>JAQMCX010000001.1:22065262-22084680 GCA_029814765.1 Acanthurus leucopareius | reverse complement strand
TGTGTGTGTGTGTGTCTGTGTGTGTCTGTGTGTGTCTGTGTGTCTGTGTGTGTGTGTGCGTGTGTGTGTGTGTGTGTGTGTGTGTGTGTGTGTGTGTGTGTGTGTGAATGGGCGTGTTTTTACTCACCGCTGTACCTGTGTATTTCAGGCACAAACGCATCTGCCTTCGATCAGCTGGTCCTGACTCTGGCCTGGGACCGTGTAGACATTGCCAAGAATCATGTGTTTGTGTACGGACAGCAGCTCCTGGTATGTTTGCATGTTTGTTTGTCCTCTTTTTGTGTGTGTATGTGCGTGTATGTGTGTGTCTGTTATGCACAGCTTCCAGGGATGTTTGCTTAGCTCAGCATTAGCCTCAAACCTTTGGACTTGCCCACTGTGACCCCAGAATCTCTGCTGACCACAATCTGCAGTCTGAGGAGCCAGGGGACTGGACTCGGGCAGGCTGCCATGAATCGCTTGTCTTGACTGTAACACGAACCCTCTTACAGTTGTCTTCATAAGCTGCACTCAGTGCTCATGTTTATTTTAAAACTTGGGGAATCCTGCTTTTTGCTTGAATAAGAGGATGGATGTTTATTTATGTGTTGTTTTTTCTGTAATTTTGTAATATTTTACTCTTCCCTCACCATGTCTGTTTTATAAATAATGATTTGCTAAATAGGAGGATTTTTATATTTGTTTGTGTGTACAGGTGAGCTCTTTGGAGCAAGCAATGATGGATGCACTCGTGATGGACAGGGTGGAATTCGTCAAGCTGCTCATAGAGAACGGTGTGAGCATGCACCGTTTCCTGACAATCAGTCGGCTGGAGGAGCTCTACAACACGGTAACATCAACAAACACGCATCAGCCACTGAATCAAAGACATCAGCTCTTGAGAGGAATAAGCACGAAATAGAGTGAAGACATTAAAATATTCTGTTCATATACCCAAAGTTATAAAAACAAGTTGTCAAGTGTGAAATTAATGCTGAGAAGTCTGGTTACTTAAAACCCAGTTTTCTTGTGACTTTTCCTTAAGTCACAGGAAAAAGTCCTTTAGTGTTTTGAAGCTTTCTCTATCTTCTATTCTAGAAACAACCCTCCAACAACCCAACCCTCCTCCACCTGGTTAGAGATGTGAAGCAGGTAGAGTCAGTCTGCTTTGTTTCATTTTTATCAGCTGCTGTGAGCCAAAGTCTTTACTTTTTTTATTTACTACATTGTTCCTGTGCCATCCCACAGAGCCATCTTCCTCCAAACTATAAGATCACTTTGATTGATGTGGGCCTGGTTATTGAGTACCTGATGGGCGGGACTTACAGGTGCAACTACACCAGGAAACGCTTCCGAATTATTTACAACAATCTCAATGGCAACAATAGGGTGAGTTTGAATTGTTGCAGTTCCTGAAATATTCGAAACTCTGGCATGTCATGTAGAGAAAGAAAAAAAATTACCATTTCATGCTCTAATGTTGCCGTGAATGAAAATATTTTTACATGTTCTGCACAGAGGTCTGGGCGCCACACAGCAGGTCCTGGTTCTCATTTGAGGAAAAGTCACGAGTCCTTCAGCATGCAGGCGGACAAGAAGGAGAAGACGAGGCACAACCACTTCATCAAAACTGCACAGCCATACAAACCTAAGGTAAACTCCTGCCAGCCAACGAAAGGACTGAGGCTGATTAAAACCTTTAGAGAAGTTAATCTGTCTCTGAATTTAAGGAGGAACTGCAAAATGGGAGAGATAAAAGTCTGCTGTCCTTTCCTCCTAGCTCGAGTCTGCCACCGAGCAGAACAAAAAGAGAAGCAAGGAAGAGATCGTGGACATCGATGACCCAGAGACACGGCGGTTTCCTTACCCATTCAACGAGCTTCTGGTGTGGGCTGTGCTGATGAAGAGGCAGAAAATGTCGCTCTTCTTCTGGCAGCACGGTGAGGAGAACATGGCAAAGGCACTGGTAGCCTGCAAGCTTTGCCGATCAATGGGCTATGAGGCCAAGAAGAGCGACGTGGTGGACGACACCTCAGAGGAGCTCAAGGAGTACTCAAAGTAAGTCTCTCTGTCTGTGGCTGTGACATGACAGATGGCTGCAAAACTCTCAGTTTTCATTAAAAAAGTAATGGTATGAACTCAAACATATGTGCTGATGTATTTCAGTGAGTTTGGGACATTGGCAGTGGACCTGCTGGAACAGTCGTTCCGGCAGGATGAGACCATGGCCATGAAGCTGCTGACCTATGAGCTGAAGAACTGGAGCAACTCCACCTGTTTAAAGTTGGCCGTCTCCTCCCACCTGCGGCCCTTCGTGGCTCATACATGCACCCAAATGCTGCTGTCAGACATGTGGATGGGACGGCTGAACATGCGCAAGAACTCCTGGTACAAGGTTCATGTTCCATTTAGATTTTATTTTTGGTCACAAACCAGAAACTGGGGTGTCACATAGATGCTGGAATCAGTGCTTTTATGTAGTCACAAATATTAAACCATTTGTGTAATGGTTTAGTTTTTGTTTTTTGTGAAGTTTCTGCAGCAGGTGCAGTTTTCTAAGGCTTGAATAAAATTCTGCTTTCATATCTTTTCTTAATGTCAGTTCAAGTACTGCTGGAGGTGGTAAAATGAAGGATGCACATTATTCTCTTGCTGCTAGCTGACAGTTAGAACTTATACTTCTAGAGATAGTTTATAGGCGTTTATAGATAATAGAGCTAATAGTAGTGCCACATTGCTTTTACTAATTTACCAATAGTCATGAGGAACTATTGATTGTACTTCCACCAGACCCTGGTATTATGGTGTTATTACCAGGAGTCAGTAAAAAATAAGGGATTTTTATATATATATTAATATTAGGGTTGTTTTTTTTAAATCCTGATCAATCTGTACTTTCAAAGATGGTCTTCAAGAAGAAACTGGGGGAGGAGGAGGACAAACATGTTGTTGCCTGTGTGAACATTTGATTACAACATGATTACAATTTTCAGTGTGTGAGAGAAGGGAACAAGCAGGGATGTTAGTTGCATTTAGTCTTGTTGGAGCTTTAGAATGATAAATCAACCGTCTTTACTCTCTACAGTTTATAAACTTCTTTTTATTTACAAAATTTGAAATTTTCTGTTATCTTATTGGTATTCGCTATGAAAGCTAGTGCTTGTAGGTTTTCTGTGTCAGCTGGGGAAAAAAACACTATCGCTTTGTTAAATGATTCATGGATGAAAGGAATGAATGGTTTATTTTTAGGAATATCAGTGTTTATCTCAGGCAACCTTCCTTTCAGTTTGACTTTTTTATCACAATAGATGAAGTTAATGTTAGATGTCCTTATGAAATACATATACTGTTTTCAAATTTTTGCATTGTTGCCATATTACAGCAAGGCTTTGCCTTTGTTATCTTAATTTTTTCACTGATAACCAGCACAGGAGGAAATATTTAAATGCTGAAACTCTATAAAATTTGGGCAGTATAATGCACATTATGTAATAGTTTGTATCAGGATTCATCAGCGCGCATGTGTAATTCAAAGGAGGGTTTTGACAAATATAGCAGCAACCACCCACATGAGTGTGTTTTGTCTCTAGGTGATTTTGAGTATGTTGGTGCCTCCTGCCATCCTACTGTTGGAGTACAAATCCAAGGCTGAGATGGCTCACATCCCTCAGAGTCAGGACGACCACCAGATGACCATGGAGGACAGCGAACACAACTTTCAGAACGTGGCTGAAGACATCCCAATGGTTTGACTGATACAGTGTTTCTGTGTTTTGATTCAGTTTTTCTTTTGAAAATATGCTGTCTCACTTTAAAGCAGCAATTCTACAATGATCTGAACAATTGAAGATGTCATTTTCCAATTCATCCCAAAGATCTTAAAAATTGGTCATAATTTAAGTGATATTAAAAGGTCAATGAGCTGCCAACATGTGTATCTGTTGTGTAAGATAAGTAGCAGGACAGATAATCACAGACAAAGTGTGTTGATGAATACTTTATTGCACTTTTGGCCTGAAGTTCCTTTTTTTGTGTGTTTGTTTTTACTCTGTTGTTTGTTTGCTTTCTTTTCTTCACTCACATTCTCCTCCTTCTTTCTCTCTTTCTATCATTTTCTCTCCACACTGTGGCCTGTGGCCGTCTAATTTGGGCTTTTTTAACCTCTCTGCAGGATGTTTTCAGGGAGGCCAGATCCCACGACCAAGCAGAGGCAAAGAATGACATGGAGACCCACGTTCGCTCCAGAAAGCTGCCCTTAACCAGGAAAATTTATGCCTTCTACCACGCTCCCATTGTCAAGTTCTGGTCAAACACGGTATGGAGATTACAGAAGAGAACGCAGGCACACACGCATACATACATACATTCATACATAACCATCTATTACATGGTTTATCAGGGAAGAATTCTGGGTAACAGGAGCTACAAAGACAGGATGTTGTTACTGAGGAGAAACCACCCTGCAGTGATACAGAAGTGTTGTTGAGGTTATTTCTTAAAGGGCGTTTCCACCACAGGATCTGACCCAGAAGACCATACACACTTTAAAGGGACTCTGTGTAGTTCCGGTAGCACAGTTACAGGTAAGACTAGGCAATAAAAAACATTGTGACAGGAGATTGGAATAAAAGTTGTCTTGATAACAATTGTAAGCTTTTGACATTTTTACTTGATATGGTGAGATCTACAAGCCTATCACATTGCAGAAATACAGCCAGTCAGTCTGCAGGTTTTGTCTTGCACGACAAAGTGCACACCCATCTTCTACCACAAAACTTAATTTTGGCTACCTGTGAGGAAAGTGGATGTGAACTTGGATACCCTTTGGAAGAGTAGAAAAATAATGAGTGAAACAGGGAGGCACAACAGCATCTTTTACCTCCCTGCTTCTGCTATTTGTGGTGTCTGTGTCAGTGCCTGTTTGTATCAAGGAGGGGCTGTTGATGTCCTCACACACAAACAGTGGACAGCAGTGTAACTTCAGAAGAGAGACCACAGCGAAGGGAATGAAACAGACTTTAGGATGTGTTTTACTGGAGTCATGGCAATGCTCATTATCTGCAAGTGCAACAACAGGAAGACATGAGCAGTTTTCAAATGCCTACGAAAGATGCAGAACAAAAACGTCTTTTCTGCCCACAGTAACCTGCATTCAAGATATTCCTTTATCACATAAATATAGTCTTTTAATATAGTCAGCATTTACCAAGCCAAATTAAAACAGTTAAATGTTCACATTATTCTATTTTATATGTTAATCTCAAAAGTTTGACTAATGAACCCTTTGACTCATAATTAGGATACTCTTCAAACTGTTTTCAGAGACATGTCCATTGGTAACATGTGGAATAAAGAACAACAATAAACTAAGTTTTGCTTCATGCTTAAAGCTCTCCCCACCACCACAGTCTGACCCCAAAACCCTGCAGACTCCGGCAGTGATTGATAGTCTGTGTAAACCAGAAACTGGAGAAGGGGACAAGGTGAAAACTTGTCTTATCAAACACCCACACAGAAAGTAGTGAGGCAGGAAGAATGGGAACGCAGTGCTCTCTCTCTCCCCCTCTCTCTCTCTCTCTCTATCTTTCTCTGTCTCTTTCTCTCTCTCTCTCTCTCTCTCTCTCTCTCTCTCTCTCTCTCTCTACTAGATGAACTGATATTCCCACAGCACGCCCACAGGAAAGCTCAGGGAACACGATCATACAACATTTCCAAATCCACAGCAAACATTGAGTTTAAACTCCTCCATTGTTTGTGAGATGTATTTTGTTCTGGGCTGTGGGTCACTCACTGTCTCCTTTATAGCTTCTCGGCATAGCTGTTACTAGAGTGGTGTAGTAAATTCCTGGTTGAAAAACCATTTGTCACATTTTTCTTCACAAATTTAACACCTTTGTCTTAATGTAAACACATTTTCTTGAGCACACACTTAAGTCGTCACATTCACGCTCATGCACAAGATTATCACTGACCTTTGCTCGTTGGCTCTTGTGTTTATGTATGTACACAAACCTGAGGCTGGTTCTCAGGGCTGTTATTCAGGCTGGTCAGGTCTGAGAGGAGCTGATACCATCACTGAAACTGCTATTCCATGTAATGCAGCCTCTGCCCGAGCTTATCTACATCTGCTGTACCTGCTTCCATCCCGATTTCAACACATCGGTGCAGCATTTACCAAATGACTCGGTGTTAATGGCTGATTTTCCAACAGTTCACATCTCATGTCAAGGTTCAGCAGTTTTTTAAACCTAGACCTAGTCCAAGTTGTAGGAGTAAGTGTGTGTGTATGTTTTTGTGAGTTCTACCTGCCTATATGGACAAACTTTCCCACAGTCTGCATGATGGTCGACCCCTGTTTTAAAGAGGAACAATCTCGTTTGTACAAACTTCATGTTGGGAGACTGTCGTGTTGCTAGTGCTTTATTCTACAGGAAAAGAAAAAAACAAAAAGTTTTTTACTTTACCTGACAGTGCTGTAAGGTGTCATTAGTTCTTGCCTTATGCAGATCTTACCTTATTTATTTGTTATGAATATAGAATTTTACATGATTTTTTTTAACCAAAAAAAAACAAAAGACTCCTGCACCACCATGTTTACCACCTTAGATCAGTATGTTAGTTTATTTGAATGTATGAAGAAAATTAAATAGTGACCTGTCCAAAAGCTGAATCGTTTCACTTAAAACTACAATTGTTTATTTTTCCTCTTACTTTTCTTTGAAATGCTCACATCAGTTTCTTATATAATCCTCCTCACCCCTCCCTTCTGAGAGCAAACTGTTTTGAGAACTGTGAATTTCACTTGAGACAAAGAAGCTGAAGTTGCTTTTCTCTCTCACCTCCCTATCCACACAGCTAACAGCTAGCTGAGCTCTGAGGGCTCAGAGGCCTCGTGACTATTTGCTCTCGACTCTCGAGTGCCGTGATGAGGTTCAGCCCCTCCAGGGAGCCTCATCTGACCTCGTCTCAAAATACTCCAGAGAGGAATTCCCTCTCTGGAACCCTCTCTCTCTCTCTCTCTCAACACAGGCCATTTATAATCTACGACCAACACAACTTATGTACTTAATATATATAAACATCACTGGCACATTACTTACATTAAAGTAGCAGACGTGTCATGTAATGTTTTTGTCTTGTTGTTGTGTATCTCTCACTGTCAGCTCTTCTACCTTGGCTTCTTGATGTTCTACTCGTATGTGGTCCTGGTAAAAATGCCCATCTTGCCCTCCCCTCAAGAGTGGGTGGTCATCCTCTACATATTCACCTCTGCCATTGAGAAAATTCGAGAGGTATGTGGAGCAGAAGTGTTTGAAGTACATTGTCAGGCAGTATCATTTAAAAAATTATAACGGTAATGAATTTATTTATTCATCATTAAGTTACAGTTTTACTCTCCTCCATGTCCCTTTTTTCCAGATGTTCATGTCTGAAGCAGGCAAAATAAGCCAGAAGATAAAGGTGTGGTTCAGTGACTATTTCAATGTGTCCGACTTTCTGGCCATTGTGACCTTCTTTATCGGCTTTGGCTTGAGGTTGGGCGGAGGAGAAGCCTTCGTCCCTGGGCGGACGGTGTATTGTCTCAATATTATCTTCTGGTACGTTCGACTCTTGGATATCCTGGCTGTCAACCAGCAAGCTGGACCGTACGTCATGATGATCGCTAAAATGGTGAGTCCCTGTGAGAGTGAGACGTGCTGCTGCAGACGTCAATGCTTTTGTGCACAGCCTGAGAGCTCATTATTTTTCCATCTGTGTTTTTTTTCTGAAGGTGCTCTCAGATTCACACGGATTGTAAAATGGATTTTTATTCTGCTTTGTAGTCATTTTCTTTCCATGAAACAGAAACAATGAAACAGGAACCATATTCTATTTTTCACAAAACCATGACTTTGTCGATGTAACCAGAGTAAATTTATTAAAGTAATAAACACATACAGTAAGAAATAATACGAAACTGTTTTAAAGTGTATAGTACACAAGGCCACAACAGCATTACAGACGACTTTGAATGGTTAGCTTGTTTTGTTTGTACCATTCAGCTTATACTAATACATTTCTGTAAGAGTTGTTGCTATGCTTTTTTTGCATTTACACATTGTTCTTATTATTTTTCATGTTTTTATTTAATGCATTTAAACGTTTACATTCTAACAGCATCAGTCATCTACGTGATGTTACCAGGTATTGTAACCCACAACATCCTGAGCAGCCCCATCAGTTTAGAGCTGGCTTCTCACTAGTCCTACAGTTATTTTTTCCATTTATTGTGAGCCATGTTGTAGTTTTAATAGAATATTTATTAAACCCTTGAGAGATAGCCTTCCTTCAACAGAATATTGGATGAAATGAGGATAAGATCATGTGAAAAATGTGGTTAATTCAATTCATCAAAAGATCAGTTTAATAATTTTTGAACTATACTTATTTGCTCTCTTGAGGAGGCAGGTTAAGTATGAAGCTAGAACCAGCAGACAAAAGCTTAACTTATTTGATCTTAGCTGAGTTTAGTTTACATGAAGCAGGGTGAAACAGCTGGTCTGCTAGTGTCAAAACCTAAAAAAAAAACTGTTTAGCAACACTTTAAAATTTTCCCAACAGAAGTGCTTCAGTGAGTATGTGTGGGTTTATCAGAGCTACATGCTGGACTTTTTCTTAGTTTCCTCATAAGGCAGCTGAGTTTGGTGATAAATTTGATCACTTTGTCTCACATAGATATCACACTATGGGCTTTTGCCCGAACCACAGTGGTTCAGAAAGGTCAGTGTCCAAAGAGAAACTACAGGCAGCTACATGTGTGTAGGTTGAGGTGTGACAACTAGCAGGAGAAGTGACTGTTAGTTAGAAAAAAGGCCGTGGTGTCCTTTTTATTCATATGTTCTGTGTATCAAACTGTCCAGCACATCAGGTTAATCTCTTGGTTGTGTCCCTGGAGTGAAGCTAGTGAGCTGAGTTGCTTGTAGTTTACAAATATTCAAGTGGTATTGTTGTTCTCATTTGGTTCTCAGCAAGAAAGCAAATAAGCATATTTCCCTAAATATCAGACTTTTTGCACATTTACACCTTCATAGCTGTTAAGTAGTAATAAACATTAATGTGTCTGCTCTGGGGATTCAAATACAGATATGAAGATTTTTTACAGCTACAGTTATGATTGCTGTGAGACATGTAACACCAGATCAAATTAAAGAACGGAAGATCACTGCCTTGTTTTCATTTTCACTCTTTAACAGGCGTTTATAAAACCTTTGGGGACTTTCTTGAATTTCTTTCATTTTCATTTTCATTATTATTTTTTAGGTAAACTTTATCAAATTGTGTTTGTTTTGAATCCCCAGAGCAGATGTGTGTGCACTTCAGAAACTCTGGAATATACCTAATACTTTTGGTGATAACACCATCACCCATATGTTTCAATCACTATGTGTCTCTTTCAGGTGGCAAACATGTTTTACATTGTGGTAATAATGGCTATAGTCCTGCTGAGCTATGGCGTACCCAGGAAAGCCATTCTGTACCCAGAAGAGGAGCCCAGCTGGACGCTGGCAAAAGATGTGGTCTTCCAGCCGTACTGGATGATGTACGGGGAAGTGTATGCTTATGAAATCGATGGTAAGGACGATGAGGATGGTAGGATAGATTACGAGGGTAAGAACAATTTTATTCAAAACTTCTCACCACGGCATGACGGCTGATTGTCACTCAAAACGAGCACTGGAAATCAAACCCACGACGACCATAATCATTGCTCTCATCACAGCCTCCTTCACACAGCGTGGTTCAGACAAAGAAGCCGCCAACACCAATCTCTTTGAGGGAGGGCCGGGGTTTTTGCTCCGCCACAGCATTGACTGCCAAGACTCAAAAATGATCCGGATTAAAGGCAACGATTGAGTGATCATCACTTGAGTCGTGCGCATTTGATGTCTGGTGAAACAAAACGCCTGGCTGTGGCCTCAGAACCTGAGTTGGCATCCAAATGCTTCACGCACCATTGAAATTTATCACATTGTTTATTACTGTAATCATGACCCAGTGGAAGAAAGGAAGGAGTTCAGAAATGGTCGGATGTAAGTTACATGGTCTTAGTTTGTATTAAAGGGATTTATGTGGAAAAAAAAGATGAAATAAAAAAATGGAAACACTCAAGATAAATATTTGAAAAAACGTTCAAGATATTCCTCAGAAAAAATCCTTGTTATGACACATTTATTTCTCAAGTGCACCAACACAGCAGCCCTCTACAGTAACAGGTGCTTTGCTGTAAATGTGCTGTGTGTTAAGATTTCTATAATTACAACCAGTGTGTCAGTTAATGCAAAGGAATCTGGAGTTTAATATCACAGTTAATACATTAAATACAAGTTTGAATAGTATAACCTTGATATTATTTAAACAATAAATATTTCATTGCAGTTTCAATACAATCTATTTTATCATAATATGCATCAATACCAGGTAGAGTCAGATATAAAGCCAGTGTAAGGTCGGATGAGTGTGCATATCTTAAAAGGCTCTGCCTCTTCCTCAGTGTGTGCCAATAACAGTGAAACATCGGTAAAGCCCCTGTGTGCGGCAGGAGTGTGGCTGACTCCTCTCCTACAAGCAGTCTACCTCTTTGTACAGTATATACTAATGGTCAACCTCCTCATCGCCTTCTTCAAGTAAGTGCACATCATTTCAGCTGAATCGATCAGTGTTTCCAAAATAATATGGTCACATCGACTTCAAATGTCATTTATGTGTTTTATGTCTTTTCCAGCAATGTGTACCTGCAAGTGAAGTCCATTTCCAACCTGGTGTGGAAGTACCAGCGCTACCACTTTATTATGGCCTACCATGAGAAGCCTGTCCTCCCACCCCCCTTCATCCTCCTCTGCCATATTTACTCCCTCTTCTGTATGTGTAGAAAGAGGAAGAAGGAGTATACCTACGGACCAAGTACGACCACACTGCTGTCATTTAACAGCAGAAAGCTCATAATTCCTACATGTTAATTACTGAAAATTGGAGGCATTTTGCCACTGATAATGCATGATGCCATAATCTTTTTTTAAACGGCAGTGATGAGTGGTTTGAATGCCTTATATGTACAAAACACAACTGTTACATAAGTAACAAAGTGCTGCTGCTTTACTGTGTGAGCTTATGAAAATCTCAAGCAGTAACAAGTCTTTCATTCTTTCAGAGCTGTTTCTCACAGAGGAGGACCAAAAGAAACTGCATGATTTTGAGGAGCAGTGTGTGGAGACATACTTTCATGAAAAGGATGATCAGTTTCACTCGGGGAGTGAAGAGCGCATACGTCTTACCTCAGAAAGGTGGGACTGTTTTTGAGATATTAAAAGGGGCCTGGAAGACTTTTCATGTCAATACACTGAAGTTATATTTGTCTCTCACCACAATGCATTGTGCATACCATTAAGTAGGATTGAGTTTTAAGTTAATATGAGTGGACATTATGCCCTTATAATTACATTACTTTATTAATAACATTTAAATATTTTCATGTAACATTGACCATAGTGGGTAAGACAAGCTGACCTTTGGCTAACTAAAGCTGCTGTCTGTCACCTCCAGAGTTGAGACCATGTGTATGCAGCTGAAGGAGGTCGGGAACAAGGTCAACTTCATAAAACGCTCTTTGCACACACTGGACTCCCAGATCGGCCACCTTCAGGACCTCTCAGCTCTGACTGTGGACACTCTGAAGACCCTCACGGCTCAGAGGGCATCAGAGGCCAGCAAAGTCCACAATCAGATCACGAGGGAGCTCAGCCTGTCTAAAAACATGGTCCCCAGTATCGCCCCCGTGCCACCAGACACTGGCCCCCACTCCAAATCCTCCTTAATAGGCAAACGCAGTGTTGTAGCCATGTCCCCTCCGGAGCTGCGTCTCCGAGGCCACTCTCTCACTCAGAGCAAGCTGACCCGTCCACAAGAGCCAGGCATATCCGACTCCCCATCCAGCCTGCCCAATGTGCCCTCCCCCGGGGCTCAGTTCCACATCAGCAGCACCCCCTCCCAGCCCAGTGGCTCCAGCCACCCAGAACTCTCCCTGCCTGTGCTCTACCAGCAACCCCTCCAGCCAGACAGCGCCACTGTAGAGTTTGGGGCGTTTGTGGGTAAGTATGAGACTGAGAGTGAGTCTGGTGATGATGAGGAGATAAAAGAGGACTGTGAAAACTGTGCGTGTGTGTATCCTACTGTTGTTGTTATCTCTAAGACTTCGGGCTCTGCTCGGCCTGCCTGCTTGCCTGCTTGCACTGCAAAGCCTGAGAACGCAGAGGGGTTAGAAAGGGGGGAGAGAAGAGGGGGGGCGGGATGGGGATATGTGAATGAGGCATTCTGTGACGACGAGGGCATATCAGACTCTCTGAATAGACAGAGTACAGAAACTGAAGTACCACTGGCCCTTGAAGCTGGATCATCAACAGATGATTCATATAAAAACAAAAGCCTGCCAGGTTCTGCTTTTGCCCCTGCTGCTGCACCCAGGAAACCCCACAGACGAAGGTGCAAGGAGTGGAATTTGTCAGGCCCACCTGCCCCTCCAGCCTCTGGCTGTGAGGGTCCAAGTGGGTCAGAAGTTTCACTTGATAAGAAGAACACGACAAGAGAGCCAAACACAACGAGAGGTTTGAGTTTCAGTCTGAGCTTACATTGATGCTGCGTCTGCTGGGTGCTCGGGTCTGTCCGTCTCCAGATTAGGATCCAATTATTAACTGGTGCCTTTTCCTTTGTCTTCTTCTTCTGTCTGGATTTCTTGCTTGACTTGTTTACCCTCTGTGTCATGGGTCATTCTTGTATTCGATGTGACTGGAGCATGAATGATTGGTGGACCAGCTAAGGTTTTTGGTGGATAACTGTGATTAATGAGGGATCTGTTTAGCAGGTGAAGGGAGGGGAGGAGTTTCTCATTAAAATCCTGTTTGAAATGTCTGTATTTCACCATTACAGTGATGGTCATGTCACCAGATCAGTGCGTTTGCTTGTATTGTTCTGAATGATACACAGTAATTTATTTAACAAGTTTCCATCACATGCATCTAGAAATAATTCTTTATGATTTTTCTGGAGGTATATTATTACAAGAGGGGGGAAAAAAAAACTTTATTTCTGAATTTCTCTAATACAGGCTGACAAGATTTTTTTGGTTTCAGGACATAAAGACAGTTTGGACCTCCAGCACTCCACCCCCAAAGAGACCTCCAGCTCCAGCAGACAGCAAAGCCCGGCCACACAGATCAGATCACAGGTGTGTGTCCGTGTGTGTGAGGGAGAGCGAGAGAGTGTTAATGTGTATTCCAGGTTGATCATATCAAGATCAAACATTTTTTAGGTGTGCTTTGATTTTCAGTGTGTTTCTTTTATACCTGCCTGTAATTTGTCACTTTGTAGCATATTGATGATCAGTGAAACACTTAAAAATGTCCTACAACAAGATTTTGCTCAGGTAAAGTAAAAACTGTGCCTCCTTGGTCAGATGTTGTCACCCTCCTTACTGTGTCACATCGAAATGAACTAAAGAGTTTCTCCAAAGAAACTGATGAGCTCAGGTCATCATACAAACTTGAAATAAATGTCAACTTGATGCAAACTCTATTTACTATCTGTTTATCCATCAGGCTTCAGTCTGGTGTCTGAGCTGCAGTGACACAGTGACTTTGTTTCTGACACATCAGCAGCTGACTCACGCAGCACTCAGTCCCAACTTTTTCTAATTTGTAGAAACTGATGCTGATCTGATTAATTACTGGAAAGCACTGGCAAAGATGTTTTGGCTTCACTGTTGACAAGCTATCGCCCCCTGGTGTCTGGCTGCAGTATAGATCATTAATCCTGCTCCTCCATGTTAACAGAATGGTTTCAGGTCAAACTAGATAATCAAACTCAAAATCAAATGAGTTTTTTACAAAGATTTGTTGTGGCATTTAAGTACTTGTTATCATGCTGCTGCATTCAAATGTTTGGTTTTAACTGCTTTTTTGATCATTAAAAAATGTGTAACGTCTGGATTGACAGCTTCTTCTGTGCAGACTCTGGCTCCAAATGACGTCACCAGAGCAAGATTGTACTGTCTGTAGAGATATTTTGGCTACATTTTAGTTCGGCGTGAGAGGGTGGAGATGTATTTTCCATCATTATCTTTATCATTAGTTGAGGTGCAGTATTTCTGTAATGAACCAGGAAATGTAACTGTGTTATGTAACCTTTCGGCCTCTAAAATCCTTTTCTTGTGCAGCTCTATGTAACTATTCAGCTCGATAAGATAGAGCCTCATAAATCTTAGTCTTAAATTTATCATTGTTTCAGAATATTGTTTAACTTTTAACACTTTTTTGTGTCTTTCTTTGTCTCTGTGTGTTTTTGTGGCCACAGGTTCTGTCTGAAAGTCACGGCCACATCAGAGCAGTCAACTCCTACGCTGGTTTCACAGAGTTTGACCGAAAACCAGCTTTTCTCCATCCTGACTCCAGTAAGCTCACACAAACGACACAAAAATACCAAGAAAACATCCCCTGAGAAAAACATTCTAAAATGTCTTTTATCATTTTAATAATTGCTGCAGCCTAAAAAACTAACAGTTGCATTTGTCGACAGTCTTAACGTTTTTAAAGTTTTCATTGCATAAACATCTTGGTCAGGAATTGTTCATTGTGTTCCTGCAGCTCTGACAAAGAAGGACAGGAGCAGAGTGTCAGCTGAAGACATCCTCATCCATGAGGACCCCAGGACTGCAGTACTGGTACGACGTGTCTGTGCCTCTTATTTTAGTACAAAGTGAAAAACAAACAAAAATAAAATGAAAAAACAGCTGCTCTGTAGCTTTATTAATGCCAGTTTCTGTTTCTTGTTTCTGCACCAGGAGAGAGTTCAGGTCAAATCAGCCCAAGCCAGCAGCCTGTAAGTGTCCTCCTACTGGCTGACAACTGCGTATACACACACACACACACATGCACGCACACACACACACACACAAACAACAAACCCACTACCTCTTTACTTCACAGGAACTCACAAGGAAGACACAAGTGAAATTCTTTTTGCCTTATTTAAAGCAGCACAAAGTGATGCAGCACCAAATGTAAAAGCATTATGCAAACTGCTGTTCTTTCATGGACTAGACTGATATGCATCTGTTGTGTTAAACTAATGTCACTCTCTTGTCCCCCTGTCAGACGAGCCCCTGGGGAGGATACACTAAATGGTGAGATGTGTAGTTTCACTGTTGCTCCTCTGTCTGCATGGGTCGGACTCGTTCTGTCAAGATAAGCTGGTCTAATAGCATTTATGCTGTTATTGGAGTGACATTTAACTTTTTACTTTTAATAAACACTTTTTTTCCCAGTATTTTTTAGAAAGTTTGCATGCCATTTTGGGAAACTTTAACTCTGTTTGTAAAAAATCGTAGAAAAAAGGATTTTGCATTACATCAAGAAATCTCTTGTGAACTCCTGTAAAATACATTCTGTATGTCTGCTCGTGTTTTTCAATGAAAAGCTTCACTGTGATTTTTTTCTTTTGTGGTTACAGCCGCAGTTTCTCTCTACACGCCACGGCACACCCACCTTGGAGCCAGAAAGGACTGTAAGTAACCCACACTGACTACACAAACAGCACAACATATAGCAGGGTGTTTTATACCAAGACTGTCTCAGCTCTCAGTTACAGTTCAAATGTGAAGTCTGTCAATAAAGTAGTAGACCAAGAGGCAAATGCTCTCATGACTGACTCATCCTTCTGGTCGTTTTTCACTTTTTTCAGCTGCTTTGATGAGGATTTTCTGCTTTTCTCTGTTTAATGTCACTGTAGATTAAATATTTTAGCCTTTGAGACAAACAAAGCTTTTAAATTCATAATCCAAGACTCTCAGATGATGTTTACTTATAATGAACAAGGATATCAATCAAGTAATGAAGTAAACAATTGGCAAATGAATTAATATTAAAAATAATCATAATAATCAATATTTTGCAGCATTAATTTACATGATATGGTATATAAATAGGTAACAGTGGTCTCTTTTAGTTGATACCCAGATAGATGTTACTTCTTATTAAAATTATTTAAAGAAGAAGGCCCACCGTTTAGCTCAGTCCGTTGCGCGGGCAGCCCATGTACGGAAGGCTCAGTCCTCCACGCAGCGGCCGCGAGCTCGACTCCGCCTCCGACCATTTGCTGCATGTCACTACCCCCCTCCCTCTCCCTGTTTCCTGTCCACTCTCTCAGTTGTCCTGTTAATAAAGGCGAAAAGCCCCAAAAATATAATTAAAAAAAAAAAAATATTTAAAGATCTAAGTCATATACTGTACTGATTTAAAATTACACACATCAGAAATATCTTGTCCAGCTAACAGATAGAAAACCATAAGAACCATTTTTACTAAAGAACTGAAATTGTTACATTAAGCCTGAGCTGCTTCTGTGCGTTTGAGGTAGTACAGAGACATCTACTGGTTGATGCTGGCACAACACAGGGAATCTGTGGATTAATGATTGTTCGATAATTACCATTTGGATGTTTTTTAAAATGTCTTCCACTCAGTTTTGCAGAAAGATTCACAGCTGCTTTTCTTTTTCCTCTGTAGCTATTGGTTCACCTTTCAAGCCCATTGAAAGCTACCAGTACTCAGGTGAGATATGGAAAACAAGTGGTATGATCATATTTTCATGGTTTAAGTTTAAAAAAAATCAACGATTTCATATCTTTTTTTAATGTTCTATTTAAACATTACTTTGTATTTGCTGTTTTTATTTTCGGCTCACTCTTCTCCTGCAGTTGTCTTAACCTGTTGGTGTATTTGTGTGCGTTTCTGTGCACTTAATTTCCCCCCTGCAGCTGTAGAGCGCAACAACTTGATGAGGCTGTCTCAGAGTATCCCCTTCACCCCTGTGCCGCCAAGAGGTGAGTGTGGATCATGGTGCATTCCCAGACATGTTTTATCAGGAGAAAACACTGCGCACAGCTCAGAGAAAACAACAGCAGGCAGTTGGAGAATGAGGAAGTTTGGAGAGATGAGAAGAGATGTGGTTTGTCCATTGTTTTCTCCCTCCCACACCTGCAGCTGTTTGCTCATTAGTAGTTTGGACGTGCCGGTGCTGTCTGTGGTGTGGCCTCATTATTCAGGTGCATCTCTCTGAGGAGGAGCTGCTGGCTGTAATGATCTGTGACAGTCAGGCTGTTTGTCACAGTTTTATCACAGTTTAGTTGTTGTTGCTGTGAATGTCTTCAAGTGTAAACACTCATGCGTCATGTGATTCAGGCAGTTTTTTCTAGGCATTTCATTATGGTGGCTTTTGGGGGGGTGATTATACGGTATACGTGCAATTAGTGCATCATGCATTATGGGCAGCAACATGGCACCAGTGATTAGTATGCGTATCATCTTAAAACACCATGAAGCAATGTTTAAATTATTATCATTTGATCCACAGACCTCTGTAGTGTAATGTGAGAAAGTTACCAGTGGGACCACAGTGTCCGACTTCCTGCTGCTGTCAGTTCTTTGTTTTGCTTAGTCAGGCTGTAGCCGCCTCGTATGAGCTGAATTTAGTTTCTTCCCTGTGTGTTTGATGTCTGTATTCCCTGTCTGTTGTGCTTTATTTCTATTTTATTTCCATTTAAACTGGATCTAGTAGAGGGCAACAACTACAATGAGGGAATTTGAGGTGGAGAAGTTTGAAATTTAAAAGGCTCTTTGCATTACAGAGTTTTTATGCTGTTTTCAGGTCAGCGCAGGTCAGAAAGGGGTTAATGAGTTATCACATTCTGTTTTCAGTCATGTTTCACAATGTCACAACTTTTTTTAATTGAGGGTTTATTTGCCATCAGCAGATATCAACTTTCCTTCAGTTGTCTGTCTTACTCAGCAGTCACAGCAGGTGTGTGTTAGCTGTTATTTCCTAACACCTCTGCTGCACCTGCTGCTGATCGTAAAGTAAAAACAAAAGCTTCTAACAGCAACACTGCTGACACATCCAGAGAAGACTATGTCTCAGCGACATTTTTACACCAAGTGGGAAGTAACAATTTTGGCTTGTTTCCATGTGTCACTTCTTAATCATATCTGTATTGTCTTAGTTCAAATCTAGCTGAGGGTAATTTTTGGTCATCTCCTGAATGGTTTGTGTTGCATATCAGTGTGCTGTTGCTGCAGTTTAGTTTGGAAGTCTTTCTGTTTTTCAGTGGATGAAACTTTGAAGCAGAAGAATTTATAAAATGTTCTTTTTTGAGACAATAATGTGTGAGAGGGAGACTGAGGTCAGCAGACAGAGAGTATGATTCAAAGCCAGCATCAGTGTGTGAGTAACTCTCACCTGCTGCTCTGTGTTTCTTCAGGGGAGCCGGTGACAGTGTACCGTCTGGAGGAGAGCTCCCCCAACACTATCAACAACAGCATGTCTTCCTGGGCCCAGCGGGGCCTCTGTGCCAAAATAGAGTTTCTCAGCAAGGAGGAGATGGGCGGGGGACTCAGACGGGCCCTCAAGGTGCTCTGCACGTGGTCAGAGTACGACATCCTGAAGCCAGGACATCTGTATATAGTCAAATCCTTCCTTCCTGAGGTGGTCCAAACCTGGCAGAGCATCTACAAGGAGGACACTGTGCTGCACCTTTGTCTCAGGGTATGGCACATGTAGACACCTCACTTGAAGTTGAATTTAACTCCGTTGTGATTTTCTAAATGACAAGTTGTCACCTCTCATCATACAGCATAGATATTCTTGCTTTTTTCTGTAAAGATCTTTGCTGCAGGCAGACCATGAAACTGTGGCTATGAGAGAAATATTACGATCAGAAAAATGCTCAGGCATTTTTATTTTACTCCAGTATAATTTCAGTGTTTTCCTTGTTCACAGCTCTCATACCCACACTTATGCTTGTGCATTACATTATCATAGAAGGAGGGACGCTGTTTTCGCAACCTTCCATGTCTGAGTGTTGTTTTCTGTGTCACTGTAGGAAATTCAACAGCAACGAGCTGCTCAGAAGCTCACATTTGCCTTCAACCAAATCAGGCCGAAGACTATTCCATATTCACCGAGGTGAGTGCACAAAGAGAGTGTTTTGCAGAACACAGATGTTCCTGTTACACACATGCAAGCCTATTTTCATATCAGAGATTTTTTTTTTTTTTAAATTTCCATTTATGGTCATTGATGTTGTGCACATCCAGGTTAGCTTGTCAACATGAACCTCTCCATGACCATTGCTGAACATGTCTCTTATTGTCTTGTTATTGTTCTTCAGCTAAGCTAAATGACAGCTTGCTGCAGCCATAAATGAAACAGACTGACATGAGAGGGGTTCTAATCTTTTTAACAAACCCTAAACAAATGGGTGTAGTTTCCAAAATGTTGAATGTTGTGTGTGTGTGTGTGTGTGTGTGTGTGTGTGTGTGTGTGTGTGTGTGTGTGTGTGTGTGTGTGTGTGTGTG
>JAQMCX010000001.1:22038267-22058038 GCA_029814765.1 Acanthurus leucopareius | reverse complement strand
ACACACACACACACACACACACACACACACACACACACACACACACACACACACACACACACAGACACACACACAGGCCCCATTTGCAATAGACTAGTCTGTGGCTTATCTCTTCCTACAGGTTTATCTGTATCACAATCAGGTTAGTCCAACTCTCTACAATCATGCCATTCAATTCCAGTCTATTACTTCCTGTCTCTTTATTAAAGCAATTAGTTTATGATTCATGAGTAAAATTATGTTGACAGTCTCAATACCACTTTAAACAACAATGAATATCTGGTACATCTGAAGATATCCTAGTGTAGTTCCAATGAAATTTTGCTTTAAAGTACTTTTTATGTTTATGTGATGAGTGTTTAAGGTTTCCGCCTCATGGCAGGAAGTTTGATGGTTATCAGTGGTAACAGTGGTGGAAGATATATTGAAATACTCAAAAGAAAGAAGATTGCTCTTGCATTTGTGCCTTAGCACAAGTATAAAAATTTATGCAGCAAACTGCAATAGCAAATATACAATCCTATTTTAACTGATCACAATTTCTTTCTAAATCCATGTCTTTAAAGTGGCTGTCAAATAAAATGTAGTGCAGTCACAAGTGCAACCAGCCTGTACCCTGGTGTAGCACCGTTACTTCAAAGTTGTTTATTAGAACCGTGTTTGAAATATACTGCGGGCAAAACTACAGGCTTAATGTTTTTGTTCTTATTGTAGTGGCCTGTAGACAAAATATGAGTTTCCAGCACAGCTTGTTTATCTGCACAAGTGAAATGTTTGTTTTAATGTACTAGCATATTGTTTGATTACCTCTGAAACACATTCAAAGAGGTGTTTGCAAATGTGCATTAATAATAACTGTTTTACATTCCTCACAGATGTTAATTGTTTTTATACATCTGGATTGCCGATAGACGACAGAGCTGCAGAGTATTCCATCATTGGAAGACTTGGCCATCAGAAAGTGTGTGTATGAGTGCTTTAGCATGATGGGTATGATTCTGCAGATAGTTCCTCAAATGATTTTATGCTTTTTCTCTCTACTTAAGTGATAAAGACATTTTTGCAAAAACAGAGCAACAGGGAAGCCAGTTAGGTCACTTTGATACATATCATGGAATCCAACGCTACTCAACAAAACATAAAGCATCTACTCAGAGTAAAATTTTAGTCTGTCAATCAAAAGTTCTGTAGCTACCTGACAGCACATTTTTAAGCCAGAGGTGTCCTGTAAAATCAGTGGTTCTATTTTTAATTTAGTTAAGTGTGGTTTCCTAAATACAGTTGAAAAGCTACTGTATTTTAATCAAATATTGTATTATTAAAATTATTTCCCTAGTAGACATTCTGGTTGATATATATATGTGTGTTTAAATATCAACATTTCAGACTATCAAAAAATTCTCACCTATTTAAAAAGAAAAAGTAAACAAATTAAAAAATAAATGAGCTATTTTATTATTTAATTTAAAAAACAAATGAAAAAAATTACATACAGCAAAGAGTGATCAAACTTCAGAAATACAATCAAATTAAATGTTAAATTTGAATTAAGATAGATCTTGTAAATGTTTTTAATGTGATAAACTGTCCCAAAATTTCCACTTTATCAAAGTAAAATATTGGCTTTTTGTGACTGAACAAATCTTCATACTCCTGATGGAATATTTGTTTTGATCCAGATTTGTCCAAATTTTATTTTAGCACACGCTTAAAATTTCCTGACAGCAATGAAAACAGCTGAATTCATTTGACACACAAATGTGGAACACACCTTTGTACCTCTGTTCTCACATCAAGTTAAAATTTCATGTTATCACTTGCAGTGCTGATAAACTTGAAACAAATGTATTTTTCCAGTTCTGCAAGTGTATTTTTCCATGACTGCTGAGATAATTCTATTAACTCTGGTGTTTCCATTCCTTTTTTTTAAATTTTTTTTGTTGGTAAGCTGATTTGTCTCCCACAAAGTTAGCTCTTACTGAAGTGAGCTACTTAAAGTTTTTAACTGCTTTTAAGATTTAAGTTTAAATGGTTTAAATGTTAGGACTGACACACCCCTTATTTTTTAGTTTCTCCTAACACAGCTAGAGTCAATAATAGCCATAACATTTGTGTATGTAGCCCTCGTTGTGTAACACGAGCATTGGCGGTCCAAGGAGCACAGAGACAGACGGCCGAACATATCTTATTTATGACAATATGTCTGCAATATGTCTGCACATAGAGAGGAGGGAGGATTATCTAGTATTCATAATGTCCTGCATGCTACTGTAAGCTGCAAAGACACTGCAACATACAGTCATAAAGATAGCATGATGATGGTACTCAAGTTTGCCCTGAAAAGCAAAACAAGAAGTCAATGTACTCAGCCACAAAAATCTCAAACTCCACTGATTACTTCATTTTTATTAAAAAAAAAAAAAGAAAAAAAAGTGACAAATAAATAGAACAAAATGATGTAAAAATATAATGTTTAAGAGATCTGTGAGGGGGAAATGCCATAGCAATGGTTTGTTCTAATAGCAACATGTTTATAGTCAGATTGGTCCCTGGTTAGATTGATGAGAAACAATTCACAACATATCATAGCACCTTTGTGTGGTCACAAGCCTGCACTCAGCCCTGTCGACCCATGTTAAGTCACAGACATTTTACATGAATGTATGACAGACTTGAAAACAATGAAACAACTGAATCAGCTGTGGATAAGTTAGAAAAAAGGGCCACTGCTTACAGTTTCATTTCATATAAATATAATATATTAATTTATACATTGTACACTACAATGGCTCCATACCACATACACAACTCAGGTAAACACATGGATAAAAGGCAGCTGACAATTTTTAAAAATCAAAATCAGAAGCTGTGGGAAAAAATGAAATGTCTTTTTGCTGCACAGCTGAAAATACACACTCTGAAAGAAAAGAGGATTCTGTGCAGAAACCTGTGCTTCAGTAATTAACATGTCTAAGATATGCTAACTGGTGCCACCTACTCCAAAATTTCTGAAGGCATTGAGATCATTTTTACAATCTTAAGGAGCAAGTGACAAATGTCAGTATTAATGTGTGTGAGAGTGTGTGGGGACGTTGGAGTATGTGCAAACATTCAGTTGATGACTTGAGTTTACGACCCTGAATTCACTACAGATTAAGCCTGTTTTGCAGCATCGATGTTAGAATTTAACTGTCTACCTAATTGTGCCAAATGAAATAAGAACATGGATGAGGACGTGTTAAAGATGAAGAAAGGCTCGCTAGCGCACCAGCAGGAAGGTGAGTCCAGCGAGGCCCACACCAGCAGCGGCAAACAGTGCTGTCTTCATGGATGAGTCCTGATTCACTTCTCCGGCACTGCGGGAGAACTGACAGAATCCCTCCTAGAAGGATAAAAAAACAAACAAACAAAAATGAGAAATTTTTGTTGAGTGCATGAAACTCTGGTTACTAGCAGGAATGAATATTCATCTGCCACTTTCAGTTTTTTTCCCATATACTGCAGGGGTTTTTTTGTTTGTTTTTTTTTTGTTTTTTTTTTTTACAAACAAGAGATCGAGTATGAGCTGCCAAAATGATTTCTAGCTAACAGTGGTTTGAATTGGCTGCTGGTGGCAATTTTACGTTATTATCGGGGAAAATATGTCACATCCACTGACAGTTCCACGTGTCTTTAAAAACACAGAAAAATACGTGAACTCAAGAGTTGCTGCTGAAATCTGCAACTTTTCAAAAATCTTACAAATAAATTATGTCTAAGTCTAAGCCTAAAGTTATGCAGTAGAAAAATATATGAATGACGTCAAACTGTTTAAAAAAAAAAATTCAAAATCAAGAACTGTTCCGTCCCTCCAGCAGCTGCATTTCTACTTCATGTTTTTAAACTGTAGCCACACTCGACCAGCAAGTGCACCTGCTCTCAGCACCAGGTGTGCCACTGCCCCCCAGCTGCTTGTTTTTCTAGTCATACCACTCAAACTTTCAATGCTGCTAAAGCCAAATTCAACACACTGATGCTGTGACTGTTACTACAAAGTCCATCTGGCCAAGCTGGTTACGTGTCTGTTGAAACCAGCTGCCAGCTGAAGAAAGGAGGGGCAAGTAAGTGTGTATGTTTACGTGGGTGTTTGGGAGGGGGCCAGTCTGAGCCCATTCACAAAAGCAGACATTCAGCTGTAGTTGTGTTCGGTTTGGTGTCCATGATAACTATCCCTTAAAGTATTTTCAGTGAAATAAGCCACACAAAGCAGGTTTAAAATTAGCTTTGGCCTTTTGATTCACAGTGTACAATCCACTGCTGCCTGACAACGCAGCTTTTGTCTGACCATTGCAAAATGTTTGATCATGGCCCTGAATTTACACTGAGGTTTGTCTTGTTGTAGCATAAATGCCTCAGAATGCACCCTATTACTACTCTACAATTCAAAAAATCCCAGCAGCCACATGAGACTGTTGAAATCTGAGGGTTATGTCAATGGCAAACAGTAAAGTCAGAAAAGGCTGCATCTGAACTCACCCACAGCCATATTCAAACCATTTTTTACTCTGATCTTAACAGAAACCGAGAGGGAAGCGAATATGATTCTATCAAAATAGGTTGTTTCCCCACCAAGAAGTAAAACAGTACTTTCACTTCTAAAGTTTTACTGAGGTATTTACAGTTCCGTTTTAACTAGGTTACTGCCCTAGTTACAATCAAAGTAGCTGTCTTATCAGCAGTATGTGTGCTGACTTAGTCAACTCTGCACTACCACCTATATGAGTCAATCATTTTAGGACCAGACATGTCAACGCTTACCCATCCACTGTTCTCCAGCAGCCAGTCTCTCTTCTCCTCTCCCAGGTAATCAGCTATGGTCTCTGCCAGTCCTCTGCAGTGTTTGGACCCCTGTCCCAGTTCCTGCCCATGCCCGGGGTCCAGCCCCGGCATTTTGTTCTCCATCTCCGACAGCTGTCTGGCCAGCACCCCAGTAAAGGTGAAAAGGGAAACAACCCTCCCCCAGTTCAAGTGTCCATCTCCTACCAGCTCCTCTATCACCTTCCTGAGGCAGGAGCAGGGGTCCGGCCCGCACTGTCTCAGGAAGGTCTGGACGAGGGAATGGAAGCGAGCATGGTGCTGCTTCTCCATGTCCTGGGCCATGCTCCTCATGGCAGCGGCTGACTCGCTGGGAGGTGGGGGGACTGGCAGTGGGCTTGTGCAGCACAGGGACATGTAGTCCTCTGCCACAGTCAGGGTCTCTTTCCACAGCCCACACATCATTTTCTACCAGGGGAAAAACAAAACAAAACATTCATTTAATAAATTAAAGGAATAAATGCAAGAATCAATTCTTTGTACTGTTATAAACAAACACAAATATGGTTTGCTGATGTGGTAGAAACAAAGATTTACCCATGTAGGTCTAATACCTTTTTTTAAAATCATCATTAATTCATCTACCTATCACTTAATTATATCCCTGCTTTTTTAAGACAGCTGACTTTTTAAACCCAGCTTGGTATCTTTCAATTCGTTATTTTCCGAACAAACAATTCAAAACTCTAATTCTGCAAACTTGAAATAGGTTAAAAAGAAAGACAATGGCATTTGTTTGGAATTTTGTCTTGAAAAAAAAAAAAGAACAAGGTGTTTTCTTAAATTCCTGCGGGACTGTTGTTGATTGACTAATCGATTAAACAAATAATCTCTGTCGGCTTTAAACGAATTAGGTATTACTTCTGATCGGCACATCCAATTAACTACGCTACCCATAAGCTCTGCGTAAGTTAGCATCAGCGTTAAAACTCAACGTTTAGCTAACTTAGTAACGTTTTTCTTATATTAACACTGGGTAATTAATTTCTTTAAAAAAGAAACAAATGATTTGAATTGTTTAAATCAACTTTGGCAATTTTTTTTGTAATCTGCACTTTAAAAGACATTTCGTCCTGGTAACAAAAAATCACAAACTGTCAAGAATTATGAAAAAGTGTTGAAGGCTAACGGCAACGGCAGCAATGGCGTAAGTAACGGCAGAGAAGCACCTTGTGTTAACGTTAACTTAGCTCTCTCGGTTACTTCATGCCGGATGATGCTCGGCTGAGTGTTCCGTCATTGACTAATAAGCCCGTCAAACCGACATTAATATCACTGTAATCTGGTAGTTTTATGTCGTTTTTCACGCGTTTTTTAACCTTTTACAGGTGGTGGATGTACAGTCTGACGATACTCGCTTGTCTTTTCTCCGCTTACGAGCTCGTTCAACTGTCACCAGAGAAATGGAGGACACAAAGGACCGTATTCACACAGGCTACGGCGAGCTAGCCGAACTAGGAGAGGCACATCTACGCACTAAGACGTCGACTTCAACAACGATACAACCACCTCTGTGAGGCGGGAATTTTACATTTACAAAAAAGCATACGAACAAATGGATAAAACGCTTTTTTCCAAGCGAAAAAGACACAAAAGCTTACCCTCCCAGCGATATCAGACTGCTCTCTGCACATACGGACGGCGGAAGGAGAACCTCGTTGCAACCACAGCTTCCCTTCAGCTGCTCGAGCCTTTATCTCCTGACTCCGCCCCCATTGGGAAATAACCCCCCTTCGCAAAAGTACCGTCAAAATGATGTGATGAAAAAGAAACATTGTCTTCCTGAAAAGCGAAAAGCATTGTAAAAGTCGTCAAGTAATCCTTATTCATTGTCATTAATTGACATTGTCCAATCAATGTGTTGTAATAAATTGTCTAGGCACAGTAGACGTTTTTAGATTAATTTAGCTGTTTGTATAGGTCCAATATTTGTTTGTTAGAGAGCTGTATGTGCTGGAAGTGTAAATATGAATAAATCACAGCAGCTACAGTGTTTTAGTAGATAACAATCAAAGGAAAAATATAAAAAAGTGTTTAGCAGCAGAGTAGAATCAAGCATTACTTTCCAAATGCTCAAATATGAGACTAATATTTGAGTATTTCTAGATTTTGGACTGCTAGTGGACTGCAGCAAAAAACTGGCTGTTCGGGAACACAAACCATTGATTAATCAGTAGGCCTAATAAGAATAATCATTAGCCACAGCCCTACTTTAGGGATATGATCAATTTTACAAGTAGCTATGAGGTAGACATAAAGCAACTTGTACACATCAAATAGTTTAAAACTTGGCCTCTTCATCAAAAAATGATTTTATGACAAAAAGTCTTGCCTCACAGGAGACCCTATGGCCTGAGATGATGTAAAGAAATTTGTCTGTTTCATGACAACAAAATTTAATGAAATATTGTAACATACTTTGAGCTGTATGTTCAGTTTTATGTCGCCGTACATTCATATACGTCATCTAAATCCTCCAGGTTCCTGTTGGTGCAGACTTGGTTTCACCTATTTTTAGAATCTGGTTTCGGTCATCATCTAAATCTCACTCTCAATGTGTGATGTTCACAAACTGTAAACTACAAACAGACCAAGTCTCTGCTCAGCGTGAGGAAGTGAAAACTTCAGGGAATATGTTGATTTGTTGCGTTAAAATGAATTGCAGTTGAAGGAAATGATTCAAGTTGTTTGGTGCATCTGGTGATATTTTCAGGTACTTTCTTTGCATGGTAATACCCTTCCATCTTTCATCCATCATTTCCTTCTCTCTTGCTGTCTTTTCACCAGCCTTTCTGTGGTGTTTCTGTAGTGTCGGTGTTTCCCCTGGGTGTTTCCCTCTTTGAAATCAAGATAATATTTTACTAAAACAGAAAGAACAAAACAAGAGATAAGATGAGCTCACAGCAGTATCCTTAAAATATGATCCATATTCAAATCCATATGCTGCACTTGTGGTAAGTAACACTCAAAATATCCTGTGAAGTCCTGGCAGGTCAGTTTTGGTTTAGTTGCCTTTAGGCACAGTTTAGTGGTGATGCACGAACTGTTTATGCTCTCTATGTATATTCTCAACACTCATCTTGTGTGATGTGAAAAGTGATGATGTGGAAAATGACAGCTGAACTTTGACCACTGTTAAAAAATAAATAAAGACGTGTATCCGATCAATAATACTTAAAAGATACAGTTTAACAACTGGAAAAATTCATGGAAACAGAGACAAACAACACATCCCCCCACTCAGTGATACAAAATTATAGCAAGTTTTTGAGATCCGATCTAATTTTGTTAACCAGTTTTTTTAAACACAGTTAATCTCACAGACCTGCAATAAGACAATTACGATGAATCAATACATTGTATGTTTATTTTTTGCTGTGAAGCCTGCATGTGCTGAAATACAAGGATTTTTCATTGAGGATGAGAGCTGTTCAAAGGAACATACTCTAGTATTTATTCATGCTTAAGCTCAACTGCAAATTATATGTGTTATATTTTACATTTTTACCAATAATTTTAAAATTTATGCTGTAGTTTGAAATTATAATTTCCCCACATTTGCAGTAAGCCTTTGGTTCCATTTATTTCAATGGAGCATTAACGTCAAATGGCTCTCTTGCTTAAACTTGCTTGACTTAAATCACAGCGAACACCAAGGCAACACCATTTTTTTTCAAAGTTGCATTTTCATTGCAGCATAACGCAGTGCACATGTTAGTGTACATCATGCCAGCAAATTTATGCAATGATTCCTCTGACAAAAAATCAGACTTAAAGTAGGAAGGACAACCAGACTTTGCTTCTCCAATGATGCTGCAGTGAAATGCCCCCTAGTGGCATACAGTGTTACTGTGCTCTTCAGTTATCCTTAAACCTATTTCATTGTCAATTTGTTTGAAAAAGCAGTGCAAGCACTTTTTCTTGGACTCTCTTGCTAAAAACCCAGATATTAAAATGCATCCATTTTAACACACATAAACACACAAAGACCGGTTTGTAAAAAATAGAAACATTTTTGGGCTCAAGTATACTTTCCCAACAACAAACTCTTGGGTTCAGTCTTGAGTAGCTAAACACACAACTATAATGAAAGAAATATCAGAAATCAGGTTATTTACTTTTCCTCTCTCCACTGAAAAGGAAAAAATGCAAATTTCCAGCATTAGGATTAAATCTAGAGGAAACTGTGTGCTTCTGTGTGACGCTCAGTTCAGTCGGTCAAGTCACCAAACTCTTGACCTAAATTTGTATTTTGTTTATTCAGAGAAATCAAAAACAACAAAAAAGGTATTTATAATATTCTTTATTTTTCTCTCAAGAAATATACCTAAACTTTTATGGTTAATGTAAGTGTACTGAAATAAAAAATCGCTAGCTATATTTGAAGCTATCTTCCTTTGGATAACAACGTCTATGGCAGAGAGCCAGAGGGACAACAGTGACACTGTAAACCTGCAGTGTGATTCTGAACAGGTTGTGGACCTCACAGGAGAAGTAACAATGAACTGATGTGTACGAGACAATCATTCATGTTGTCTGCAGGTCAACATGACAGGCAGACCCATGCTGCTAATATCTACAACTCATTTTGGCTCTTCACACTCACAGTTATCTTCCGCTATATTTGCAGTAACAATTACAAAGTTATGCAATCTTCAGTAAGCTATCGAAAACAAAGATTAGGAATCCAAACATGAACTACTGTCTGTTCGAATGAATTCCCACTTCATGGTTATGATAAGATCATACAGCATGTTTTCATACAGAGGAGACATTTTACAGCGTTTGTGTCTCTGTGTATTTGTTACACTGAAGATGTGCATGGATACACTCCTGCAGCAGTTTGATCACAGGCAGGGACTTTGCAGTCTTGGTAGTCACAATGTTGGTGCTGTCTTCACTAAATCACAGCTGTGGTGTAAACTCTTAGGCCCAAATCTGCATGAGAGAAGTGTGAAGACTCGTGAGTTCAAACACACAAAAAGCATTTTTAAACAAAGGTAAAGAGTTTAAAAATTTTAACATATATCACCCTTTTGAGACTGTGGCATACTTGAATGGAGGGTTCCCGCTTTTAAAAATTACAGGGTAGCTGATCATCGAGAAAAGATGATTATGTTAAAATTTGGACAAACTCTGATTGGCACTTGTCTTTCAAATCTTTCTGCCCCCCTCCATCTAGTCTGAGGTTAGTAGCCCAAACCAACTTTAAAAAAAATAACAATTATAACATCATTATGATCAGCTTGTATAAATAAGACTGGGCTGAGGCAAAAGCCTGATTTGTCTTACAAAAAAAGATCTTAATTCATACACTGACGTCATTAAAGCTCCATATTGATTCGTTAAACCCAGCTGTTATGACGTAAATCAATGCTTAAGTGAAAAACAAATCAGACTGTATAGCAAAGCTTCCTCTCACCCGCAAGGTGTTGTCCCAGGAGGCTGAGCAGAGTGCCGTGCCATCAGGGGACACTCTGACTCTGCTGACTCGGTTCTCGTGACCAAACAGGACGGAAACACGTGTTCCCTTCAGAACATCCCACACATTGATGGTATAGTCGTTATAGCCAGCAAAAAGAAGGCGACCTGGGCGACAGTTAGTAAGTGAGAAAAGAGGAAGTGGGAAATTTGGAAAAAGAGGAAGTAGAGATCGATAAAGGCCATAAAATTATGAGATAAGAAAAAAAAGTTTTACTTGAACAACTAAAAATAGCTTAATTGTGTCTCTGGAATAGTAAATATTCCCAGTAGATTCTGATGAACAGAGCATATGTTTTATGACGCTATCCATTTCCTAATATTCATTTATTAAATCAAAAGATTTCATCAGTCGAAAGTGAGAGTCTTTTCTTCCCCCTTTTTCTCTGAACTTTTCTCAGAGAGGAAGTGAACATTTACTGACCGCATTCTATGCAGTGACTTAAATAAAGTGCTTTACAGACTTCTTACCACTCATAGAGAAATCCAAAGTGGAGGCACCAAATATGATGCTGTCCTTCTGGAAGACGGCTACCTCCCGGTCAGCTCGCAGATCATAGAAACGGCACTGAGGCAAAGCAACAAACATGCAACAACACAGACACAAACAGAATACACACACAGTAATTTAACAATAGCAAGTTTAGTCTGAGAATGATCAATAGTGGGAATTATCACTGTATATCACAACAACAAGTTCAGGGTTTCTTTCAGTTCACCAACAGAACCAACTGAAAGCCAACAGGACATTTGATGATCAGGTGCTGCTCAGTTTTAAGTATCATTGTGGTACAACTGTGTTTTGAAATTTGCAACAACCTGACAAACACCCGTTTACAAAAAGTTAAATCAATGAGATCACTAAGTTTACTCCCAAAATTAAGAGTAAGATCAACAAGTCTTTCTGCATCTGCACTCACTGAGAATGTTGATTGAACAAATTTGCACAGGAAACAGCAGAGAAATCACAACACACTGATAAGTGCGTCATGTGACGTGACTTACTGTGGAATCATCAGAAGCAGAAGCAAATGCATCTCCACTGGGAAAGTACCTGAACGCATGACAGGAGAGATTTAAATATTTTGCTGCACCAGTGAGCTTCCTATCTAAAAAAAACTTGATTATCTTTAATAAGTGAGTAATTCCACCGCTTAAATGCGTCACAGGGTCGAGATTTACTCGTTAATAGGAGAAGCAGTTAATTAAATGGACATATCGGTCCTACTCTCATAACAAAATTACTTAATGTAAAAAAATAAATGAATGAAAAAATGTATGAAAAGGAAAAAAAAAAAATTAATTAGTTCCCTTTAGCTTATCATCATAACTTTATCATCATTTAGAAATTCTTTACCCAACATCTCAACTGCTTTTAAGAATTTTTTGAACTCTCAATGAACAGTCCTCCATCAAAAGCTCAAATGTGATGATGCAGCCAAAGTGTATCTACTTTCAAAAGCTAAAGATGAAACACAACACAGCAATTTTCATAAATTTTGGGTACTTTGCCTAAAATAAGTCAAAACTTGGTCCAAAATGAAAATATTGTAGACCACACTGGATGCAAATTCCAATGAAAACCTGATCTTAAGTAAAGGCCCAGCAGTCTTTCATTCATCAAACACTAAAAAAAATTAAAGGGTAGCAAATTGCCTCAGATGTGCTCTGTGAAGCTGAGTGTGTGAACAGATGTGCATGAAATGCCTTCTTTTTATTTTGCGTTTTTTATGATTTAGGGTGGAATTTAATCATTTAGAAACACTGTGATTTTATTAAAAAGCTGGACTCACTTTACACAGTTGATGTCAGACTCGTGGCTCTCATATGACTGAATGTTCTGTCCAGAGCGCATGTCCCACACGTTAGCCTTCTTATCACAGCCCTGATAACACACATGCAGACAAACACACACACACACCCACCCAGAAACATAAACACATTAGAGGCATGAATACTGTTGCTGTCCTGTAAAGATCTAGTTTTAAAATACCAATGTTCCCTGAAAACTCTGAATCCAAAGAGTTTTGGCACACCCACATGAATTACAAATGGAGAAAATACACAGACACACACTGCGTCACTCTTTCTCTCTCCTTCTCACCCCAGAGACAAAAGTGTTTCCAGTCTCAGATGGGGCGAGGTCCAGGGTCAAGACATCAGCTGTGTGGCCGTGGAAACTCTGCAGCAGCTGCCCGCTCTCCACATCCCACAAGGCACATGTGCCATCACCACTGGAGGTCAGGATCTAACATACACACACAGGGCGAACATGCATACGGACAAATGCACCCACACATATGCACACAAGATCACAGCATGTTTAACATAGATAAGGAAACACAAACACAAAACAATGAATAATGGAACTACAAAGTTTTATGGAACACTAAAGCTTATCTGTTTTAATGGCACTTTAGAGCAAAGGCAGGACATGCCATCAGGTTTTTTTTAAAAAATATCTGTGTAACTTGAATTTTAATTTATCTCATCATGGAAGGTGTTCTCTCTTTATTATCACCACTGTGTCATTTATTGAGGGAACCATGAATAAAGACCTGCTAATTAGAAACTGCGTAAGCACTGGCCACTTGGTAAGGCACTGAACCATACACTATAGAAACTAGACAGGAGGAAGTGCTATAAAAAACACTGATGGGTACATTTTGTGTAAGTTGGAATCTCCAGTTTAACCTAACTGGGGTTAGTATGATACTGATTGTGGTCACAGAGAGAAAGAACATAGGTAAGTGATACTAAAAAAAAGCTCTCAAATCATTCCAGAGGAAGTGTACACAAAAATTCACTGCTTATACTATAAAAAACTGCAGGATCTGATTGATTCTAAAGAACTTAAAACATGTATTTTGTTACAAATACTGATATGATGTATATTACATGTTCAAGATTTTTTATTGTTCTCTATTTTACAACTTCAGCGAGCAGATTTGCTTCCATTTTTCAGTCTTAACACTTAAGATTGAAATGACCAGATTTAAAAAGGAAATGACTCACATAACACACATTCATTTAAATATTACCTCATACAGTATTTCGAGAAAGAGGTCTTGGCTCATTGACTTTGAAGTTTAGTGCTGGACATGTGATCATTTTGACATGAGCAGTGGCTAAACAGCAAAACACCATTATTATCTGCTCTCCATTGTTTTAACTATTTCATCATAATATCAAATTTAAGGTGAAAGTAGTTGTTTTAATCCTCTTGTACATTTCTGCCAATGCACTCCAAGGGAGGACACAGATGCTTACACAGGCACAGATGAATGTCCCTATTCACTGTGTATCCACACACTAACAAGCACACAAAATGCCAAAATGTCAGCAATTCCTCTGATGAGAACAGATTATGGGAACTTAGAGACACATGCAGACATCAGAGATCCCTACTGTCTGGTGGATTAGAGAGCTCCTGCTGGATGACCTCAGGCTCAAAAACACACCACATCCTGACTGCACTGAGAGCAAGCTCCAGTTTCAACATGAACGCAATTATCAGTAAGCCACAATTACTGACACACACATGCACGCACAGATAGGAACCTCACAGAGGTCCTCTGCATCAGTCTGAGTTTGCTCAAACCACCTGCATGTTATCGTGTATTAGATACTCACAAGGGGTTCAACAAGTTATCCAGGGATTCCACGTGTGTGTGTCTTTAATGAAAAAACCTCGCAACTCATAACTCACAAAGCCATGTTGCTTTCATTTAGATACACACACTCTCACACACACCAAGATACAACAACACATGACTGCATGTGACCCTAACTCTCTTGTTGGCAGACTTAAAGGCTGCTTGAAAAAAGAGAACTGGTCTTTCAAAAAATGAATAAAAAACACACTTTGAGTCCTCGAGGCAGTCTAAAGCTTCATGCTTCAAGGTCTACTCTAACCGTACAAAGGCTGTGAGTGTTACAGTGTGTGTGAGTCTTTGTGTGACACATGCAGCATGGGAGTGATGTGTGAGAGGCATGTATGCGTGTGTGTGAGTGAGAAAGACTGGGCGAACACATGCATGTGCGTGTCTACTGTATGTGTTAAATGCTCTTCCCTCAGGTCAGTGTGCTCAACTCTTCTCTAGATAAAAGCCACTCAGTGTCTATTAATACACCCAGGATAGAGGACAATCACCCCCACTGCCCCTTGTCTCTTCTCTGCTCCCTCCTCTGCCATCTCCTCTTCCTCTCTGTCCTCTGTCATTGTGCTCCTCTGCTTTGCTGAGGGCCAGAGTGAAGTAAATTATTAAAGCCAAATATCTCAGGCCATTTCCTTCATGCTCTTCTTTGAGTTTGTCCCTTATGATTCGTTTGTCCAGTTTTGAGTTCAAGCACGGCCAACCACAAAGAGCAAGTTGATGCTGACTCGATGTCTTCAAGAGATGTTGTATATTTAACAAAAAAATAATACAATTTGTCATTTAACAAGTGGCTCGTTGGTCTAGGGGTATGATTCTCGCTTCGGGTGCGAGAGGTCCCGGGTTCAATTCCCGGACGAGCCCTGTCTATATAAATCAACATACATCTTTACAATTCTAGGCTTGCCTGTGTAGTGTTATACATAAGTGGAATAATATCAATCTTGTGTCATGCAGTACCAGCTGTGAACAGGGCACAACATGAACTTCTGAATCACTTTAAATTCTGTTCAGCAACTTGAGTCATATCATGCTGTGACTCTCAGATACCAGTCAAACTGGATTTGTTCATGTGCAAATATTGATACGATCATATTATGATCAGAGGCCATGCTGACTCGGTTCAGGTTAGAAAAATTAATTTAATGGAGTAGAAATGTTTAATGTATCTTATTTCCAGCTCCTCACCAGGAGTGCAACACATGCTCACCTGCATGTCAGAGTTGATGAAGGTGCATCCAGACACGTAGTTGGTGTGCATGGCGACTGACTTCTTCTTTGCAGCCAAGTTCTCGTTTTTGTCCAGTGACAGTGGGAACACTGAGCATTTATTATCCAATCCGCTTTTGAAAGAAAAATTTAAAAAAGGGTTATATGATAATTCGTATACCAGTGGATTGGATCTGGTAGTTAGCTTAAACAGTATTGAATTATTATGCAGGGTTTAGGGTTTGGATATGGTCTGAGTGATCCAGTATGACAGAGCGACAATCGCTGACAAAGGGAATGAAATGACTTTCCTTCCATTATGTGTCAGATTCACTATATCAAATTAAACTGAAGCAGAGAATTTTAATTTTGAACCACTGAGCATCAGCGGTAGCACTAGCATAACATATTCATGCATATGTATTACACATGTGAGGTCAATAGAAGTATCTATCATACAAGGTTGATAAAAAATTTCAGATAATGCTCTTGTTGTGCGTGGGTGCTGCAGAGTAGTGTTCATGTGTGGTGTTCATGTGTAGTGTTCAGGAAGCACTGTGTTTGTACATAGAGACTTATAATTGCACCTTAGATTCAAATTAGTCTCTGTCGTACTGTATGAAAAAAAATTAATTAGGCCTACATGTGTGAGGCAAGGAGTTACTGAAAAGGCAGTGCGAGAAAAGAATATATAAATACATTTAAATTCTCTTTCAAATTAGTTAAAATTATTTTAGCAAAAAATCAAAAATATATTATTTCACTTAACAGAAAAGATGTTGATTATTGGAAAGAGCAGCGGTTCATTAAATCTCTGTACTCACCCACACGCCACGGCACAGCCTGAGGGAGCATAAGCACACGCCATCACCCATGTACATGGCAACGTCAGCCCATGTTCCTGTAACACACACACAGCACACACACACAGACACACAGCATGAGCAGTTTGCAACTGTTAAGAAAATTGACTCCTTATAAGCACAAACTAACAATACTGTTAAATGTTTATACAAACACGCACACAGATGCAGGAAACCTGGATGTGGTGAGTATTAATAGATTATGTTCAGTGTGGTTTTGTCTGCTTCATCAAGAGACATCAGGGTCAAACCAGGCTAAAATCTGGCTGCCATTTAAGTGCACTCAGACACACACACACACACACACACACACACACACGCACACACACACACACACACACACACAGTCATTACAGAGGACAGATGGATGGATAATCTTTAAACGCATATTTCCATCCATGTGCTTGTGTTACACCCTCTCTCTCTCAGAGGAGCATGGCAGCAAAGGACGACACGGCCACCCACTGAACAGCAGCACATACAAGTATGCTGACGAGAACAGAAGAATCTCAGCATGCAAAAGAAGAAAAACACTTGGATTTACAAAACACAGAGGAGACAAGGCTGAGGTCAAATCAAGAGACTGAGTTTTTGAAATAAACAGTCCAATTTTTCCCCAGAGACAGGTTTTGCTTGACTGTTTGTTAATACATTTTGTCCTCTAAACATTCAACTCTAACATTAAATTAATCAAAATCATTCAATAATGATGACTGACAAAGAAAAATAAAGTTAAGGGACTTTGCATTTTCATACTTTTGGAAGCTCAATCATTTTAGAGTCCCATTACAGCAGAGGCTTCCACTTGGACTCACTTTTCATTTTTAGGAGCATGACTTTGCAAAAAATTACTTTATTACTTTATCGGTGGATAATTGATTTATGGATCGTTTCCTAATTTCTTCTCCTAAGTCTCAGAGGTATTACAGCACTTATTATCTTTTGACATATCAAGGTGATGGAGAAAAGATCTCCTTAAATGTGAAGATAAAACACTACCAGTAGGTGGTTATAATAACTACATTATTATATATGTTGGTGTGTCTCTGAGTATTGAGGTTATGCCCTTTTTTAATATCCAAGAAATTATTAGTTGAGACAATCACCTCATTCTCTTACATACGTACCAAAGCACTACACAGACCTCTACTCACCTTATTGAGAGTGAATGCATCCCAGACAATCACTTTTCCATCCTAGATTTGAAAAAAAGCTTGTATTTAATGTGGATTCACTGCACAAAAATGAACATTGTCACGTCATGATTACATCTGAATTCATATATATAAAAATATGATACTGTATTTGCCCCTTTTTTGCTGCATATCATAAGTATATGTGTGCGTGTGTATACCTGAGAGGAGCTGACTAGGCGACGCTTGTCTTTGCACCAGTCCATACACAGCACCTTGTTTGCATGACCCTTCAGCACACGCTTGGTCTTTATGGAGAGAGCACCCAGCACCTCCGCCTTCTCAGCCACCTGGTGGACTGAGGTAACAACACACACACTTCATTACAAGAAAAAACTTTTCAGTTAAGGACTGAAATGTTATCAGCCCATTGTGCTTGGATTAATTAAGTGCAGTATTTTCTTGTTAACTGTTTTATATAGAGTAACAATTTAAGATGGATGTGTATTATGTTTTTAAATTATTATTATTGAAACTAAAAACTGCATTAACTGTGTCAAGTTTGGGCTGTTTTTAGCTGCTTTATATGTATTTGGAGAGGTTAATCTTTACAAACGTTTATAGGTTTTGTATGTAAAATGTTATTCTGCAGTGTTAGTAGTACTGTACCTGTAAGATAAATATAAGGGAGCAGAAAGTAAAATATTTTGATCTGAAATTTAACAGCAAGTGGAATAAAACTGTAAAGTAGCAAAAATGGTGATATTTAAGTAATGAGGCACAGTATTCAAGTACATTTACTCAAAGTTAGTTGGCAATATCTTCCAGTAATTACTGATTGTAATTCAGTTTACCTACAGATGATATGTTTTCTGCTTCTCTATCACTAACAGACCCAGAAAACAGGATTTGACAGCACTGTAACATTATGATGACTCTGTATAATGCACAGTGAGCATCCCATCATCCGTTAACTGTTACATAAGAACATTCACCGTTCACGGTATTAAAGTTAAATTCAGCCAACAAGGACTGCACACTTCCCATTAACTCTCATTGCTTTTTCGGTCTGGAAAACATGGTAACATCCCAGATCATTATAGACTTTATATAATGAAGTCCCATATGGTCTAGCGGTTAGGATTCCTAGTTTTTTACCCAGGCAGCCCGGGTTCGACTCCCGGTACAGGAACAATCCCATCTTTAATCCATTTCTTATAACATGCATTTGGTAAGATGGTCCTGGATGGTCATCAATCAGATGCATCACAGAGAAGCCCGCAATCAAATAGAATTTGCACTAGAGTTGATCAAAATTTGCAGCTTGAACAGCGCGGATGTTTCTGTCAGGGTGTTAATGAGCTGCCACCTGTCGGACTGGCATTTGCATGCAAAGCAGAAAACGCTGTATTGCAGTGAAAATGTAACAGTGTGGTATGAAAGCTGTTTTTTTTTTTGTTTTTTTTTTGGAGCTTTGTTGAACTTACGCTCGACATCGTTGAGCTTGCCCCGCTCCTCCTCCAGCTTCTTTTTCAGACTCTCGCTCTCCCTTTTCAGCGACGCCAGGGTTTCCCCTTTCTGGAGCCCCTTACAAGCCATCTTCAAGAGGCGACAGCACGAGAAAACACACGGTGCACAGAGAGGGAAGGAGCGGAAGGGGCGGGAGACACGGGAGAAACGGGAGGATTTGGGAGACGGGCCGGTTACTTGGCAGTTAGTGGTCTGCTGTCCTCGAGAGCGACAGTGATGCTGGCGCGCGCGTCACGCTCACAGCCTCCTCCTCCCTCCATCCTCTGCTCAAGTTTACAGGCGCCACAGGCGTTTACACACAAACACACTGAAGGTTTTTTCCCACATATTTCCAGAGACCAGTTATTGTAAAAGAGTTAAAATTTGCCTTTTTTTCACTTTTACAACCTTTGTAACTTTTTCTGACGCGTGTGCTTTTCATGATGCACAGCAACTACAGTGTCTTTCTGCTTAATCTCTGCCCACTTGAATTGTTGTTAATGTGATCAGGTTTTCATTAAATTATATTGCAATCATGTGCCACCTTAATACTGAATAAAACAAGCACTTCAACAAGGAGTTTAACTCTTCCTGCACTGTCATTAGCCTAAGAATTAGACTCCATATAAGCTCAGTAATGGACCATTTGACCTTTCTAATAATTATTTTTAATAATTATGTCTATGATTAATTTTCTCTTACCAAATGTATTGAGTATTGTTATATAATTTGATCTGACTGACTCACTTGATGTTTAAAGTGTGATTAAACAGATGTATTGATTGAAATGTAGTGTAATACTGGCAGTGTGAGGATATTTTGTAAAAGATCAGCAGGTTTAACTTTTATCTGTTTGAGCTTTAATCACAATTTGACTGTAATGTCATTGTACTTTTCTTGTAAAGGTGCTGACAGAGAGCCACACATGAGGAGGGAGGGGGCCCAGTGGGAGACATCTCACTCTAAGCAGTTCTCATAACTTCCTATGAGTTTGTGTGTGTGTGTATGTGTGTGTGTGTGTGTGTGTGTGTGTGTGTGTGTGTGTGTGTGTGTGTGTGTGTGTGTG
>JAQMCX010000001.1:22003087-22038167 GCA_029814765.1 Acanthurus leucopareius | reverse complement strand
TGTGTGTGTGTGTGTGTGTGTGTGTGTGTGTGTGTGTGTGTGTGTGTGTGTGTGTGTGTGTGTGTGGGTGGGTGGGTGTGTGAGTGTTGTGTAAGTGTGTGTGTGTTAAAGATATATCAGAGCAGTTGCATATCAGAAGGTGCTGCTGAGTGGTTTGCCCTCAGCTGAACAGTTGCTGCACAAAGTGTTAGTGTGATGCCCATCAAAATAGAGATCCTCTTCATACGCTTGGCAGCTGCTTTACTGATCCCCATTATCATCATACAGGTTCATAAATATAAGAGCTGGATATGCCTGTAACTTTAGTGCTTGACATTATTGTGTCTTTTTTCCATTAAAAGTTGATCTGCAGCTTTTGTACAAAGTTTAGGCTCCCAGACTTTAACTACTGACCAGCAACTTTCTTAGATCTGAACTACATCCATTAAAAAAAATAGATAAAACAAAAAACTTTCTGATGCTGCATTGAAATGATATGGCAGCTTTTTAGTGATGAGAAAGTGAGAAAACAAAAAATAAAAAAGACGTACCACTTCCACACAGAAGGAGCAGTAGTTGATGGGGTCACTCTTAACGTAGATGTTCATAAGAGGACTAGCTATCCCGCAGCTTTCACAGGGGCCAAAAGTGACCGCCACAAACGTCTGGTCGCACATGGCTGCAGATGATCACTAACACACCCTGTGGAAGCACAGACACAAATATAAAGATTAAATTAATCACACTGATTATGAGTACAGGTGGGAGATATTTTTTATTGATTCATGTGCTGGGTTGTTACTGCTTTGAAAGAGAGGGAGAGAAAGAGAGGGAGTGTGTGTGTGTGTGTGTGTGGTGGTGGTGGTGGTGGTGGTGGTGGGGGGGAGATAAGTAGTTGGTAATCTACTCCAGCTTTATCCTTCTCAGAGCTCCAGAGAAGAGGAGTGCAGCACAGCTATTCTGGGAACTGCACATATCCAGCACCACAAAACTATACATGATAAACTATCAACATATTATCACCTTTTACATTACAAACTTACTTCTTATTTGATGCAGTGACTTGTGTACTAATTTTAAATTTTTATAATATGAACAGATAAATATTGTATATCTTTTAAGAAACATTTAGCAATAACACAATTATACAATCAGTTTCCTTTATTTTTTACACTTCATAAAAATTTCAGATTCAGTAAAATACATCCCAACTAAGAGGTTTAGGTTCATTATCATAACATTTTCTGTGTTTTAAGTGTGATGGAATGTAAAGCATTTAGGCCTATAAATAATAACACATCATTGTGAAGTTACATTAGCTGTTTGAGCTCAAAGTGGCATCACTGGGCTGCCATCATGTTCATACACAAATATATCACAGATGACTCCTAATTGTTTGTGCAATTCAGCATTAGTCACACTTATGATGGCTGTTGTTGAGGTAATGCTCATGATTTATTTTTTGTACAATAAGCGCAGTACGCACCTGACCAGAAACATGAAACATTTGCCTCTGCCCGCCTCATCTATCCTCCTCTGCTCAAAGCTCATCTTTATTTTACATACTGGCTCATCTCAAGTTGTAAACTGAACCGTCACTAGTTACGTTTACACAGCATGTTCCACAACTTGAACCAATATAAAGACAAAAAGTACCAAAACTAGTTTTGCAAAATATAATTTCCACACATATCAGCCATATGTATCAACAATAAAATCTTACCCCACAAGAGAATAAGTGTTTCCTCTGTAAAGCAGGTATTTGTCCCTTGAGAGGTAAGTTGAGTTTCTCCAGTGAAGAGGATTGTCGGTGACAAACAGAAAGGCAACAGTAAGCCTCTTAGTGTTTAAGCTGTGACTCTGCTCTGCTTTTACCACCACGCTTCATCCCTCCCTGCAGCAGCACCTGCAAGGCCTGGTTAGTTACATTAACTGTCTAATCCAACACACAATGGCAATTTCATGTTTGAAAAATCCCTGGGATTACCTGAGACTCCTGGAATAATATTACTGCACATTTCTACCTGATGTTATTTAAACTGACTCACTGGGTGAAATGTGGATTTAAGGGTGGTTTTTAATCAGTGTTTGGAGACATTCATAACATATTGATACAACATATTTTTCTCTTTTGTGTACAATTTTGCATGTTTATGTTTTAATATGATGTGTAATGCCATGAAATATAATGTATTACATCCAGCTCCTCAGGTCTTGTGCTGTCACTGAAATACATGATGGCCTCTCTGCTTGGTTCTTGCTGCTTGTTGCTGTGCTTCCTGTTTGTCTGCAGATCAATTAGAAGCTCAATCAGAAAGAACAGCAGCCAGGTCATTATCAGGTCACCTCAGTCCACAGGCTGCTGTGTTTTGGCTTTCAGTTTCTTTTTATTATCTCTACAGCACAACATCTGTACAGCACCAATCTGTTTCTACTGACTCTACAGACTCCCTCCATCTTTTGTTTTTGTTTGTTGTGATTACTTTGTTGAAAACAAATGATATATTTTATTAAATATACCTGTGTGTGTCCTTGTTGGAGAGGCAGGCTTGACAGATAACAGGAATTAGACAGCATTATCTATATAACAGATCCTCCAGTACAGTAAAGTACAGTAATAAAGATGCAGTTTTTTTCATGGTCAGATATTTGGTAACATTTTTTTTTGCTATAGATGATTTCATTTTTATTCATTTTCATTTTTAGAATCACAATATCTCATAAAGTGTTTTAATGTGAAAAAAGAACAAACAGAAATGATTTCCCAAAGACAATCGGATAGTGCTGAATTCTTTTATTTTACTTTTACAGGTTTGACAATTTATTCCAAGTTTCTTAGTTTCTTAACGGTGAACACATTCACTAAGCACAGCTACCAGAAACTACAAACAGTCCAGTTTTTTTGTTAAATGTACACATGGGTCAGAGGGGAAACACTGGTACTGGCTTCAGCATGTTCACACCGGTACCACAAACAGCTGGGGTGATGTCTTTTTGTTCTTAACAAGTTTTTTAAAATGGCAACAATGGTCATTTATAATGTCTACGTCGTATCATACAACCAACTCTCTCTTTATTGTGAAAAAACGCAGAGTGAAGGAATGACATTTGCTCCTTTTTGAGAGCTCAAGAGAAGCACTGGGGAGCAAAACGCTGCAGCTCCGCTCAGCATGAACCAATGAATGATGGTGTATATTCCTTTGCTCTGAATCTAGGCCGGCCCTCCCACTCTGCACCCAGTCTGACTGAGACTGAGAGGCCTGGGGCTGCATCCACGAAAAATTCACAAGGGGGTCCTCTTACCTGTGGCTTGCATTAGGCTAAGTGATAATAAAACAGCAAGAAAAATCACTGATTGAGAAAGTGAAGTATCTGCTCACAGAGGGAATGTGGTAGAGGAGGCATACTGGGCTGCAGTTTAGAAAAAGGTTGCAGAAACCAAAGGAGGAAAGTCTCTTTAAAATGAAATATTTCTTTTTTTAGTCCAGATTCATCTATTATTCAACTGACTTCTTCAGCAAGGTCTAAAAAAGTGCATTTGACTGACAGCTAACCAGTGCAACTCATCTGTGACACCAACTGCAGGACAAAAGGACATCTTATCGAGTAAAAATGGTCACATTTAACAATTTATATTCATTTACAGTGGGGAAAAAAAACACTGACGAAACAAAACAATGCCACAATGTTAATCATGTGTTTACATCATTCAGACATCAAATAATTCAGATAAGGCTTTGTCCACTATGTGCAGTTAAATCATTATACACTTCATTTACTATTTTAAACATTCATGTGGTTACTTGATTCCTTCACTGACGGTCTGTCTCTCCACAGCCTGCAGATATGTACTCTTTACACAAACTTTAAACTGCTGATTAAAATATAGAACAAAAGGCAGATTGACAACATGTGGTCCCCATGAGAGCATAAGGATATCAAATTCCTTTCAAATACAAGTGCAACACAAAACAGCTTCACATACTAATTTCTCTTTACTTCACTTACAAAAATGGTTTTCTCATCTGCAGCTTGTTCCTGTCAGAGTGAGACAGGTCTGCTTCATGAGGCATTTAATGACTTCTCCACTGTAAAATATGTTTATTTCTCAATCCATTCTGAAACTGCATCAGCAGTTTGCGAACATTTAATCTTGTTCTCAGTACTGAAAACATTTGAATATATGCTTCCTTGGCTGGTTTGCAGATTTAGAAAAACTGTTTTTATATTTGATAAAACGTTAAATAAAAAAAAGCCCAGTTTTGGTGACGATTTCACAATATGTAAGCACCTTAAAAAGGGGAAATATTCTATCCTATTGGTGAAACATCCTCTTTAGGGGATAAGGTCATGAAGCAAAAATAAGGTTCACATGAGGCAAATTTGGTTGACTGTTGATAACGGCAAGAGGCAAATGAATATATAAATAATTGCTTAAAGGTGCACTATGCAACTCTTTTGTTTACAGGCCTATAAACAAATAATGAGACAGAGTTCTTGATACATTGATAGCAGTTTGCAGCAGCTAACATGACTTTAAGATGTACTTTCATGCACTTAACATTTGTAATGTTTCTTAAAGCACAAAACAACAAAAAGAGGACACTGCTGATCTTGACTATATAACCAAAACTTTTACGAAAGAAGTTTAATAGTGCACTTTTAATGGCAAACAAGCAAAAGTGTTAAACACGAGGCAGCAAGGACCTGAAGACAGATGAGGACTCTTTTTAACAACATGGGCAGATTCCCTGACACTAATCCAACAACTCAGCTACACCGAGGTTTTCTCTGCAGAGGAAACACAAACATAATGCATGCAGATTCAATTCTGGTAACTGGTAATGCTGGTAAAGCCAAGACCATACAGGTTAGATGGGGGGCAGCTGTAGCAATGCATACTGTCTATTATTAACATCTCACTTTTGCCAAATCAGCTGAGCAACTGTTGTGATGCAACATCACCCTCCACCTTTGAAAGGAAGTTATCCCGAAAAAGTTGGAATGCTGCGCAAAATTTACATAAACACAAAAAGTGTCTTTGTTGGTAGTAATATTTTTTGTACAATCATGTGTCACAAGTTGGTTAATTGCACTCCGTCCTTTCTTCTTTCTTACCCTGAGCCTCTTGATGATGCCCCTTTCATAGCCAATCCTGATACTACCACCTGTTACCACTGAACCTGTTTATCTGTAATGCTGCAGCGGTTTTGTTTTTTCCAAACTCTTTTAGTGTTTTGTTCTTCCTGTCCCAACTTGCTTGAAACATGTTGCTGGCATAAAATTTAGTATAAACATTTATTTACAAAATTCTATAAAGCTGATGAGGAAATACACAACATATATATTGTATTGGTATTGAGCAATGAGCATACTGTATGTCAAAAAGCAATTTATTACATTCGGTTTCATTTTTGTTTTACACAGCATCCCGGCTTTTTTGGAATCCAGTTTATCCAGTATATTGTATGTTGCCTGTATATTTGAAGAGACAAATTTTATTTTTGTGTCAGAAACTCTAAAATTGACCCTACAGTGCAGCTGAGATGTGGAAAAAGCCTAAAAGTTTAACATTTTCTATTGTTTTGGTAACTAAAGCCCATGTTGTTCTTTCTGGGGGATGAAACAGGAAGGCATAGAGTGGACATGCAGGAGACAAGAGGAGTCAGTCCACAAAGCTGCAGTTAGCATTAGTGTGTGCGAATAAAGCAGAAAACATTGTAAAGCTGAACAGATTTGAAGAAAACTCTACAAAACAAACTTTATAGAAACCTTCAGCTGACCGATACATGGCTTTTCAGTATACGTAACTCTGATACTCTAGAAAATGACAATACTGAAATAAATAATTCCACACTGATAATAATAAAACTTTGTCAAAGCTCAGACTGGAGCTGTGACCAGAGAGGAGGAAAGCTCTGGGAGGGCAGACATCCCTGTGATACAGCTGTAAGTAGTGTGTGTCTTGTGTGTTTGTGTATGCGTGTGTAAATACGTGTGTCCGTGCTTCCTGTGATGCTCAGCTCTGGTCACAGCTGTAGTCAATAGAGATCATCGCAGTTGGTTTGACCTTCACACTTTCTGAGTGTCTCCTCAGATAAAACCTGTTCTACGGCTCATCTGCGAGTAATGCAGAAGAAACACAACAAATCAACATCTCTAACTTGATGCGAGCTCACAAATGATCACCTGATCCGGTGCTCCTTAAACTATACTGGGACAAGATTGACCTGATATGAACATAAACGGCGCACAATGTAACTTAAATGATGGTCCCATCCTTCATATCAGACACGTGTTCTGCAGAGAGAGAGCTTCTAATCTTAAAAAGGGAGGAGAGGGGGGACGGCGGTGAATGCAATAAATAAAATTCATCATATATATTATGAATATTTATATATATTTATATATGTAAAAATAATATAGTACAGACGATGAGTTCTGTCTTGGCTTTATTATGTTCAGAGAGTAAAACAGAGAACAAAGCCTGGTCCAGGTTATGTCAGCGTAGGATGGAGAGAGCTATCTAATCACTCATCTGGCTTCACTGTGGGACGCAGAATTCACTTTGCCTACCTAACAGAGACCCAACACATCAAGCTGGACTACAGCTCGTCCAGTCTTTCCTCCTTGTGAGGAGTCAGCGCCTCCTTTTGGGCCTTGTGCGTCAGTGCGTACATTCTCACTGGAGAACGAGTTGATGACAAGAAGAACTATCTTAACAACTAGTTGAACACAGAGGAGGGAGCTGGGTCTGGACTGCTAAGACAGACCTGGGTGTTGGCAAATAGCAAGATTGGGGACGTTGTTCGGTTCCTGTGGCTTTTCTAAGTTGCAGGCGTTTATACAAGCGGTAAACGGACTGTGGCGTTTTTGCGGCCAGATTTAAACCAGTGGCGGCGACTGTTGGGTGTTCGAGTGTACTTGTGCGTTTTGTAAGAGAGAGTGTGCACGTGAGTGTAGCCGTGCATGTGTACGTTGAGATGATGGAAGTATTGTACAGATGCATGTTGACAGTCCTGTGTGTTTGTGTGTGGAACTCTGCATGTGGTGTGTGCTCAGACCGGCTCTCTAAACGCGGGTCAGGAACCCCAGGTTGAGTGAGCTGGGGATCTGGATGGTTTCCAGAGCGAGGGAAGAAGGGTTGAACGGGAAAGTGACGGGATAAATCATCTTCGTGTCCATCAGCAACTGGGGACTTTCACAACGATCTCTCAAGCGAGTCTGAGGGAGGAAAGGAGAAAGAAAATGAGCTGGAATTAGTGTAATGTATTAAACTTTCATTTTCAGAAAAGATTACAAATACAATTAGAGTTGAGGTTATTACTAAATTAAAAAAGAGCACAACTAGGTTGTTGTATAATTTGAACACTAACTTTTTTAATAGTTTTTTTAAAAAGCAATTATGTCCTAAATGTTTATACTATGGGAACATAAAAGAGTGTGTTGAGAAAACTGTGTACTATTGATGCATTTGGAGTGAATTACCTGTATGGTTCTTATGAATGCGACAGACACTCTTTCTTCAAACTCGTTGACTGGAGTGTAAAGATTCAGGACCTTCACGATCTGAGAGAAACATAAAACGGGACATTTATTCATACAAAAAAAGCTCTTATCTACAGTGATTGGCTTTTCTGAGCTTTAGAACAGACTGAGGTTGAGACTGACGATGACTGATGTAGAAAGTTTGTCTGGTTTACGTGAGTGTGTTGTAAAGAATGAGGGCAGCTTACCTGAGCAGTAGTAAGGGCCTGGCACATGGAGCAGATAGCCTCAGCATCCTCATCCGTCTTTTTCTTCACCTGCAGCAGCTGAGCAGCCTGGATCAGCGGCTCCAGAGTCTCCTTGGCTCCGCATGTCATAAGACTTTTGTCTCGGAGCCACTCCTCCAGCTGGCTCACGTTATACCTGCACACATACACACACACACAAACACACAGGTGATAGGTTAATAGAAAAATGTACATAACATCTGTCAAACCAGCCCATCTCGAAGCAGCAACAGCTCCTACCTGATCTGCATGCCTTTGCTCCAGGAGCACATGTCCTTGCGCAGCAGCAGGTTGTTGAGGGTGACGGCTCCGATGATGTAGAACTGCTGCTTCACCACCTGCTTAATGAGTTCTGGGTCGGTGCCATGTTGGCACATGGTGGAGTGGAAGGCGCTGAGCTGCCGCAGGATGGAGTCCAGGGTGTAGGTGCCCTCGTCGGCAATGCTAGATGTTCGTTTACGGAGACCTGTGGGCTTCACCCCCGACACGCCCTGGATGGTCTCGTGCTCCAGCATGCCAGAGACTGCAGGGAACACACACACACACACAAACACACACTTGGTACATACTCATACATACTTTGCACATAAGTAAACACATATCCATGCACCAAAAAAAGCATTTCCAGGTATAATTATTATCAATTCTACAGTGACATCAGCTAGTATGAGCATGCACACACCTATCATTGGCTGCAGGATGTTCTCCATGCACTTGATCAGCTGCTGGTAGATCTGGATGGCCAAGTCACTGATCACCTGTCTGTACTCTGCCAGGTCGAAGTTGGACAGACAGTGTTCACTCTGCCTCTGTGTGTTGTGCTTCATGAAGACCTGAGACACAAAGACAGAAAGAAACTGGTTAAAAATGTAAAAAGGACAGGAAATATTTAGTCAACCTTTATCCAAAACTATTCAACTAAAACACCACTGACTTTAAATCTTTCATATTCTATATAAATGTTTATTTTTCAACAAATAAGCAATAAACAATAGAGAAGTTAATTTCTACAAACATTTAATTGTTATTGTATTTTGTGCATCTTAAGATAACTCAAGGTAAATCCTCTGGTGAAAAGGACGGACGGGGAAGATGAGAAACAAAAAGGATGACTAAATAAACTCACAGTCTCATGAACGCATACATATTTGAGTGAAACAGCTCAGTGTCAGTCTCACCTCATCTCCGCTGTATTGTTTCAGACAGTGCAAGAAGCGGCAGGTGTTTGCCAGCCAGAAGGAAACTGTCTCAAAGTCATCTCCTCGTTTCTGCAGGAAAAGTAAGAATAAACTGAAGTCAGTACTTGTTTAAATTTTATTAGGACCTAAAGCTTTTCATGATAAAAGGCATGGCTGTTTTGAGTGACCACAGCCGCTAGCTGTTTTTAAGCGTCACACATCATGATCAGCAACCTGTATCCACCCTCTCCTCCAAATATGGCCTCTTCTGGTCTCTTCCAAAACACAAGATGGAGACATCCATAACACCAAACTTGAGAATTCGGTATTCCACAAACCCATGGGTGATGTTACGGTGGCACTGTCTACTTTTTATTATGCAGTCTATGACACACACTCACACACACACGCGCGCGCACACAAGCACACACATACCTTGAGGATCTTCTTAATACTGTTGATGGTTGAGGTAAGCAGGGTGCGGACCTTCTGGTCATCATTGACATAATCTGCATGTCGCAGACACATGAACAAAATGTAGGCTGGCAGACCTGGGATCAGATTCACAGCTACACCACGAGGCTTCAGCTCTGGAGGGACAAGAGAAGCAAATTCAGTGACTGACTGACGAGAAACTGATAAAGCAGCACTTTCTCCATATGATCTGATGATTTCTGACTGTAGAAACTAGATGAAGCAACATTTTTAACATCATCTTGCATTAAGATTTGTTTTAAAAAAACTGAGACTTAGTGGATTTTCTACTATTAATTTTGACTTTTTATTGAGAATGAGCCAAAGGCCTTTAAAGTATATTAAAGAGTGGGATGTCAAACTGAAACTACAGAGGATCCCATGAGGGTGCTTAAATAACCTTTTCAAACCTGTTTTGTATCTAATTTCACACCCGTTTATGACTCGTTCTTACCCAGGATGAGGTTCTTGACCAGTTTCAGCTCATCCTCCTTCTTGTACTCCAACATCCCTTGGAAATCTTTCTCCCTGCGGGGAATGTTGACAGGGTGGATCGGCTCGTCAACCATCTGTCCTGGAGATGTCTGTCCCTCGGTTTGACCCGCTGGGAGAAAACGCGGGACAAGACAGTCAGGCTACATACTGAAGTGAGGCACTCAAACACACATGGTGCATGTAGAGATTCTCGAGCCTCTGCTGAATGATGATTTCCACTGTACCTCCCATCTCTCCAATCCTTTTGGAGTAAACCTTGAGCTGCTTCTTGAGCTTTCGGATGGTTCGGTCCTGCTTCTCAAGCTGCTCCATTAGATCCTGAAACAGGAGACAGCGATAGAGAGAGAGAGAGAGAGATAGAGAGAGAGAGAGAAGGAAAAAAAGAGAAGTAATAGTGAGGACCAATGCTGAGCCTCTGACTTCTCAGAATGCTTCACACTGTCGCCATCCAGTGGTAAAAACAACAATTTAAAATCTCACTCAGTGTTGGAAAATGTGAGTCTTGGATACAAATAAAGAAAGACAGAAAGAACCAAACACACAAGAAGGAAAGACTTTTAATCAACATGAGAGCTGTTGTGCCGATTGTTTCATTTTCAGAGGAAGAGAAGTCAGAGAACTTTTCTGGCTGTTAGAAAAGAGAGAAAACTGCCAAGCTGCTCCGCTGTGTGTTAGAAGATATTTGCTGTGAAGGGTTAAAGCGACGCTCGGTGCTATTTCATTCAAAACACACAACCCTCAGTGAGTCTGACCACATGCAAACGCACATGCAGGCACACACACGGACACACTGTGTCTCTACATACAACCATCCGTCGTAAAATGATGACTCGAGCTTCTCGGGACGCTGCCGGGTCATCGGCCAAGAGTTCCTGTCAGGTGACACCATCCACACATGTGAGTGTGTGTGACACAGCACTGTGGTGGCTGCTTCAGCTTTTCTATGTGTGGCCCAAATGGGACTGATATGCTTCAGTTACGCTTCCTAAGTGTGTGTAATATGGAGAAAATTATGGCTCTCTGTAGACCAGAATAATGTGAGTTGTTGCCTCTCTGAGTTTAAGCGATGTGAGTTAAATAAGCGTTTGCAGTTGTTTATCACTAGAAAGCACAAAGCACTCAAGTGTGTGTGTTGTTGCTCTGAAGCAGACTCTGACTTAAACACAACAGACTGATTTATTACCATTCTTTAGCAGAAAAGCTGTGCTTTCAAAAATCTGAAATAAATAATTTTACAAAAAATATATTTTATTTTTATTCCATCTGTATGAAAGACTGTGATAAACGCTAATACTGCAAAATCTGCATATCTGCCAGTTAAGTGTGCAGCGTTTTTTGACTTCTCACACTAAAAAATGTCTCAATATGAAAAGCAAAACGTGAATATGTGAATTTGTGAAAGGCATTTTGCATCTTTGCTCCAACTGGAAGTTAGTAACACATACAACTGGCTTACAGAGTTTACTTTAAAGAAAACATTTTATATTCTGGTTATAAGCTAAGCTAACTGGTTGTATCTTCTTATTTATTTACAAACTTCTATCCAAAACTGGTTTTACTGTTGGCTTTATCACATGTATGTAATAGGGAGCACTGAACTGTATTTATGGGTCTCTGCCTAAGTGTGCGTGTATCATGTGTGTGTATTTGTAGATGTTGGGTTCAGTGTTGCATGTGTCTGAGTTTTAAGCCGAAATTACGGATCTTCTTCAGCCTGTGTGTAGCTGTGTACGTGTGTGTGTTGCAGCATACCAGGTTCTCGTTGGTGAGTCGGGTGATCTCGTGCTGCAGGCTGGCTTCGATTCGAGCCTCTGGAGGAAGCTGGAGGTTTTGGGCCAGAAGCTGCTGCTGACGGTTGTTCTCTTCCTTCACATTCTGCAGCTCGCCACGCAACGCCTCCATCTCATTATCGTAGCTCCTCCGCTGAGTTTGCAGCTGTTGCTCCAGTAACCTGGAGGTGGGGAGGGAGGTGAGAGGAAGACGGGAGAGCCAGCAGCAAAACACAAAAAAGTATGGGGGGGGGTACAAAGATGAAGGGATGAGGGGAAAAGAAGAGGTATGTGGCAGGTAAGAGGATGTGAGTGGAGAAAGGAAGAGGATGGAGAGAGGTAGAGTAGAACAGGTTTGACATGTGGGGGGAAAAAGGGCAGAGAAACAGAAGAAACAGGAGAAAATAAGAGAAGATGAAATGAAATCAGCATAATTTTGAGTGAAAGAACATGAAACTGTGAGAGAGACAAAGTTGAGGGTTTCACCACAGTGTGGTGACGTAGTACAGCAGCATACTGTGCAGCCCAGAGCCCCGCCTCTCTGAACACCTTCTCTCATTCTGTTGCGCCATTAAGCTTAACTGAAAAGTTGAACTGAGGCAATGCTGTGGTCAGAGGTCAGAGGTCAGGCCCAGCGATGCAGCAAGTACAGCTGATTGAGGTTCAGTTTCTTGATTTAAAAGGAGGTTGGATCTGCTCTCCAAACTGTTAATGCATCTTTTCAGACTACTTTTCAAACTTCACACTCTGTCAGTCAATATTCAAGTCATGTGGTAACTAGCTTACCACCATTCAGTAAGAGTCCCATTTATTAACATAACCATAGCAGCAAGAAAAGTTCAATAATTCTCTAATTTCTCTGGAAAAATGTGTTATTTGGAAAAGAGTGAACTAAAGGTTTAAGATGAAGCTTTCGATGACTTGGGAGAAGCTTTTCTTAATATTTGCACTTTGAAGCAAACTCTGCACTGAATATTGAGTGACATCAAACTAACATTGAACAGGCTGTCAATGAAACAAGATTAGTACAGCTGAGACAGACAGAAACAAAAGGCCAAAACAAAAAAACACCCTGGTGTAAATCACTACACATTATGCAACTTGTGGAAATGGAACTTTTTTTTAAAATACTTTTTATACAGTGTGCAACCCTGTAAAGTGCTGTGTGGGAAGAGAGGGTCATAGAAACAAGTGAGAGAAACCTACTCGCTCTGTGTCAGGCCAAAAATATGAATAATAACCAAATAGATTATATGATGATATAACTAACAACACGCATTAACTGTCATCTACCCTGTCCTGCAGGGGGGCTGAAACTGACTAAGTTGCCAGCTATACAAAAAAAACAGATTAATATGAGAGAAAAGTCTAAAAGGCTGACAAAAGTGTGTGACAGAAAAGATGTGAATGAAGAGAAACTGCAGCACACATTCTCCCCTGTGACAAGGCAAATGTTTCATGCTCAGAAATCACACTTCTGTTACACCTGATGGTTTCCTTTAAGCCCTGATTAACCAGCCACAGCTCTCCGTCCTCATTCAGCTTATGGAAGTCTGGAGCAGCAGATCTGACCGACACACAACACAAAGGAACATGAACACCACGATGAAAAAAAGGAAATGAGGGATGGTTGGGTGGGGAGAGAGGTGTGCAAGACAACAAGAATATATCTGTATCTGTATCTGAGATGTGTGTCTTTGTGAGTGCATGTAAAACAAAAAAAGTGTAACTTTAGGTGCAGCAACAGTGCAATAATGATTATACTGGAAAAATTTTGTTGTTTAGAAACAAAAAAGATGTGTGCAGTCAGTTAGTTACTGTGTGCACAATATCTGGTGTATATCAACTCTGTGTTCACTTTGACATCACAATGATACATGTGTGTAGCATTTAAGACCAATGAGATGTGAAAAACTGCCTATAGAGAAAAGTAAATGTGAATAAATAAGCTATCAATCTTAATGCAAACAGATGGGTTTTCATGCAGGATTTATGCCAAACTCATTCCATGAAGCTGAGAAGGGAGGCCTCCTACAACAGCATCACTATCTGTCACTGCTAACAGTCAGTGTGTGAGGAGGTCATGTTGTAAATCTAAGTGTTACTAAAGGTTAAACTACAGCAAAAGATTAGGTTTATACCTTTTAAGTTCAGACATTTCCATGCGTTCATGCTGCACGTTTTGTAAACACTGCACTGTAAATATGGAGTTCTGCAGCATCTCCAAAACCAGACCAGAGCTGTTGAAGCCCTAGAAAACACCTTTGTCATGTTATTGGGGGGAAAACAAACTATTTTCAATTAGCTTCAGTGTAAGAGAGTCTTGTCTTGTTCATGCTGAACCACTGAAACCCATGCAGACCTATGGATCCTAAAACTCGAGCCAAACACGCATTCCTTGACTTTGAACATTGATAAAGTCTGTTAGAGCCTACGACATAACTAACCTGTAGCTGTGAGCTGCTACATTGTTCCACATGCTGTTAGGGCAGAAAACACAAAGCTACCAAAGCTTTCATTGCCACTACCACGCAATCTGCTGTTTCAGCTTTGATTGTATCAGTCATTTGTAACGTTTTTAACCGTGTTTGGCATCAGCGTGGCCATGCATGCTCTGCTCTGCTCCATAATGCATAGGCCACGTCTCATTGGTTACCTCAGCCTACTCAGGAGATCACTGACTTCCATCTGCTTACGCATGAACCTAGGAGATCTGCACAGGACAAGGTGGTGTTCACAAACACATTTCTTTAATATATATCACCGTTTATTAATAACAGGACAAGTGTTTGGTGTAATAGAAAATTTGGAGGAAGGATAGATGATGGAGTTGAGGCTTGGAGTGAATTCAACGCTGATGAATGTGAAGTCTGCAGACTGAGAGGAGCACTGGCTATAACAAAGTACCTGTTGGTGTCTTTGAGGCCAATGCAGGCTTGTTTGAGTTCGTCGGCGTCCTTCAGTTTGGACACATCCTCAGCATAGACAGACGGCTCAGTCATGGTCTCCTAAAAAACATGAATGAGGAAAGAAGAATGAAAAAAAGTGACACCACGTTTACAGAATGACCTGGCTGCTTTAGCTGCTTGCAAAGTTCCATCACAGACCAGATCAGGATCCTAGCCTTTTGGTTTTTAATACAGTTTAGGTGCATCAGTGCACATAAGCCAGTCAGTGGTTTCATGTATGTGAGTTCTCTCTGCTGTAGGCTGTCAGCATGTGTGCTGTTGACTCCCTGCTAGCATCAGTGTAGCTGCTGGTTATAACTGTCCTTTTACTCTGACAATCATCAGCTAGCTGGAGCTTTAGGCTGACACAGTGACAAGCCATCAAATGACGCCTTGACAGCAGCCGTCTACCTATAGGGAGCATCACTGCACAGCGGGGCTCTCACTTCTAGCTGTCACAGGACAGGAGCTGCTGTTGCAGAGTCTGACTGCACTGAGGGCGAAGCATCAGCTGATTAGTAACCAGAGTCTGAGGCCACTTGTGATCAAAGTGTTTGAGCAGGGTTCATGGTTCTGCTGTGTGACATTTTGATACACGGACAAGGCTCATTTGGCACATGGCAAGATGCATGAAAGAGCGAAGTCAAGAGACTGAATGTCTATGGAGCTGCAGCAAGATTCAGCATATAGTTTATAAATAATTCAACACTTGGGTTTAGAGTGAAGACAGACACCAGCCACTGATCAGAGCTGTGAAGCTGCACCATCAATTAAATATTCAAATAGCTCTGAGTGTTATGTTTGAAATACTTTTTTTTTTGCTTTTAAATTTGTGTCTCTAAAACTTAGTGCAGTTAACTGTGAGCATTTTTTTAAATAAAGGAATGAACTTTTTTTTCAAAAATAAAGTAACTGTCATGTTTTAGTAAAAATCTACAGGATTCAATTTAAAATTCCTCTTGCATAAGATTTACAGTTGTGGTAACATCCATTGTCAGGATGTTAACATATCACAGACTGTGTTCACAAGGACGGATGCAAGATGGTTGCAGTAAAATGGCCAATGAGCAGAGATCTCAATGATTTCTAAAAAAAAAAGTCCATAAATGCATTCGTCCAGACAAAGGACAAGACAGAGGAGACAAGCAGACTACAGCCTGAAGAGCACACAGCCTGTATGTGAAGCCTCTTCCAGGGAGGATGCTGAGTTTTCTCTTAAGTTTATGTTCAAATCATTCAAAGAATCTTCGTTGTTACCACTCAGCATCAACCTGCTCTCTTTTTGTGGGATCTGATGGATCCTCTTCCACTCCTCTGCCATGTTGAAACACCATGTTTCTACAGCAGGTGGGAATTAGCAAACCAAACACTGGCTCCTGATAGGCTCTGTAGTGTTTTTTGCAGGCTTTGCTGCAACTATAAGCTCTCCTCCTTGGACAGAAGGAGGAAGATGAGCAGAGGAATATTCAGTTTGTTACAGTCTGGCTTGACTGGACCTGATTTCTAATTCAGGAAGGTTTTACATACAAGACAGACGACATAAAAAAGTGTCAAATACTCATGCATGATGCATTTCTTTAACTGTACCTTCTCATCCTGTGGGAAAGCATGGATGGAGGAGAGAAGGTGGAGACAGCAAAGTTAGACACACAGAGGGAGCAATGAAAACAGCAGCTACATTCAACATGAACTGTAATTTCATGTGATTTTATCATGAAATCTAAATGAAAATTTAGAACTTTTTTGGGTTAAAATGTCAATTAAGTAATGCTAAATGCATCATCTGTCTTTTAGACACAAATAAAAACAGATCTTTAATACTGTTTAAAAGCTAAAAATCAAGTCTCAGATTTAAGATTCAGTAGATTTAAATTTTTTCTTGGAGTCTGTTTTTTATAAAACAAAACAAACAAATAGACAAACAGGGAAACAATACGGGTGAAAACATAAAAACAGGAATGTTGGGAAGGTGGACGTCCGCAAGCATGGACATCCAGCATCATTTTGTGGAAGAACAACAGCACCATGTGACCACAGAACCCAGATGTTAAATTACATGCCCATGACTGCAGACTACAAAACAGAGTGTGAAAGCTTCCTCTACCTTGTGGTGCATGGCTTCTTTCTGGCTGACCAGCTGGGAGCGCAGGATTAGCACCTCCTCCTTACGGACCTCCAGCTCCTCACAGGCAGAGTTAAGCTGCTCCAGGAGCACCTTGTAGGCCGGAGAGCCAGGTGCCCCAGCGCCTGAAGATGCATCACTCAGCAGGCTTTGCCTCATCTCCACCAGGTTGTGTTTCAGCTTCTTGTTCTCGGACTCCAGCTCCTGACGCTGTGAAGGAATAATTATCATAGTCACCCATAGTGAAAAAGGGGGAAATGAGGTTTTCATGATAGAACACGTGCTAGTGTTGTTTTATTTCTGCATCACTCTTGTCTTACTGTGCGTACCTTCAGAGACTCATACTCCAGCTCTGCTCCACGAGCCTTTTTGAACTCTGCATCATCCTAAAACAAGGAAAAAGAATAGTGATGAAAAAGTGTTTGAAACTCACTTAAAAAAAAACTAATTCTGTGTAAAAACCCATCTATTAACTAACGACATACTTAAATTCTGCACACTATGATAAAAAGCATCATGTGATAGTTTAAGAGTCATGAAAAGTGAGAAAAAAGTAATTGTTGTAGTTATACTGGATATTTGTACGTGTATGTGGTAAAAGCACTGCTGTGTGTTTACAGTATTTACACACAGGAAGTTTTATGGAATTTGTTAATAAAGTGAGGTATTTCAGGGCTCTGGTAGGGGTCTGTACCCTGGCTCTAGCCCGCTGGAACTGCTCCTCTTTGTTTTCTAGCTCGTTGCGCAGCGACTGCTTTTCTTGCTCCAGTTCTGTGAGACGTTTCTGCAGCTTGAGGGTCAGCGAGGTGTCTATTCCTCGTGTAACATCCTGCACAACAAACAAGTCACATGAAAAGTGTTTACACCAAAGGTCATGAATGCTTTAACTCCTGTATTCCACTGCAATCAATAACTGTGCTTTGTTTTATGGCAGGAATGGTTCTGTAGCATTAGAAACCTCAGCAATGTGCTTAATGCAAACATTCTTACTTCTCTGGCACGGGAACCCTCTTCCAATTCGGCGTACTCTGAGTTGTAGGTGTACTCTGATTCGTTGCTGCTGTGGGTGGAGTCTGTTCTCCTGTGGCCAGGCTTGGAGACGTTCTACAGATGAGAGAGAAAATAAGCCTCTTAATTTAAACAATTTTAAATTCTTAGTTGCGCCTTCAGATTTAACACAGCTAAGCGTTGAAAGTGCCTATCTGCCTTCAACCCTTGTGGTAAAAAAATTATAGTGAGAAAAATTTAAAAATGGATAAAATAAATTTGTCGTCTCAGTGTTTTCAGAGGAAAGTCGAGTAGCACTTAAATGAAATATTGAAATGTCTTATTTTGCTCATAAATACATTGAATCTTTCATTAGTACTGATTGTGTGTGTGCTTGTGTGCATGTGCCCCTCACCGAGGACACCATCTCCTCCTTCAGGTCGTCGTATTTCTCCTCCAGGCGAAGGTGTTCTGTCAGGAGATTCTGGTAGCGAGATCGCTCCTCGTTCAGCTCCGTCTCCAGCTGCTGAGTTTCCTGTGCAATAGCACGGGCCATTTTCTCTGACCACACAAAACGTCAGGAAGAGCAGTTTGAGAGAAGAAACACTGTACGGTCTTGGAGGCTAAACTACTGCATTTCTGTATGGATGTGTTTCAGTAAATCAGTGCTTCTGTGTTGATGTTTGCATACCTGTCATCTGCTGACTCTGTTCCTGAATCAACCTGTTCAAGTCGTCCTTCTCTGTCTTCAGCAAGCCATTCTGATCCTTCAGCTCCGAGACCATCTGACACACAAACACACACACACACACACACACAATGAATTCATTTTTTACATCTGTCTTTAAACACCATTCTGTTAGTTTCAACTTTCAAAAGCTGCTTGAACTCACATCAGAAAACATCCTGGGTCATTAGAAGACAGAAGAACACAAAACAACAAAGAAGAACACAGATACACGCACAGCTGAGAGGCTACCTCACTACTCTATCTGTGCTCACCTGCCTCAGGGCAACACTGCCCTCTGAGACGACCACGTGCCAACCTCCCCCTGGTTCCCTTTGGCTCCTACATTAGGGCAAAAATGTTTTCCTCTGATGCAAATATGCATATTTATGTAAAAATGTATTTGTGTCATGTACTGCAGGAAAAACGATGGGGCATTGTACTCACTGGGATCCGTTGTACTAATTAAGGGCAATTTCTATCAGAGATTCTTTTGAACTAATAATAGGACTCTATACCCTCACTACTTTGGGATGACTAATCGAAGGAGACAAGAAAAGAGTTTAAAAGAGACTAAATAATCCACTTTTTTTTAATTCTACTACTGCAAAAACTAGAAAAAATTTTCTTCAAAGTCTCTGGATTTTTCTCTAAAAAAGATTCAAATGTACTGCTGACATCCATGGAAAAATCTCTTCAACAACAACAAACACTAGGAATAGGAAGAAAAAGATATGTAGTGACACAGGAGACAGATGGAAGGACATTTAACACAACTTTGAACACACTGTGCACATGAGGGCGGAGACTGGGACAGCTGCAGGTCAAAGGACAGAAATGGATCTGGATTTGCGACTCACCTTCTCCATTTCGTCCCTGTACGTTTGTGCCCAGTCTTCGATGGTCTTCTTCTCCTGCTGTGTGGCACTCAGCTCCTTCCTCAGCCTCTCCAGCTCCTCTAGCAGTGAGGTCACCTGGTTGGTTTTGTTCTTAGCCTCCTCCTCTACCCCTCGCAGCCGGTTCAGCTCGCCACGCATCCGCTCGCTCTCCGCTGTGTAGGAGCTCTCCAGACCAATTAGCTTCTCGTTGACTGACCGGTTTTCCTTGCTCTGAAATGATGCATAATAAAAAAGGGTGTCCATGAAAAAGAGGACCCTGTATACAAGGATATACAAAAACAAAAACGGGGGGCGAAAAAAGATGACTCACCTGCTCGTCGATTTTCCTCTGCAGCTGCATGATCTTGTTCTCCATGCCTTTGTTGAGCTTCTTGAAGTGCTCCACTGAGCGAGCCTCGATCTTCAGCTTCTTCAGCTCGCGCCTGGCCCTCATCCTGCGGATGCAGCACTGCAGGTAGACGATGGAGACGAGGCAGCGCTTGTACCAGCACCGGGCCAACCAGCCACGCACGTGCTTCTGAATGATCACCACCTTGTGCTCCCGCAGCAGCTACAGACACAGAAAGAGAGCAGAGGTGACAATGTATTGCAGATGTATTAATTATTTTTGTCTTGTTTCGAGAAAGCTGGACTTAAAACTATAATAATAATAATAGGACTTTTAATTTTGCAGTGTTTTGGGCTGTGTGTCTCACCGCCTGGTACTTCTGTCGGGCCATGTAAGCTCTGAGGATCGTCTGCATGGCCAGAGCAGCTGCCTGCTTCTGCCTGTAGCGTTTCCTCTCCACATACATCCTCTGGTACTTCTGGATGATGGTGGCTGCTCGAGTGCGACGCATGAACTTGACCAGGCTGAGGAGAGCAGAGACATACACGTCTCAGCTGACACACATCTTTGATTTTTATCTCAATTTAGACCAGGGGTGTCAGACGTACGGCCTGTGGGTCCGGCCCGCTGAAGGGGTTCAATCCGGCCCGCAGGATGAATTTTGAAAGTGAAAAAATGCATAAAAGACACAAACTAGAAATTTTTAATAAAATGCTATCCCTAAAATTTAGGGATAGCATTTTATACAGGATAGCATTTTAGATGTTTTTAGGGATAGCATTTTAGAAGGACGGACACCCCTGATTTAGACCTTCAACCTATTTTACTGCAAAACTAGTCAAACTAAACAATATAACCGAGCAATATCTAAACAAACACAATCAGTTACATGGAGTCAGATGTGTTGCTTGTAATTCGCCTGTTTGAATGGATAAAAGAAGGTAAAAATTAGGTCCAGCTGACTCACCAGCGAGCCTGGTATCCTCTGGTAAACCTCTGGATGGTAATGGCAGCGCTGCGTTTGCGCATATACTTCTTGCGTGCCAGCCAGCAGCGAATGGTTTTCTGGATGCGAATGCAGGCAGCGCGCAACTTGTCTGCCCTCAACTTCTCCAAATAGGCGACCTGGCCAGCCCTGAAGAAGATCTTGGTCTTACCAAACTGGTATTTGTCCTGGTCCTGAAGGAAACAGGAGCAGAGATCAGAGATTAGGACAGTGATTAGATGGATCGGAGTGTGACAGGGAAAGAGGAAACAGGGAAACAGGGGACACAGAAATTCATTTAAAATGTACACACCATGGGTAAAATGAAATCATGGTTGAGCTCTAAGTTTTAAGAGGAACAGTAAAAACTCAGTTAGTCTGACTGACCTGAACTAGTTTCTCCATAACCTTCCTGCAGGTCAACTTCTTGTCAGGTAAAACATCCTTCTGCTTCATCAGCACTCTGTAACGGCTGAAGAACTCCTGATATGTCCATCTGACACACACAAACACACACACACACACACACACACACACACACACACACACACAAAAGCAGTCAAAAACCCTTTGTTCAATCAAAATTTTTCTTTTCAGTTGTAAAAAGCATGCTGATAGATTCCTGTAGGGTGTCTCATCCTGACTGACAGAAAGCAAGAAATAAATTCCAAAGCAGGAAACCACAAGACAATCAGTTTCAACTGCTTGCTTTTTCTTTTTCTCCCTATTTTTTGGTTGATTTAGGTAAATTTGTGTCTGTTTGTGTGCCCTTGTGAAGTACATGTTTCCTGTAAAGCATTACATGATCGGCTATGTGATAGGACACGAGTTTCTGTTAAATGTGTGGATGTTGCTGGGTTTTTATTTGCTGCGTGTTAGTTTTTAATACATGTTAGGGGTATACTCCCCTGACTTAAGTTCATATTCTTATTCTTATGGCACTTTAGTTCTCTTTGTTTTGATGTTCTGTGTGAGCAGCAAGCTCACTGCAGGCTAAACTTTCATTTGCACTCTGTTATGTAACTTGAAATTCTTGAAGCACATGTCAGACACAGGAGAGTCTGTTAGACTCAGCAGCAGCATTGCAGAGATGCTTCAGTACCTGGATGGGAAACCTGCAGCAGAGATGCGGATGGTTTCTAAGACGCCACAGGCTCTGAGCTGCTGCACTGCACGTTTGGGATCAAACCTGCCAACAACACATAACCACGGTTAATATGGCTGCCTTGAATTACATCCGCGCTCAGATTGCAGCTTAGAGTACAGCAATAGCAGAGAGGACGAAGACTTACGTGAAGGCCAACTTGAAATCATTGGGTTTGATGCAGCGAACATAGTGTGGAGTGGTTGCATTCAAAGTCTCCATCAGCATTTGCAAAGAGTTTCGAAACTACAAGAGAAGACCATCATCATCATCATTTCCTCTGCACTTTAGAAATAGGCTGAGTGCATGTGTAAGAAGCAGCTTTGGATAATAATTGCTATGATATATGATTATCAAATAAACAGTTAAAAAGAGATCATGTATTTGGATCATATCCCTTCAACAGACTGACCACTAACTGATCTCTTTCTTAATCTAAAAAGGACCTTTAGTTTTATTCTCGCCTTATTTTAAGAAGCTGTCATTTAAAAGTGGCAGTGATAAAAACAAACCTTTGACAATGTATATAGACAAAAGAAAGAAATTTTGGCTTAACAAGACATATAATAAAATTTCAGTCTGATCAGATATCTACAAAATGTACTGGTTTGATCTGAGGCCTGAGTGCATTTGTGTAACAGCATCAGATCACATGAGAGAGGCTGCAGACAGAGACTCAACCTGGCAGCCGACGGTCTTCTTGTGCTCCTTGCTGCTCTTCTCCCGGCTCTTGTCAGGTTTGATGCTGAGGCGGGTTCGGCCTCCGGTGCCAGGGACGTGACCGGTGGGGCTGGTAGCTTTCTCCTGGTCGTGGAACAGCTCCACCAGCAGGTCAAACTGTGAAGGGCAGCCAGCTTACAGTCACAAACTGAACACCTGATGGCAGCATTGGACTCTGCGGGAACTATTGATTTCTCCTCTAGATGTTCTTTTAAATTAATTGCATATTTATGAGGTCAAATTTGTCATTTGTAACGGTCTCTTCTTCCCATATGTTGCATGCATATGAGTTCTCTTACCTATTGCATACAGCTGTAAGAAGCACAATGACACTGAGCATTTGCCACAAGCCCTTAATATTTAAATTAAGTGCTGATTTTCATGACTTAATTTTTAAATTGATTAGATTTTAAATGAGTCTAGCAGTAAGGTGTAGTTACAGTACTTATGAGAGTAAATGAGTGAGTAGATGTTGCTCTGTTTGTTGATTAGCATTTATTAAAATTTCTAAGTCAGGGAGTTATTGTAAGTGTATAAAAAAGGCAAAAAGAGAATGAAAGGTTATGTTTTGTCATATATGAAAATGTGAAATATGCAGAGGCCATATATGACATCTATTTTGCCATTGTGTTGTGACATAAATAGTACCATGCATGATGTATGCCCTTTGGAGAAGCACACATCAGTCATGTTCCATATAACATTGAGGTTATATGGGGATGCTGTGTTATGTGTGCAGCTTCAGGTCCCCCTGCTGTGCTCAGAGCGTTGCCATGCTGCGTCTCTCGTCAGCACCATTAAGCTGGACAGCCAATGCAAAAGAGGCTTTACGTGCTGCTCGCTCTCCGCGTCACTCTAAAAACTTAGAACTTAAAACCCTCCTTCCTCTGTCCTTTGTTTTTATGTCCTATCTCCTCTTTTGTCTCATCCCAGAGTGCCTTTAGTGCTCCCCATGCAGCAAACAAAGGCACACTCTCTTTCTCTCTCTGTCTCTTTGTCTCAAACACTCAAACACACACACACACACACACACACACACACACACACACACACACACACACACACACACACACACACTTCAGTGCTGTTAGAGTGATAATAACTCAGTGCAAAAGAAAGAAGGAGAGGAAGGCAGGATAGTGGAACTACAGGCAGACCGGCGTTGTAAGAACGCCTGTGTTTACCTTCTGCTGGCAGGGAAGGGTTGTCATGATGAGGACAGAACCGAACATACATGGACAACATATGGAGACACAGTGACAAAAGAAAAACAATGACATTAAAAGGAAAGATCACCCAAAGGAAACCAAAAGCTCAAATTCAAAATCATTTTTGCCCCATCAAAAAAAAACTTAGAATACATACACATCTACAATTCAAACAGATAAAGAAGAGATAACCAGGCAGATGGATGATGAAGATGAGACGGATGACGGGAACATAATAATGATGATAATTAATTTTTTATTCTTTGAAAACTTCAGAATGTATTTTCCACTTGAACCAAAGCCTGCATGAGGTATAAATACTGAGTATCTGTTGTTATTTTGAGCATAGCCCTTGGTCGAAATGCATCATGGGAAATCCCTGCATCAGATATGGCTTGATTGCACTTTATTGATCTGACTTGCAAGCAGACGTTGGCACAAATGCAAGACTCCTGTGTGTCGCAAAGCTGCTGGTTTTGCTTCGTTATAAAGCTGAAAAGTATGACAGTGCACTCTTTAAAGAAGTACCAGCTTTGTAAAACTTGGATCTACTTTGTAAAGTGGCCAATCACTTAGTGTGGGATTGCTGCCCTCTGATTTGTTGTCTGACCTAGCAAACCAGTCAAGGTGCAGGTTATGTTAAGGTTTTACATGGCTCTGCAATGAAAACAGTTAACTGCAAAATGTTTTTAAATGTATTTTTCAGTTATTTTCTAACTGTTGGAGGAGGATTTAGACGTTGTAGTAGAAGGCAGCTACAGAAAAATGAGTCAGTGAGAAACAGATGAAAATAATAAACAGGGTTTGGCTTTCAAATGAAGTTCTTAACCTGTTAAATTGACATTTTGAAATTCTGTAGGTGTGCCTAATGATATTATATGGGAATTAAATCTGCTAGGTAGCACACACTCTCTCTCTCTCTCTCTCTCTCTCATACACACACACACACAAACACACACGCATGCATGCACGCACGCGCACACACACACACAAACAAACACACACACACACACACACAGAATGATGGGATAAGCTTAGTAGACAAGTAAAACCAAACTTAATTAACCTAAATCTCATTAAGAGCTCATTACCATTTAATCTTTCTGTCCGTGAGTGTGTTTGTATGTGTGTGAGTGTGTGTTTGTGTATAAGTGGTTGTGTTAGTGGTTAGAGCAAACAGCGTTTCAATTCTTACCCAATTCTGCACTTGTTGAAGTCTACAAGAGAACAGTTGAAGGTCACTGCGAGCATTTTGACACACACCACATTATAGTCTCTGTGTTTTTGTGTGTGTGTGTGTGTGTGTGTTTGTGTTTGCGTGGAGCCAAAGAGCAGTGAGGATTTAAAAGCTTAGGCTCCTTTTGACCCCACAAGGTTTTACACACTTATCCCAAACCGAGACACACGCACGCAAACACACACCCAATACACACTTACACATGTGGTGTTAATTTGGTGTGATTTGAATCATTTAGACTGAACAGCACGGGCGTTTGTGAGTGGGGGTGGTTTTCCAGCCCAACAGCACATTGGTCCAAATTAAATTATGAACAAGTAAAAAATGATTAACTCTTAAATTGTAATTCATATCTAAAAAATATGAGGTTATGGATTCTAATTTAAAAGCAGCTGTTATGTTTGGTACTGATGACACTGGTAAATATTGCTGTAAAAGAGCCGTCTGTGTGCTCGGTGTCCTGCTGCATGAGGCCAGAGTGGGTTCACTTGTAAACTCACATATATCTGTGCTCCTACAGTTATTACATAACACTGCATTTATTTAGGCTTAGTCATGCTTTCCTGTAAGTCATTAAATATGGATTTGGTCAAGCCTTGAAGTAAAATATGTAATGAAATATGTATGAACCACAATCTAATTTATCCTGTGTGGGTCATGTTTAGCTAGTGAACCAACTTACATTATGTGTGTGTGTGTGTGTGTGTGTGTGTGTGTGTGTGTGTGTGTGTTCAGCTTTGTCTGTTATGAGTAAATAAAACCTAAACCTCTCGGACAACAAATCTCTGCAATGGAGCAATTGTCTTCACCACCGGCATGAACAGTACCCCCTCATGGCCAGCTGAGGGCGCTGCTTCACTGAGACTACAGGTGGGACTGGTCAGTAAACAACACACCAGGTGCCACAGCTCTCCACGAGCTGCAGGAGTCTTGGCTTTGATCTCAGTAGCTGCTTCACAGGTCATTGTGTTGCACATTGGTGTGTTCAAATGCACATCCTCTGTTCTTTGACTGTGTCACGCAGGTGTGTGTCTGTGTTTGTGCCCCTCACCTTGCTGGCCTTCAGCACATTGATCTGTTCTTCATTCACTGTGTCCTTGTTCTTCTCCAGGAAACCGTCACACTGGTATTCCACCTGCCGGGGGACAATATGTCGCAGTTTGTGTTAAAATAGCTGTGAGGACATTTCACTGGGATTGTTCCAGGTCATTCATTGCTAATGAGAGATCAGAAACTCTCACATGCATTTTTTGCATTCTTCATCACATTTCTGCAGACATGAACAAATAATCTGAGCAAAAGAAATCTGCGCATGATGTCCTAAGAACAGGGTACATGACCATGGTTTATGTTTTATCTCCTGGTCATAAGTCAGACTGAGGCAGCTCAAAAAACCAAAAGCAAGGCCTTACAGGTGCCTCCATCACCTTATGCAAGTTTCTTTAAATACATCAAAATCAATCTTTCTAAATGTTGGATCAGAAACATTTTGAAGGATCCAATCAGCAGACCCTAATAGAGAAGCATGCATTAGTCTTAGTACCTTATAGCGAGAATCTAAAAACAGACATGAAAAATAAGATCATGACACACAGAACCTCATTAAAGCATATGAACCCTACTACACTGGAGTGAACTACACTAGCACACACTCACACAAAATACTTCTTTATCTAACAGATTTTTTGGGTGTGTGTGTGTCAAAACAATGACAACAATACACAGAAAGTCATTCTCCTTCCAGCCATGCTAAAAATATCTCACACCAGCTCTGCAGCAGCCAACCTGCCCTTGAGTATTGTCATTTGAGCTAAAAAAGCAATTTCTAACACTAAACACTAACACCTCAAACTGCTGCCAGCTATGCCATTAGTTCTCCAGCAGAAGGTGGAGAAACATATAATGGAAAACTTCCATTAAACAAGTGGTTAATATGACATCGGTCTGGCCCACCTTGTCAGCAAAGTGCTGGATGATGAAGGCCCGGTTGGACATGCGCGGCTTCTCGAACAGGGAGCAGGTCTTTAAGTGGGTGTTGTAGAGTTTCTGAGCCCACGAGTCATCTGAACCTTTGGGCATCTGGTAGAGAAAGGGAGAAGACACAGTGAAAACTTGTAAGTACAAAGCTAAATACAATAAAAGGGAAGAAAACTGCACATTTCAAGTTCTTGAAGGCAGAGTTATACTAACTGATTAGATTTTTCTGTTTTTGGCTTCATGCTGTAGCAGGACATTTTTTCTTTAAATATTTCTTCCCTGAGTCAACCCAAATGCTCAGTCTGTGTTTGCGTTGCCCCACAATAAAGTTAGCAATGTGGACCACCTCAAATGTCAACAGCTTGTAAAATGACCTTGGAGCAGTTAAGAGTAGAGAGAGATTAGCGAGCATTGTTGGTGATCTGGCTGAGCTGTGAAACTGTGTAGATGGTACAGATATGAGCTTTGTCCTGACTGCACACAGAAAATTAACTCAGATAACTCTGATATTTCATACACATTCCAAGAAAGCCGATCCCAACGCTGCTATAACAAAAACAAGTGAATGAATACAACCAAAAAAGGGTTGTATTCTGCAGAGAAGAAGATGAACAGAGGAGCTTTCATGCCTGTGGTCAGTGTTTCATGCTGGGTTTCTTTGCTGCAGGTAAACCCCGATGTGAACTGCAAGTGTAGGTGTTGAAGACTCAGGGTGAGAGTGTGGTGGGAGGTGCTGACAGGTCCACTGTTAAAAAATAAATGTAAAGCAGAATGTGGGCGTTTAACCGCAACCCACAAGCCTCTGCTCAGTATGCAGCACGGACTCACTGGATTTCTCCTGCTTGTTTACATTCATCAGAAGGCTTTTATTCCTCCAGCAGGATACAGAAGTTAGCATGTCTTATGTAAGTGCATGTTCTTAGCTTGTGGGTCAACGCATAAAAGATACATCAAAGATTACTTATTTGTTATAGCCTGCGAAAACAAAGACAACTTTGGCAAAAAATGAAAACTTGCTCTGTCTGTCATGTGTTGAAAACAATGCTTATTCAAATATACCAGAGCAGCTACATGTAAGCAAAATATTTTGAAGTGGACTGAATAAGAAGGACACCTTGCACTCCTCGTCCAACAGGTCCAGGACGCCCATCTTGGCCTCTATGAGGTTGATGCAGGGCTGATTGTCGTAGAAGTCAATCAGAGTCCAGGGGATCTGCTCCTTCATGTACTCCTCCTGCTCTAGCTTGAACACATGCTGCACACACATGTACACACACACACAGACAGACAGGTAGGGTGAGGTTGTGTATGAGCATCACACGATTAAAGAAATAGTAGTGCATGTCTGTAACTATAATGTGCAGTCCTTTAGGGTTCAACACACGCTGCTCACCATGTTGAACTGCTGCTGGAGCTTCTCATTAGCGTAGTTGATACAGAACTGCTCAAAGCTGTTGATCTCAAATGTCTCAAACCTTCAGAACAAAAACAGGAGTTCAACCATCACATGACATTTACTACAAGGTTAACATGATCAGTTAGATTATCAATTTAACATTTAGGCTCATAAGTTCTTCTTCCTGTGATTTAGCATATTTCCTGAAATCATTTCCTATGTGTGACTGCAGTCATTAACAGGTAAAAATAAGACATGTAAAAGCTCATGTTGTCCAATGCACAGATGTACCCGTAGATGTCGAGGACTCCGATGAAGGAGTGTTGTTTGACATTGGTGATGAGCGCTTTGTTAACGTGCTCCACAATCCAGTTGAAGAGCTTGGCGTAGATATGTTTGGACAGCGCATCACGGGCGTTGGTGGCCTGCAGGCGGGGGAGGGGCTTGATATACGTCTCTGTGGCTGTTTTCAGCTTCCTGTGGCACAGCCACTGGGACATGTCCTGGTAGGTTACACCTACCAGCTCGCAGAACGCTGTCAGGTGGGAATTGTTGGGCTACACCAAAAAAAAAAAAAGTGATTTAATCATTACTAAAGGAAAACATCAAGGCATAAGCAGAATCTCTAATTTGGACTCATTCATAGAGTTTAGTTATTGTAATGCTGTTGGATACATGTGTGTCTGTCCTTCCCTAAAAATTGGAGGTCAGTAGATAAGTGGTGCAAATAAGCGGCAACAGATTATAACACTAACTTCTCACCTCCACACTTTACATTCCTCTTGGATCTCTGCTGTAACTGCCTTATTAGAATAATCAGTTTGATATTTCCATCTATTAGAGGCTATCATAAACTTAACCAGAGACATGTTGATGTTGCAAATTCTGCTGTCAGCGCACCTCTTAAAGATATCCTCTGAGAGTAAAACATAATCTGATTAAACATATCCTACTGACAATTACTACTGCAGTGTAAGTATCATCCTCACAGAAATGATGCTGCTGTCTGCATCTTTGTCCTTTATGTCCACGTTTCCCAGATGAAGAATAGCAGCCAACACTTGGAACAAACCCATCTGATATGACTCATTAATGCCTGCAGAGGAAAAACACAAAGACACACACTTTGGATATTTGCAAGGTCCTACTAAAAGATTCAAGATTAGACAGATGTCGATGTGTTTAATTTAAAAGTGTGTGTGCATGTTACCGAGCAGTGTGAAGGCATTGCGAGTGGTGCACAGCTCCTTGGTGTCGTCCACACCGTCAATAACTGGGCTGCGGCCCTGCCTTGTGTACAAGAAGTCGTTTGCACTGCCTTGGTGCAGAGGAAGAGAGAGCAAATAATTTAGAAAACATGCAGTATGTGCAGTTTAACACTGAGCAACTTGGGCACAGTTGTACCGTCGGTACATCTCCTTATTTATGTGGAGATGCTTTGAGAAAAAAACCCCCCAAAAAATCATGCTTTTTGTTTCAGTAACAAAAGAATTACATTGTTTTCAGTCACTGCTTAGCTTGGTCTCACAAGTGACCACAGTGGCAATCCTGGTTGGTTATGATCATTCTGAACAGACAAATAATTTGACAAAAAGAAGTTCAAAGTCAGATGCCAGAGGCTTTACTATGTGGTCATGAATTATACAGAATTATAGTATGAGGTTTTCCAGGGAGATGCATAAAATAAAACACAAGTTATGTCCCACAGTGGGATCTTTTATTGCCTCTTACTTAAATGCACAATATGTAGTCTATGCAGCTGGAGGTCTCTTTATTATGACAATGGACAAAACATGACAAGAAGTGGTGTTAAGTCATGGGACCAGCAACCGCTGCAGAAAAAATACTAGCAGGCTGACTCAAGCAGAGAGTGAGTCAATACGTTAAAGTTTTATGTTATATGATCACGTTTGTCGACTTCCTTTCTCTCTCTCTCTGACTGGTGTTACCCAGGAAGTTAGTGACAGGTAACAAAGCAAATGCACCATTATCTTGAACAAAATTAGATATTTTGAGATAACAGAAGTATACAACTCAACCAAAACATATAATACAGACATAGTTTTTATATACTTTAATGTGAAAATTATGCGTACTGTAAGTTTAAGTGTGGGAGGAAATGTTCTTTTTCAGCATGAGAAATCAGACTCTCTCTCTGACTCACACAAAGTAATAAGAATTTCAAATCATTCTCACATCAACAGGATCCACATCATGACTTTGCAGCTGATTCAGGCTCTTAGAAACAAGAGAAATCAAGGGCACTTCTGTGTAAGAATGATATTAGCCCAGCTTTCTCACAATCACTTTCTTTATGCTCACTTAAAACTGAATTAAGGCATGGCCTGTTGCCTGGCAACAAGAGGCATGACATGAGTGTGACAACCGCTCCATTAACTGAGCCAGGAAGTCGGCAGGAGAGGAGAAGACAGCAGCTGTGTGTGTGTGTGTGTGTGTGTGTGTGTGTGTGTGTGTGAGAGAGAGAGAGAGTGAAAGAGAGAGAGAGCCAATGCCAACTGAGTGGCTGTAAGTGACAGTGCCAGCAGTGTGTGTGTGTGTGTGTGTGTGTGTGTCTCATGACCAGGACGAGCAGGTGCAGGTCCACAGTGGGAGCCCTCTGTATGAGAGCCTGTTCAACCACACAGTCAGTGAGTCTGATGCGTCTAAACTGACATACAATCTGCTACCTGGCACTGCTCTGCAGACTCCTCACTGTGCTTTCTGTTTGAAGATGTGGAAGATTTTTAAAAATGGATTCCATTGAGTTGCCAGCACAGGATCAGTTCCAGTAGACGCTGCTGTTAAAACGTTTTTTGTTTGAGTAAATCAACCAGGAAAACAGTCAATTAAACATTAATTAGCTTTTGCTTGGCTGAGCCAGTGAGTTACTGAGATGATGGATTTTACAGCATAAAGAGAGTGAGCCACTGCAGCCAAACAACACTCTTACCACCAGTAATCTGTGCTCACTGCTGGTTTGAATAGCTGGAGCTAATGTATTTGCCCAAGAGCTCAAAGTCAGACAATATTTACATGTCTGTGTGATTAAGCATTAAAGTGATGAGTTAATCCTTCTGTTGCAACAAAGTGAGCAAATTGGATGAAGCTGTTTTTGCATTTGCCTACGGTGTGAATGTACAGCCAACAGTAACTGTGCAGCTATGTATGAGTGGATGCATGCATGCGTGCATGACACTTACTCAGCTTTAAGGTCTTGAACTCAGGCAGATGGGATGATGCACAGAGCTGATAAAAGACATGATAATTCCTCTCCTCATCCGCCTGGAAGAAAACATGAAGATCATATCATGTGCATGCTAAAGCGTTCACAACTGCTGCACTTAAGCAGTCATTAAATATTTCCAAAAAATGTTCGACTAGTCAATGAATCAAGAGAGATATATTTTTTTCACCCAGTAACTATGATTAAATTTTGTCAAAGGTCTCAAATGCAACCAGTAAAAAGTTAATGTAAGCAGGTGACCAGCCAGGTGAAACAGCAGAGGCCTTGATTGGCTATGAGAGGCTGTTTACAAATGAGCCATGATCTGATTGGATTAAACCCCCAACAAGCTTGGCTGAGTTACAGAAACTGTTGGGCTGCAATAACAAGATGACTATTTTTTGAGGACTAGCAAAGAGTCTTTTTAAATAATACTTGAAATTCTGTTGTATTTAACATGGCATCACACAGAAAGAGTGTTAAAACAAATCCATGTTAGCTCTGATAAAGTATTTCCACACTATTAACTGTTGTTGAGCATGGGGATTCACTGACGTGTTTATTTCTGCCTCTTGCTTTGGAACCACATATTGTACAGTGTTAAAGTCACACATAACTATGACTTGTTAACAACAAATACTTAATACTTCTTATGTCTGCATGATGTTGAGGAGACCTAGGACGAACACTTAGTCTACAAAGGTGCAGAATGTCGACTATTTTGTGCAACTAATGGTACGTATAGCATACTCAGTTAAATGAAACATATCACATGAATAGCATTTGTAAACACGTATCAAGTCCTAATAACAAGCTTTCTTCAAATCTACTTTCATGCAGGGAAAAGCCAGCTGTGTCTGCAAGAATGCATCATCATATGTGCTTTACATTTACATAGTTTAACATCTGGAAGCTCCACTGGAGCAGTTTGTGATTTAATGCCTTGCTCAAGGGCGTGTCAACAGATATTATTGAGTCAGTTGAGAATATTACATGTTTATATTCCATTAAGAGAAAGACATGCCCCACCTATGTTTACTTTCATACCCATGAAGGCCTGACAGTTCATGCAGTAAATGTGCATAAATAACACAACTGGCCAATAACTACATACTGACAGATGTGCCTGTACATTGAGAAACATCTGGAGCTACGGATTCATTGAGAGTGGAAATAAGTAACTTGAATGTTATGAGGATGTCCACAGAGTGTTTTAAATCTGGAAACAAAACTGTTATCTGTGTCCTACACTGGGGCTACTGCATTAGAACAAAGACACACCCATAACCTGTTGGTACTGAAGCATGTAAAAAATGTGAGGAGGAAAGTGATCACTTCTTCATAGTAACATCCTCATTCCACAACATCACTGTCTATGACGGATGGGTGTGTGTCTGTGCTCATGAGTACATGAGTGTGCAGAGCTTAAATATTCTTATTCTTATCCAGATGCTGTCCTACTTGCTCTACAAGTAGGCAAGCATACAAGCTGAATACACACTAATGTTATGTAAGAGAAAAAGTAGGTAAACCTCATGTAGATGGAACTTGGACAAAGAGTTGGCAAACCAGAAAATATAAAGAAACAACAACAGAAAAACAACAACAGAAAAACAAACAGTTTTAAGTTTTTTAAGTGTGAAACATGTGATCCAGTTGGCTTTTTTGAGACCGTGCGGGGGTGTAAAGATAGAGAAAAGGATCAGATAAGGAAGAAGAGGAAAGTATTCTCACTTGAGGAAGAACATCTTTGACAATGACAGGGGAGGGAGAAAAGAGAGAGAGAAAAGGGGAAGAGGAAAGGTGATAGTACTGTAACCCAGGGTGACAGACGCATTGTTGGGTTTAGGGTTAACTTTGTTTCCTCCTTCTTTTATTTGTGAAGAAGGAAGTTTTAACCACATTCTTCTCTGGTCTAAAAGGGCAGCTGACACCTGATTTAAAAGGAAAGTTTTGGTTCATTGTATGGGCCAAAACAGACCTATGATTGATTAAAATCAAAATACAACCCCTTTGTTCCTTGTGCTTCACTTTGCATCCAGTTTTTTGGGCCGTTTAGCCAATAAAAGTGGAGTTCGAAACACCCTAAATGCACTTCAAACATGCACAGCACACTACAACACGAACAGGCACCCTAATGTGTGTTGTGTTAATCTTATGTAAGAGTCCATTTTAGAATAAAATCCAGACTGTTCCTACAGCTAACTTTGGGCTTCTCTCTATGATGGCAGATTGTAGGCAAAGGAATGAGTGTAAGTCTGTGCTATATCTACACAAGCACAATAAAACATCCTGTGTGTGTTCATGTAAACTTGAATGTGCGTCTGTGTGCTCACCTGAAACACCACTCGTGATTTCTCTAGCAGATATGTTCTCATGTTGGCGCCGATGATACGGAAGCGATTGTCGAAGCCGATCTCGATGTATTTCCCAAAGCGGCTGCTGTTGTCATTTCGGGTGGTCTTTGCATTTCCAATGGCCTGGATGACATGAGGAAATGGAACATATTGTGATGATGGTATTTAACTTAAGATGGAGCAGTTAGCGCAGCAGTTGATTTGGTCTGAAATGCCATTTGGCTTCAACTAGAATGTGAAAAAAACAGGAGTCCCAATTGTCTCAGGTCAACACAACAGCAGAGAGAACTGTGAATATTGTTGCTATGGTGAAGCAGAAAGTACAAAGAGGCAACAGGGCACCTTTCATGACAAAGAAGTTTTCAGTAAATATGAAGCTCAGGCCAGGATCTGGTTAGCTTAGCTCAGCACAAAATCTAAAAACTAAGAAACAGTTACCCCGACTCTGACTCAAAGTTACAGAAGTGGATAATATTTTGCCCAGGAGCAGTAACTTCAAGGAGCCTTGTTGTCCCGGGAAAACACTGCCCAAGTCAAAGAAACATTCCAACATGTAACCCCCCTGAAACTGCAAAGGGTTTTTACACTTAAGCTGTTGTAGAGATTAAACATTAAAATGTGGTCATTAGTGGTTGTTAGAGGCATTAGTGAGCAGATTTTGTTACAATCATACTCAGCTAGATTAGCTTTATCCTTGTTTCCATTTCTTTAGGCTGAGCTATGCTAACTGGTTGCTAGTTGTAGCCTCTTCTCATCTTTTCATCCAATTTTCATAAGTCTTAAAAGTAACACACACCTCACTCAAGGACAAGTACACACCAGAACCTCTCATACAGAGCCTGACGACCTAATATATACCTAACATTATTTGTGGTTGATCAACACTTTAAATCAGCAGGATATTTAAATGTACCTCTGGTTTTCACAGACAGGCTGGATATGATAGCAGACATTTCCAACAGAGCTACTACAGTGTACATCAGCTAACCAATCCGCAGTCAGCAGCCTCAGTTCAATAAACATGATTGATCAATGAGCCTTTTAGGAATTGTTTGCAGATGGGTGGGGCTAGAAACACACTCGAACACACCCACACACACAATCGTACCCCAGATACACAGCCAGCCACTTGAGCAGAGTTAAATTGTGTGA
>JAQMCX010000001.1:21980282-22001269 GCA_029814765.1 Acanthurus leucopareius | reverse complement strand
TGTTGTTTTTTTTTTTCTGTTTGTCAACACTTAATTTTTATGGGGGGGGGGTGGGGTGGGGTGGGGTTGTAAGTGGCACATGGGGACAAGCTTATACCAACCTACCATACCTCCTATTCATATGACTCTACAGGAATAAAATACATATAAAACACACACATACACGCACACACGCACGCATGCACACACACACGCACGCACACGCACGCACGACGCATGCACACACACACACACACGCTAACAAACACACACAGTTAAGAATTAGACCTGTGTCCGTGCAGCAGAGGGCAGCTTGAGGCTGAAAGCCACAGACTGTGGTGGAGAAACTGAGGGGAGGAGAGTAAGTAAATGCTACTGGAGGGAAGCTAAAAAGCGAGACGAGAGGGGAGGAAAAGGATAATGGGCATGAAATTCAGCCCATTTCATTCACAAATCACTAACTGAACATACCATGGAGTGATTGGGACAAAAAGCAAGCATCTGTTCACTGCCAGGAAAAAATGACGAGATCTTTAGTCTGATGACTGACTCACAGCTAAGAACAGAGCATTTTTTTCAGCCCTTCACATCCACAACAGCTTTTTTTGTGAACAAGGTGTACAAGGTTGCATTGAGTAATTTAAAAAATTTGTTATCTATTTATTAAGTTATTACATACATAGGCACAAATTCAAAACAAAAAAAATCTTGAAACACAAAAATCTAACAAAAGGCTTAAAACACATTCATCAGTGTATAGTTTAAGAAGGCTTCTCAGGGTCTTTGAGAGTCAGCAGGAAGAAGCCACTGTTTCAATAAAAAGGTAAAGGTCTTTCTCATATGAGAGCCTCCATTTCTCACCTCCATGATGGGGTTGGAAGCCAAGACTTTCTCCTCCACGTTGGCCTCGCTGGCAGAGCCGCTGACTGTCGCAAAGTATCTCATGGCGTATTTGGCTGATACTGTCTTTCCTGCTCCGGACTCCCCACTAACAATGATAGACTGGTTCCTCTCATCCCTGCCAGATTGAACAGAAAACAAAACAACATAAGGAAATGGGTTAATAGCATGTTGTATGTAGTGCATGTAAATGCCTGCAGGCAGAGCAGGTGGTGAGCCCTTTGTATGCAAACAGGCCGTTCACCTTGTTATCCCAAGAACTGAGATCAAATCTATACACACTGCCCCCCCTGCTACTGTACCACCTTTCTTGGGAATAAAACTCCAGCCAGCTTCCCTAACAGCAGGGAAGCTGGCTCTTCACCTGTAGCTCCTAATACATCAACAGCACATTGAGCGCTTCTTTATTCTATTTTCTTATTCAGTTTTTATCCTCTTGATACAGACCTCAGGCTGTGTTAGTAACTGTTTGAAACCTGGTGAGGCACTCTCTGTTAAACTGGGCTACAGATATAAAACAAGCAAGTGTTTTGCAACAACTTAGGTGTTTACCAGCAGTGTCATATTGTATATGACAATCACAACACCACTCCACTCTGCTGGTTTACAAGCAACAGACTATGGATTCAAATGATTCATATTAGTATAGCAAACATTATTAACCTGGCATCTCATTTTTTTAAATACTCATATCTATAATGTAAAGAATTGTTACCTTAATTACTACCTTGTGCTGGGACATGGACTCAGGCTCCCTGCTGGGGTTTAACTAGATTTTAAAAATCTATTGATAACTTGTAAAGCACTGTTTCATTGCAAACTGTTCAAACTGTTTCATTGCTATATATTGCATATCATGATTAACAGATCATTCATTGTCAGACTTCTTATATGCCTCTTATGTCCTATTGAATGGGTGGATGTGGCACTGCTGGTTGATCCCTGGTTTTCGGCTGTTGGCTGATTAAGATTCAACTGGCTCCATCTGTAATGTCTTTCAACTTAAAGATTTAATTAGCAAGCTTTCATAATTTTTTTTTTTTTCTAGCATCCTCGAACTTGCAAATTCTCTTCTCTTTTTAGCATTTTGTATTACCATATGCATTTTCTTTTATTCTTTTCTTTTTTATATTCTGTTAACCACTTTGTAAATTTGTTAAGAATGGTGCTTTACAAATAAAGTTAATCATTACTTTGATTATTACCCAACTTAGAAGCAGTATGTGTACTAATAATGTAATTTATACTTCAAAATAGAATAGGAATGTGATTGACTGTGCAGCCTCACACTTCAGTAAAGGTCCTCACACATGAACAAGTGCAACTGTATGCTAGTGGTGCAACTGGAAGTCAGTACTGTAGGCTCACTGCCCTGGGGGGGCTGATTAAACCTGATGTACAGCACTGTTTGTATTCATGTGTATGTTAGTGTCCCAGAGGCCAGAGAGATCTCCTATCTATGATTATAAGAGCAAACGAGAGAGAGAGAGAGAGAGAGAGAGAGAGAGAGAGAGAGAGAGACCACCATGAGCCTATTTCTGGCTCAGCTTTGACCTACAAACCCTGAAGAGAGAGGGAGGGCTGAGCAACAAGGAGACTAGAACCAAGGCTACTCAGGTAACACACACACACACACACGCACATGCACACACAGACACAAACCTGGCCATCTGTTTGTAAGCCTCCTCTGCCACAGCAAAGATATGTGGGTCCATGTCTCCCATGTTCTGGCCGCTGTAGGCCTGGATGATGTCTGTGCCGTAGATTGGCAGTGTCTCATACGGGTTGATGGCCACCAGAACAATTCCTAAGACACAAAACACAGAGGGTGAAGTATTAGCTCATTTGCAGAATTAAACAGAAAACACACTGAGATGTCTCTGTGCAGGAGCTGAAGATGCTTCTTTAGGAAAGAAAGCTGCAGCAGAAGAGAGAACAAGGTCCTTATGGCCACATTGTTCTAATTAACTAAAATAATTAGTATGAAAACTTATGAAGGTTCTGGCATGAATATGGAAAGTTCATGTTATTACATATGTTTCTTTAAAGTATTTATTCAGTGCATTAATTATTTATTTGACAAAAAACAAAATGAATACTTAATGAAACATCTTATACTGTTTTTCTGCTCTTAATGGAAGATTTGCTGCAAGCATTACTGCGCCTCTCAAGAGGAGTGGAAATACAGTTTGCACCTAATGTGGGACATGTTTTTTTCACTGAGGGTGAACACAGTTGACAAGCATAACGCATAGCATTTAAGATGTTGACTAAAGACAATAAATGGTGCTTGGTTTACAACTTTACAGTTAGTGTGCCCAACTAACAAACTATAAACTTGTGCACTTGAAACATCACTTAGCTCATTAGCTGCCATGGCAAGTGCACAAGATAAATGGGGTCTGTTGTCCTCAGTGAATGGGCTATTAACACAAACTCAGCTGTCTGCTGCAATAGATCATTCAAAATATCAGAAGTCTGAATACTATATGACTCCAAGTTTAGTATGTTGATTGTACTCAAGCTGTATCGCTGTTTTTATCTCTACCTTTGCAGTCCTTGAATTTTGGGAGTTAAAAAGTAGGATTTCATATTCAAACAGTGACGACATGCAGTGAGTCTTCAGACATTTTAAGTGCCACCTACCGCAGTAGGTGTAGATGAGCTTGGAGTCGACAAATCGGACTTTGAGGTTGTGTAGCACGGCCGGTTCATGGAGGTAGCTGAGCGCTGTGAGGTCATTCTCACCCACCAGGATGTCAGGGTTTCGCAGGTAAGGCAGGTTCTTCGTTTTGGGGTCCAGTTTGTGCTCAATGCTCTGAAAATTTAACAGGAGAGTTATAACAGATATATACTCCACTATTTTGTACAAATTAGATACAGCCTTGGAAATGCATCAGTTTAAACAAAGAATTGCCAATCTTACTGGCCATGATTTTAAAAATAAGTGTGACTCTCTTCTCTGGCACTGACTCTTTTATCTGGCAGGGGTGTATCAAAAACATGTTTAAGGTGTCCTGATTTGTGAATTTGACCAACACCTGCCAGCCAACAAGATGAAAGTACTTCCTTTGGCCATTGTGAAAATATAACATGACTTTAACTACATATTACAGTTTAATTACATATTAAACATTATAAGCTTTGTAAAACAGCATATTCTTAACCATATCTATATCTCGTAAATTCAGCATTAAATGCAATGCAAATAAAATGAATTTTGTCACTGCACTGGCCAGTCGACAATGTCTCACAGCCCTGTGGAGAGAAAGATCTCTGCCTGGTTTGCAATGGCACCAAAAAACTGCCACCTTTTTCTTGGTTTGTTGTCTGACTTGAGAGCTGAATTCTATAAAAGCTGTTGACAAGTTAAGGAGACATGAAGCAGCAAAGCACAAAAACATACAGTAAACACCTTGATGATGCAAGCTATGTTTACATATGATCACTTAAATAACAAAAGCCATATGGCAAATTGTTTTAGCCAGCAGCATGCATTCATCAGCAGGATTGCTTGCTGTTGCTGTGTGCTGGCGGCCGTAGTCTAAGCTGAGGCATTCGATTTACTGCTATACATTTAAAATGCTCCTTGGGGTGTGTTTGCAAGCTGGTCTTATCTGTGGAGAGTGCTAATGGTAAAACCAATAGCAGCTAATGAGACCCATCTCACTGAAGGGCCTTTCAGTCAGAGATAAAAAGAGAGAGAGAGAGAGAGAGAATGCAATAAAAAAATGAGAAAAAATAAAACACAAAGAGGGAGAGACTGATTCTTTTCCACTGAGCAGAGTAGCAGAAGGAGCTAAAGCTTTTCCATATTCAATAAGGAAGAGCCAAATTATGGTTTTGTTGCCACACTAAAGGGTCAACACAAATAACTGCACTTTCCTAAAGTTTTAGCTGTAAAACACAGAACTTACTTGCCTTGAATTTACTTGAATGAATTTATCATCACTTAAGATTAGAGAGCTGGCATTTATATTTTGAACACCTTTTGTTTTACCACTGTATCCCATCTATGATTTTGTTCAAGTACTTTTAATATCTTTGACTACTTTGCTGCCCTGCTCTCTTTCTTGCCCCACACTTTTTTCTGATAGAAAAGCCTGCATTCTCTTACCATTTTAAGCAATTCATCTGTCCTGATCCACACAATTAATCTTAATTGATCTGAGAGGTTAGAGATACAAGAAATGTGTTTAACATAATGACTGTTTTACGAGGTAGGATCTTGCGAATTATGTATCTTTCCCAGGTCTGCTACTCCATTCAACCTCACCGTTCCATCCTCCAGCATGAGCTGCAGGGACACGTCCCCATTTTTGTAGTCCTTGGTCAGCTCAGCAGACTTCCACACATCCTCTGCATCAGGGATCCAAACCCGAGCACACTGAGAGACGGGAAACAGGGCGGACAGGAGATGTTAGGATAAGACAATTTAGAGCACTTCAGGAACACAAATTATGCCCAGGCTTTCAAACAGTTTGTATTACTAAACAAAAATGATCTATTTCAAGACAAATGCATTTTTCAGTTTGGTGCATAATATAAAACAAGATTAGGCTCAGTATCAAAACAATATCATCAAATATATAACATTTCTGTTTGTCCCAGTGAAATAAACATAATTTTTCTGCTTTTAAAGTGGGCTGGAGTTAGAACTTTTTCCACTTGGAGATAGCACATACTGACTGAAGTTTGCATGAGTTTCCTCTTAGTTCAAATCAAACCTTTTTATAAGAGCAATTAAAGGAAAGTTCCCTTCCTTTCTACTGAAAGTTCAAACAGGGTGACCTCAGACAAAACAGTGGGCTTTTAAGTCTTCAGCCTTAGTCATGAGCACATGGTTTGTACGGTCAGTTAAGCTGTGGGAACGAACTAAATGGAAGATGATGACAACCAAAGAATGCAGCTGTGATTGTAACTTAAAGTTCACACACACAAAGTTCACTATAAAACTGTTTCTTACAGACTTGTGACTGAAGGCGATCAGCTGATCACAGACATGTGGTGAAAACAGTGATGAACGCTGACAGTCACATGGCTGAGGAATCCAGCGCACAGACATACACTCATGAACACGCATGCACACACACACACACACACGTCTACTGGTTTGCTGGATGACTGTGCAGTAATTGGAAGATGGAGGGAACCACACCGTGGCCTTAAAAACCTAGACAGATGCAGCCTGCGTTGTGTAAATGTGTGTTCAAGCCGCTGTGGCGAAGACACAAGGCAGTGGTCAAACAGTGGGGTTGTTTTCTCTTACAGTACATTTGGCCTTACATAAGAGGTTTAAAAGGTCCAACAGATCAGATCCTGGAGGGGTTTGTTTTATCGTAGCATGTGATTTAATCTAGTTTACTGGATATTTTTATGCATTTGTGCATAATCAGCTCATGTAAATTAATCATTGGGGCAAATTTAAAAACATAAATAATGATTACTTTCAACAGGAAGCAGTTGAAATATAATCCTCATCTTTTTGGCTTTGTTAAAGGACTATTCAGGACATAATAAGACCAAACCCAAACCCACATTCTTACACACGTTATAATCTGAGCAGGAATGAGGATTTTTTCTTTTTCTGAGAATCATTTATTTGAAAAACATAAGAGCACTGAACAGAAAGTAGACTCTGAAATGTATCTGAATGCCACTTTATCCACAAGGAAAATTAAAGCACATGATAATGAGTGCTGAAAATCTTTTGACATTGATTTAATGGCTTCTTTGGCTTCATTACATAAACTGCTGAGGACGATTTCAGAGAGGAGAGAAAGAAAGAGTTCATTGTGAAAGGCTTAACAGGAGAGAAACTAGTTAATATAATCTGCAGCTTCACTGACGATCATCTGAATCATGACATCATGGTCACACACACACCCTGCCCTCTCTCTTCCTCTGTCTCTCTGCCACTCTTTATGGTAGGCAGAGGATAGGGGATATATAACACATTCTAAAACTATTTTAAACAGACTAACATCAACAAAATATATGATATCTGTTTGTAAATACAGAGCTAAACAGGATATTCCTCTTTTTATCGCATTTTTTTCTTCAAAGCTCCACCTCACCCAAGTTTTTCTACATTCCTGCTATTGCACAAATCTCAAAGTGCATCTTCAAGAGGCAAAATATAAACAAAATTGTGCTAAAACCTTTTTTTCCAAACTTAAACACAACAAAGCACTGTTTTCACTTAAGGTGGCACACTGTACAGCATCACTGTAATGGATGTCTAACCTGATGTTGGACAAGGACAAGGATTAAGTGAGGTCACGCTAGGCCAAGATGTCATCTCGATCATCATGAAATCATCATGATACAGTTTGTGATGTTTTTCAGATGGCTGAACAAGATAATCGTGTTGCTTTGCAGTGCAGACACAAGTTCAATGAAGAGCTTCAATGAAGAGCTGAACCAAACTGAAACAAATTATGACACATACCATCAGGCAGTGTGGAATGAAATTATCTAACAGCCTTAAAGCTTAGTGGGAAAAAATAGAAAAAGTTGTAAGGCAAGAGGTTACATTTACAGTTAGAGGCACACATAGCCTCTGTCTCCATTACTCTTTCAATTCCACCATTACATTAGTCGGTTCACCTTTCTGGTCCCCACAGGAGACTGTCCCATCAGCCAGCTTCCTAGCAACTGATAGGGGGAGAGAGAGACAGAAAGAGAGAGAGGGAGAGAGAGAGCAGTAGAGAGATATAGAGGAATAAAGCCAGAAGAGGAGAAAGAGGACAGAGGCTAAAAATAGCAACAGCGAGTTTTAAGCAGCATCACACCTCACAGAGATGCTGCTGTGATACTGAGCGCACTTCCTGATCCTCATACACATCCTCACACAAACACACAAACACACACATCTGTTTCACACATCAGTAAATGTCAAGCATGATTATCCTGAATTAGTTAAATCTGAATGTACTGCTAGTCTGCATACTTCTTTCCTTTCTCTTTCATCAGAACACTAACACACACATAGACATGCAGAGTTTCTGTGTGTGTATGTGAGACTGTGTGCGTGTGCCTGTGGGGTTGACTTTTATCCTTCATTTCTCCTCTGTTTCAGTGTAATTTGTTCCAGGGTACTTTGTTGGTCTATAAATACGATTCATAGTCTCTGCAGTTGAATCAAATAGCTGTATGTCTGCCTTTTTGTCTCACTCACACACACACACTCACACACACACACACACACAAACACACACACACAGATTTACAAGCTTCAAGGACAAAATCCTTCGCTATGAAACTCAAGCTGGAGCGTCTGAAAGCTGAAGAGAAAAATGTGATGAGTCAGAGTGGAGTCTCTCGGTCTGCCTCACAGAGGGATGGACGGTGGGCAGGCTGGTGTGTTATGGACAGCAGACAAGGAGGAGAGGGATGACAAATAAGAGAGCAAAGACGTCAGAGAATCTGTGACATCAGCAATCACATGACAAGAGTGTCTCTGCATTGAGCCTGCTCCACATATGCCAAATGCATGAGTGTACACCAATGGTGTACACACACCGTCTATGTACCAAAGCAGCCAGCCAGAGACTACATTTTGCTTTGTAGGGCTGTAATTTCCTGTATTTTCTCTTTACCTCAGGCCAAAGGGTGTGGTTCCACCGATGCAAACTTTCTGTGACAGATGTGAGTTGCTTGTATGTGCAAAACTCAAGCATAGTTCAGTGCTTGAGACAAAAAGCAATAAAAACAAAACATCTGTTGTATAATGTCATATACATCAGGTATACAAACAATGCACCACCTTCTTCCACCTCCATCTGCATCCAGTCAGTAAGAGATGCTCTTGTTTCAACGGTGACATATTAAATGTATTCAGTGGGATCTTGCCCTGAGCATGTGTTTTAATTGCTTTTCTTTAACTTCAGAACAAGCCATTAGAGACCCACTCCAGTAACTTCTAATTTGATTTTTACACTAACTTGGAGGAATAATACAGTCATTTAGTACTGGACTTCCATATAGATTCACAAGAGGCACAAGATTAAAGCAGCAGTGGTCAAGATATCCTGATTTTTAGTCCTTAGTTTCAGTCAAGCTCCAAAAACACAGAGGATCCTGCATTTCCTTTATTGCAACTTTTTGGTGTTTTTTAAACGTCTTTCAGCCTCCACAGACCTGAGGTATAAGAACATTGACACACCAAGCCAACTGGTCCTCTGTCAGCTGACCCAGGACCATCAGTCAGTGAGCGTGTGTCATCCTAGTTTTGTGGTGTCTTCTGCATTGTTTGCTTTAATTGGTCCTTGTTGGCACCTTGTTGTCAGATTCAGCATGTTAGAAATAGAATATTAAAAAATTGCAGTCGATTGTAGTTTGTTGTGTTTTTGAGGGCATTTTTTCAGCTAAAGTACAGGTGACATGTGACAGTGCAACAGTCAGCCTTCATTGCCACTAGTTCTTCAAGTCTAGTGTGTATAAATTGGATGCCTTCAAGGCCCTGTTGAGAAAACCCTGATGATGTTATAATGATGTCACCGGGGTTAACTTTACTCCAACTCAACAAAGCTTAAACTATATACAACTGTCCAGAACAGCCTGAGTATGTCAAATCAACCGAGCACAACTTTAATGTGTCTGATCAGAGGGCCAAATCATTGTGACTTAAGCGTTCATTCTCATCATTTTGGGAGTCAGTGTGATGACACCTATTATTTACGGCAATCACTGGATTATGTGACTGTGCTTCTGGCATCTAATCAACAAACACAATTTTTGCATTGTTTAAAACTGAAGATAATAACTTTTGGAAAGTTAGAATTTGTTTGAAACAGTGATATGACAGAGATAAAAATCTGTCTAAATGTTGAATAATAAAACAATATCACTCAAAATACCACAGTGCTTACCTATTACGAGTAACTATCAGATATTAGACTACTCAAGACTCAAGGGTATTCAATACACAACTGTTGCACTATCTACCATGATTCAAGAGTATCAGATCTATAATAATGAAGAAAAATATCAGTTTCCTCCCAGCAATGTACTCATATTATTATACAGAACACATCAAATCTTCATATCAAATAATGAACTTCTTCACACTTTCCCTCACCGTTAGCAGGTCAATTCACAGCAGGGAAAGGCGGCTCTTGAAGGAACAAGGCTAGGCTGAAGCTAATCCTGGTTTAACTGAGACAAAAGATCAGGACCTGATTAGGCTAGCTTGGGGTTTAACACCGGCTAATCTTACTGCAGTCAACTACACCGAGATTTCATTACATTCCCATATGGCTACAGGTTGCCACTGCTGCTGCCACTGCTAACACCACGACCAGAGCTTTAACTTGTCTTAATTCTCCTTAATTCACCACATACAGAAACATCGAACGCTGAATAATATAAGCTTCCAAACAGAGACTTTTAAGCAGGAGAGAAACATGAGGTATATATGTGTTTATAGACCTGTGTCTAACAACATGGAGCTTAAAGAGAGATGTAACCACTGAATCTGAAGAAAGGTGACCAGCTGTTAGCAAGCAGATATAATGAAACCCTTGCTCTTGATCTGCCTCCAACACCTCTGCAAGGACATCACAGAGAGATTTGGAGGTTGCAGAGATTGGAGCACTGGGAGAGTGTGTGTGTACAGAACGTATGTACATATGAGTGTTAGCTAGTGTGTTGGGGGTGTGGGGCTACACCCAAGGGGCGGGGCATCCATGAGAAGTGTTTACAAATCTGCACAAAGTCTACAGCAGATTAGAGACACTTCACCTCGCTAATACTGAGCTACTCTGAGCTTTCACTCTCAGACTGCAGACATTTTGGCCTGCAGCGACTCCTCTGAGGGTTTTCTCCTACTGACACAGAATATATGCTTACTTCTTATTTCATTTCGAACCTTTTGGTGTGTGTGATTTCTGCAAAAGTTACAAGAGTAAGCCGCTCTTTGCATAAGGACCAGTGATTTTATTTTTGCATTAAGCTTAGAAAAATTATTTATCAATCATGAATGTTCTTTTTATGAACTTAGACCAACTTTTTGGACAAAGGGCCATTTATACTGTGCCTAAAAAGGGCAGCTCCCTATCTATACTCACTAAAGAGTGAAAACTATAAAATTGTCCCATATCCTCCACAGTCATAATACTACTATATGGCAACCCGGATGGACCGGTCAAATATTGCTCTGAGAGGTTAGAGATGTATTGAAGTTAGAGTAAAATATGACAACTTCAGAAAATTAGATCAGGTCAGTAAGCCAAATCACATTATCTATGCATCACATTCTCCTTAAGTAAAATGACACTTGTCTGCTATGTTGTAAAGAAGTCAAGGGTCAAGTGAGTGAATGTAATCCTGTTTTTTCAGCTCTATAGAATAAGAATCAAGAGGGAGACATAAAAGTGAATTAAGTAGAAATAATGTATATTAAAAATTTAGGGTCTGACATATTTAACTACCTAGACGGCAGCAGTGGTGTGTGAAAAGTGTTTTTGCCCACATTCTCAGGAAAGCCAGTCTGTCAATGGAGACCTAGACTGCAGAGGCCTCGTCACATGATGCAACTCATGTGAGAATCGGCTGTTTTTCTGCTCAGCTGGGCAGACACAGCATGACGCCAAGATGTAGAGACCTCAGCGCTGGTGGGGAGTTTGGTCAGAGACAAACCCTGCCGGTCTTCCTACATCCATTGGTGTTCCTCCTCAACCAGAGCCTTGGCACTACTAGCATGCCAATGTCCAGCGACTGCCAGAGATCAGAGTCGCTTACTAAGAAGCTGTGATGATGCCCAGCACTTAATCACATTAGTTTAGTCAGTGCCGACTCTTTGAGTAGTGTAGTCCACTTCTGTATGTTGGGTCAGGGTGGGAGAGTCAGTGAACAGCTGTGCTTTTTCATATGTTTACACAGGACAATGAGCCTGAATAGTTTGAATAATCAGGATAGATATATGTAGATCTGCTAGACCCTCACATGCTGCTAAATTATTATTTAATAGAAAACATACTGCTTCCCTGTCTCCTCAACCAGGCTGTGTCTTAATCTGCAAAGCCGGACATGCAGTCCTGTATTTGCAAATGTTAGGACAAACTACTTCCACTGATTAAATTTTGACAATCCAAAACAAAGATTTTGCTGTTTTTCTGACACTAAAAACTCAGCTCAGGGTAAAATCTAATTTGTTGCTAGTCTGAAGTTATTACTGATCCGGTGCTCTCAGTGACATAACAACTTTTTCTACAGAGGAAGGGTGTGTCAGGAGGGGCTCAATATCGCATACTGGAGATGCAAAATATAAAATTTAAGACCAGAACATACAGGTCATTTATCAAAGAACCACATACATACAGCCAAAAAGAGAAAGTTCAGTAGATCACTGTTCAATTTCAATAAGAGTTCATCTTCTTAAACAATATCACAACATTTTTTAGGCTGCTTGACTAATAAATCAATGACTGCAGGGATGTAGAAAGGATTAAAAGCTTTAAAGAAGAAAAAAAACTTACTTGGACAAACATATACTCCAACTCCCGATTCATCTTGTCTCATTATCAAATTTCTAGCTCATGCTGCGAGTTCGCTTGTCCTCTGGATGCCTCCAGCCACACGCACCACAAGACTCTACACTAGCTAATCCAGCACAGAGCTCCAGCACTCATTGGTGAATGAAACCTTCTTATTGTGTCTTCAGACACAAGAAACATCCAGATGATCCCCAAAGTGACAGGCGACTGGCCAATGCTGCTGTCTATCAAACATCCCTGTTTCCTTTCCCAATCACATGAGTTGTGAGGCAGACAGAGTCTCCAAGCAAGAAAACATGACTTTCCCACAAACCACTGATATGGCTCCAAAAAACAACTGTCTAACAGTTCAACAGAGGAGTAGTAAACAAAGATTTGTTCTTACTCTGTTCAAGATTTCATCGTATTCAAAGAAGAAAAGTTTATTTAATAATATCTTAACCTGAATTTCTCCCCTTAATTTTTTTGGATCGGCGTTGCATAACAAAAATACCTTTCATTACTACAAGATACCAGATGAAACAAAGGGAATGTTAAAATTGACATGCTAAAGGTTTGTTGCCAAAATCATCAAAAGAGATACTGGCTGCCCCATTACACCAAACATTATAGCACGAATCACTATTTTTTTCCTTAAACATGTAGCAGGCAGATGTATAGGGGAGCTTAGTCCTGAGCGTGTTTGTCTCCAGTGGACAGGACTGAGCTGGCTACATGCCAGAGCATATACAACATGATTGCACAATTACTTTAACAAAGTTATCTCAGTAAACTAATGCACATGCTCTCGATTACAGCTTGGGAGAAAAAAAAACAAAACAAACACTGACATTAGACAATGTAAAAACTCACCAGAGGCTGCAGTTAAGGTGGCACCTATAGCACACATGACATTACTACTATATTCAAAGATATATCCTATTCTGAAGAAATATTAAACATATGCCATGTTTTCTACCTCAGTGTGTTAGCATGCTAACATTGGCTAAGTTGTACTGGACGTAAAGCAACAATTGAGGCTAATGGTATTAGGTTTGCAGGCATGTGGTCATAAAGCACAGTATTACAAAATTTCCATTTTGATCATTTCATTAGATAATCTGATCATCAAAGTAATTACAATTCATCCTAAAGGAAACATGAATATATCTACCATCACTCAAAACCAAAAATATGAACCTCATGGTGGCACCGGAGGAAAAGTCAGTGTATCATCAGAATCAGCAGAAATCTTCTACTGAGATGCATGAATATCAGAAACACATTTCACAGCAAACCATCCAGTAGTGGCTGAGATCTTTCAGCCTGGATCAGAGTGGTGGACCAACTAACCAATGCTGCTAAACATGGAGTCATGCCGCCAGTATGGCTAAAAATCATGATTAAGGGTTGATTAAAGTTGGTATAAATCCACTGCTGCACTGCTCTCTGTGATTTGAAACACTCAAGCAGCTGTACTTTTGAAAACACCCGAACAAGTGATGTAACAGCAGGTGTTTTCCCTTCCATCAGCTGATCACTACCACACATTCCCTGACATCACCGCATGGCATGTGGCCACATGTGCAACATGCCTGAAAGTGTTTTCTGACCCATATGATTCAGTCCCGATTTAGCCTCCTATCTCACACCACATGCAGCTCCTTCAGTGGATCAGTGTGACTAGAACCTTTAGGGGAGGGACAAACACTGTACGGTCCTGCCATCACTGCACACTCTGATGCATTTACTGTTCATACTGAGGCAGACATGTACTTTTCCTTTGCTACCAGCATTGTAGGTGTGGAGCAGTCTTTTGGCAGCTTAGTCTTTACACAGTATGTTCTGGCAGTCTAACCTAATCATAAAGCTCAATAGAGTTGCAAAAACCTGAATGCACCACACACTGTAATGCATACACACTGTATGATTTATCCTGCTCTGTGAAAAACTGTATTGTGTGTTTTAATCACAAGTCACCAATGTTTGAAAATATAATCACAGGTACCACATTTAAATCATGTAATAATTGCACTAGATTTTAGCCTGATAAGCATTAGTGCATTAGTGTCTCACTGTCTGCCTCTCCTGTACTCTGACAGCCAACCACAGCCAACCACAGCCTGGCTAAACACACCCACAGACTAATCAAGTCTGTCTGAACTCAGGGCTGAGGCAACACAGCTCTATATGACCGTATTAATCGATGCAGACTCTGGTGACTCTAAAAATAAACTGTATGCTCTCGTGGTCCTTCAAGTACTCCTTCAAACAATCCTTCAAACATAGTTTGTATTTCTGGAAGTCTAGGTTGTGTGCTGAATTGCTTTTTCAACTCTGAGTCACCAAATGGAGCCTTGCCTCACTTTAATTTCCATGAGAACATCCTCCCACTCTCCCATCTCTTCATATAGTTACACAGCACTGTTTCATTCACAGTTACCACTTTTTGCTAAAGTGGATTCTGATTGTTTACTTGCTTTATTTGAGCTCAAGCAGATGGGCCAGACTGATATAAATCTGATAGAAGATTTATGTTCACACTTGTTCGCCTCTTTTCCTCCAACCTCTGACTTATCCTTTTTCATACTTGCAGTACGTCACACAGGAGCCAGATGTAAACTGGTGCAATATATGATGCTGTTTGTGTGTGTTTATGTATGCGTGTGCATATTAACCAAGAAAGACCCACTCAATAGGCTTCTCTAAGGCTGCCTCATATGCACAAAGGGCAGAGTGTTTTCCACCCCCTGTGCCGGTTAAGAGAGGGGTCTGACATCAGAGGGGGACCTCTAAAACAAATTGTGCCATATAAAGTAGAAACTAACTTTGTGTTTCCCTGTCACACTGACTCATTCATTAAGTGTTTCTGATGTTTCTTTGCAATTACAACCAATAGGATTCTAATGACAGCCACACAGAGGGCTGGCTATGAGACAAATCCTGCTGGCACAAAAAACAGATTTAGCAGCCTCAGCCAGAATCGACTTCACTTTTTTTTTTTGGTGGCTGGTTGTAATTTGACACCAGGTGCTTTCAAGGCAAACCCAATACATATAAAGCAGCAGCAACACTTTCCTGCCCTAATTTTATAATCACACTAATAATTAATTTAATTATTGATTAATCTGATATTACATTACATGTCAGAAAAACACATGTTGTGCTTTTATAAAACCATTTCATTTAAAGCCACCACAACTTCAAAGGAGACATTTTTTTCTTGTTTTCTTGTTCGGTGTGATAAAATCCCAGAGAGGATAAAGCATTTTGAGAGACACTGAATGTGCAACTAGGACATTCACTGATGATAAAAGCACAGGAAACCTGCTGGCACCCACCTATAAACATACAAATAAACACTTCTTTTACCTTTTTATGCAGCCTTATTAAGTTTGATTATTAATGTAATAACTGAATGATCAATAACATGTCAGACAGAAAAAAACATTATCACAAGTTCATAGAGTCAGGGATTATGTCTTTAGATTTTATGTTTTGACAAACATTTACAAACTTTTACAGTAAAAATTCACATTAAGGAAGTCGTAGCTGATGAGTTTGTTTAAATTGTTGCTGATCAATCTTCTGTAGGTCAACCAACTGAATAATCATTTGGGCACTAAATGTAACAATCTCTTGGTGCCTTTGTGTTTCATTAATCGCCAAAAATCTCAAAGCTTAAGGTCAGCAAGAGCATCTTTCCCCGGAGACAATGGCTGACAGGGCCTCAAACGTTTCAGCAGAGCGTCTGTTTGCTGATACAGGGTTCAAATCTGTGTCACCCGGGTCAAAGACAGTCTTTGACCACTTGTCTATGCTAACATAAAGCTCTTATAACAACAGAGGCTGGAAAAAAAATCTTCTGTCAACGTAAGACATTCAATTAAAAGAAGATTTGTTAACTTCAAATATATACTGCAGTGCTGCAGATTTTAAATAGGAATTCTAGCACCAATCTTCATCATCATCACACTCTGTAATGTTTCCCCTCCACCACAACCTTATTCAAGCTGAACACACCAGCTTTCAAAGTAGGGGGATGGGTGACTCATCTCCTTCACCCTCCCTCACACACACACACACACACAGACACACACACACACACACACACACACACACTTTCTTACCTTGGTTTCATATTTCTAAATCACAGAAGTACAGCAGCAGCAGCCTTTATGACCTTGTAAGTCTTGAGTGTAACAGCAGTGTCACTGTGTCTTCAGTGATAATTTGGGCATATAAAGCCACAGTGAGGCTTCGGGGCCTCTGCTGGTGTAAACATCCTGAATGCTAAAGGATGCTAAACCGTCCGGATGCAGCGCTCATCGCAGCATCTCAGTGGTACCCAACCTGCTCGGTTCACATCCTACAGAATAGAGCTATCATGAGCCCAAGACACGCAGCAACATCGAAAAAACGCACTAACGAGAGACTATATGGAAGTTCGGGGTTGAGCTAAAGCCAAACCTTATCGTATAAAACCGTGAAACCAGAGCCACCATGATGGCTGGCACCGCCTTTGCATCATCCCAGCCTCCAGCGGGTGATGATGCCAAATATGTAGGCCCAGAAGAAGAAGATAGCTTGTTTTGGTCAATAAACATGGTGGTTAATCACACTAAATATATAAATAGATGAAACTGCTTTTTTTTAACATATGTGGATTTAAAAAAACAGTCCGATGTAAAAAAAAAGACGGACTCTGTGCCGCATCAGTTGTCTGCCTGTCAGCTGCACCCTTTCACCGCTTACAGCTATGTTTAAACACCAAAAACACATCCCTCTGTGTCACTCCAGCATGTTTTCTGAGCTGTTTCCACTATTTTCATTCATTTGAGGCCACCAACAGACTTGCTTTGAGAGAGACGCATTTTTTCCATGTCGAAAACCAACCTGTCAGCATGTTTATAGGGAGGACATCCTAATAATTTGAAGGTATTTTACATGCCAGAGAAACTGCGACTAAGATCTTAATTTTTCCTTCATGCTAGCAGCCAAACATACAGCTACATATAAATATACACTTGTTTTACCTTCGTGTACAGCTCCGACGCTGCCATGACGGTCACTCGCTATGTCCTTTCTCCAATCTGGGCTAAACCTCCGGTGTGACTCCTCGCTGCATGAGACCCGGTGTGTGTTTTCATGAAGCGGGAGAAGAAATCCTTTGTTGCCGCGGGACTTCAGGGGAAAGATGTGGCTCTTCCAGCCACGATAACCTGCAGGGCTCGAGGCTGCTGCTGCTGCTGCCTGCTGCTATTGGATGTAGGTTTTGGCGTCTCACTTTGCATTCTGGGTACGAGGGATGAAATGATTCAGCCAAACGGTGAAGGCTGCAGCTGCGTGGAAAAAGGCGCCCTCCGGTGGTCGAGAGGTTAAAATACACCAACAAAAACACAATAACATGGCAATCAGATCTACTTATTGCTTTGATGTGGAAAAAAGAGAGAACAAATATTGAAATATGAATTAGAAATATGGCATATTTTATGAGGATGAAAGATAACACACTGCTTTTGGCAAACCATACTAGAAGCTTTGTGTTTTTATAATTTTAAGATAAAGGGATTTTAGAAATCTCAAAATTAAGCCAAGTAATAGGTCAAATCGGATGTATATGTAATGGTGCCTGTTCTAAAATTACTTCATAAGGAATAAAATTTCTCTTTTAATTTATTTTTTATTATATGTTTGTTTGTCAACATTGCTAACAATTCATATACTTATTTGAAATTTTTTTTTTATATAAATGTGGGTTGAATATGTTTTGATTTGCAAAAAGAAAGAAAAGTTGGAATCAAAATAGGATTCAATTTTTTAAGTCACACTCTTGTTTTTACACACTCTTCAGAATGTATGATAAAGAAAAGGCATGTGTACTCAATGAAATTTAGATGATTCAAAAGAACTAGTTTTCTCTTATGCCAAACCATATCCTAAGTAGATAAAAAGGAAAACTCTCTATCATGTTTTTATTTAGAAACATTGTTTCAATATGAATCCCATAATTCAAATCCCACAGACACTGTAATTGTCGAGGTCCTCTTTTGAGACTCTCAGATGGAACATGATTATACAGAATATTTAAAATTAGTGATCTGTTATGTCTTAGGACCTTCAGCTGTGGGCTCCTTTAATCATCATTTTTGTTGGGACAATCAAAGAGCCATTTGACATTTTATTTTTTTGCTGCAATAAACCTAACCTAACCCTAAAAACTGTTTAGGTATAATAGGAAAATGTAAACTCTGAACTTTAATCTAGTGTTTAAGTATCACTAAAGTTGCTGCTGGAAAACCTCTGCCCAGAGTTAAGATTTTTTTTGGGCTCTCTTGTTGTCAACCACATTAGAAACGACAAACGTTCCAAACGTAATGGAATAAATTAGTAACACAATGGCAGTATAATGTTGGACTAACTGTAAGAGAAATTTTGTTTGTAACCAAGTTTTTATGGCATGGAAAAAAGATGATGACGTCCAATGGCCACCATTTCCTTGTTTAAGTTCATTTATATTTTAAAAAAGAAAAGGAAAAAATTTTTCACGTCCAATGCATTCGATTAAAAGTACCTTAGACACTCAATATGTCCTGAACATTAAAGCAACACAAGAGACAAATGACACAGGAATTAAACATTTGTGCAAAACTATTTTATTTACAAAACAAAATGGCACAAAGTGACAGCAGGGCAGCCATATACATGCACAGCTCAGATGTAGTGCTAGCTTAGATTAACCACATTGCAAGTAAACTTCATTCAGTCAGTAAGGACCTTTGAAAAGCACTTCACAGGGCCAAGACATTTTAAAGATAAAACTACTTTAACTCATATTTATAGAAGGTTTTTCCAGGTCTGAACAAAATTCATTACACCATTTGTTCCCAGTGCGAAGAGCTGCTCCAAGTACTTTTTTTTATTTTTATTTTTTTTTAAAACCATAAATGTAGTTGACTCACACAGCATAAAGGACACACAGACTGGTCCCTACTGACAAGAATTTAGCTTTCAGGTCCCATATACTCCTCTAACTCTCTATAAGCATTCATGATTTATTCATGACAATTCAGAACAAGCTTTGGCCTGAGGAGAGTGACTGTGTCGTCATCTGAGGCTGAAATGCATGGCACACCACAAACACAGTGCAAACTTTCAACACTGCAGTTCAAACTGAAGTAACAACACTTTCTCCTCCTCTTCCACTGCTGAAACAGAACACTGTTTCTTGAATACACTGTCTACAGGCCACCCAGTGCACGATGCTGAGCTCTGTAACGCCTTGATGAATTTAGATGGAGCTCAGTAAAGTTCACCTTTGAGAGCACTGTGTCACACATGCACTTTTATATGATACTCTGGTAACTCCGTTGTCCTTTAGTATGGCTTCCCCCCCTGCGTATGACTCATTCAAGCATTCTGACAGCATAATTTAGATTAAGGAAATACAGTGAATGTTACAGATCTGAAGTAAAACACCCTAACAGGCTGACATCTGCCCCTGTGCCAAACAAAAAGGAAATATACTGTATATATATATATATATGTATAAATATATACACACACTTCAACACTGAGGGATCCTGATGACCATACTAAAGCCCTCCAACCATACAAGACACAGCTTCTGCTGCTCACCCGTGGTTTGAGTCATGCGTGTCACAGTCTGCTCAACACACTCATGCTTGGATGTCCTGTCTTTCAATGTATCTTACATGGAAGTAAAGGGAAAGGAAAAAGGAACATGTAAGAAAATATAACAGGAAAGTGACTGAAGGGCAGTCAGTTCAGGAGAGTAAAAGGAATAAAAACAGGATAGGTGACAGAAGACACAGGAACGTGGGATGGAAACAAAAAGAAAAAACAACAAAAACAAATCAAAACAAAACAGGACAGGATTGGAAGGTACAAGCTAGCTAGTTTGCTGGGTGCCAGGTGAGGGTTCTTCTTGGGTGGGGTCCAGGCGGGCGGGAAGGGGACAGAGGCAGGGCATAGGTGTAACCGTGAGGGATGGAAGAGGTTATGTTACAGCTGGGAGACTTGAGTGGAGAGGATTAGGACTGGGAGGTGCTGCAGGAGCTGTTGAGGCTGAGTGCGCATCAGCCTGCCAATTTACTGGCCACCAGAGAAGGTTTCCTCTGAGGCAGGTCCTGGGGGGTGGGGATGTGGTCTCCTGTGATTTCGGTCTTCTCTGGTGCAGCTGTTGGCAACTGCTTGTTCTTTATCTTTGCTTTGGCCATGTTGTAGTCACCAGAATCAAAGTACTTTTGCTGTTGAGAGATAATGACATTTAAAGTTTAAACTATGAAAAAATGAATAGAAAGAGCACCTGTGAATAATGCAAGCTCACGGTAAAGCACACATTCAGTGTCATAAATATTTTAATTGGAATGCTTGAGGAATTACTTGTATCTTCAGCTTGCATCATGTACATGTTTGATGACTAAAAAATAAAAGCAATACTTAACAGGCTCATTTTAACACTTACCTATATTACCGTATTTTCCACACTATAAGGCGCACCCAAAAGCCTTTAATTTTCTCAAAAACCGACAGTGCGCCTTATAATCCGAAGCGCCTTATATATGGATCAATATTGGATAATTATGGCTACCGTAGTCAGGGGGCGTC
>JAQMCX010000001.1:21900846-21979552 GCA_029814765.1 Acanthurus leucopareius | reverse complement strand
AAACAATTTTAAAATAGGCCATTCATTGAAGGTGCGCCTTATAATCCGATGCGCCTTATAGTGCGGAAAATACGGTACTTAAAATTCAAAGGGGAGAAAGCAAGAGCCACACTTTGTCATTTTAGAACCTACTGCTGTATCTTATGATCTGCTAGATGAACATAGCAGCGTCCATGACATCTTATATATTTGCTTTACAAATATGAGTGACAAAAATTAATAAACTCATGTATTTATCAAAGTATATTTTCTCTATCTGTATCTTGGTTGCAGCATTGCCTAGTGTCATAAAGTCCCACACAAACAGTGTAGGGTAGAAAGTTTGATTGTGCATTTGAATGTGTTACATATCTGATACAACTTATGAATACCAATGGAGGAGTTTTTCTGCCATAGTTTTTATAATCTCTGTGTCACTCCACTTTTTCACATCATGGAACCCAAAAAACTTCCACATAGAATAGACCTGTGCATCCTCTTCGCTCCTCTAGCAGGCCTCCTCTCTCCTCCAGATGCATCTTAGGTATTGAAACATGCTTTAAGATTGTGTGCAGAGAACAATTTCCAGATCACAGGCAGAAGTCACAGAGACAACAAAGCACAATATAGAGAAACTTGAAAAGCCTCTACAATGGTTGATCCATATTGTCTTCAGTCGTGATTTAGCCACTACAATAAAAGTTCTTTTTCCTTCCTTGTTTCTTACTTTCTCTCATATTTGGAGTGCTTGGATTGCCTTTGGAATTTATTACATGCAACTTTGTCAACAAAACAAATGACAGCTGTTAAGGAGACTGTCTGTAAGAGAACTCTGAATGTTTAGAAAACAAATGCAAGAGATAACTCACCCCCTTCTGGAGGCGTTTGCGAAGCAGATCAGAGCCCCCAGGTTTGTTTCCTAAATTTGGGTATCTGGCCTTCAGTTTGGCTTCCTCCGCCTTTTCAGGACTGATCACTTTGTCCTGAACATCCTATAAACAAGCAGAGGCCAAAAAACACGAATTTACTGCACAGCAAGAGAGCACATTCACCAAGTGCCTCCAGCCTCCCACTGAAATATTTGTCATCTGATGGCACAGTGAGAAGATAACAAAACATCTGACTGTCCATAATATATTTTTGCTAACGAAAACAATAAATTTTATAGTAAAGACTATTATTTTCGAAGAGTGTCTACGCAGCACTGGTTGCCCATCTAAATCTAACGTAGTTGGTTAAAACAATAGAGATAGTAGCAAGAATTGTGCAAATTATCACTAACCATGGATAGTGTTTGAGTATAGATTCAAGTTACTGCATTGCACTGGGTGTAGCTCTCCGTATCAAAACATTAGGCTTAAGTGCAATAATGTCTGATATTTTTCCCAATAGCCCACTCACAAAGCAGACACTGTAAAAGCTAGGCTACACTTGGCTGAGTGGGTTAGACGACCGGTGGATTAACCGCTAATGCTAAATGTGTTGCAAAATCACCGCCAGTTTGTTAACATTGCTGTTTAGCTAGGTAGATAGCATGCTACACACAAAAACTACGGTTGCTGTTTGCTGACGTGAATGTTAAGATAACACTGCTGTAACCAGGCTTCAAACCAGACTACAGCAATATGTTGGGCTAAGCTAATTTAACGTTAGCAGGAGAGACAACATGACCGATTTGCCAGTGTGTTATTACCATGACAGTTAACGTTAGCTTGGCGAGTTTAGCTAACGAGACCTCTGACATACACCGACCATCCGAAACATTCGCTTGAATAGCAAACGTTAAAACAATCAGGTAACCTCTGACACAATGTCGTTGCCAGGCTTGACAAATAATATTAACTGTTTCTTGCAGGGCCAGTAGCTGGCATTGGCTCATATGTCAACAATGACGAGCGCGGGGCGAAGAAGCTAACGTAAAACTAGCCTATATATCGTTAATGTACAGCTAGCCCTACCAAAGTCAACGGTGCTACAGTGCAGCTAAATGCTAATCCGTTGCACAGTTACCTTCTCGTCCACTATCTCCTCGGTCGTCTGTGTTTCTTCGTTATCCCCTGACATATTTAAATTGTTGTGATCTTAGACTATATATATTGCTCAGTAGTAGAACAAGTGGTTTACAAATCCCCTTATATTACTTTAGGCACCGTTACCCATACAAGTCCTGTCGAGCGCGCAGACCCACACAAGAAATACGTCACATGCGGAGACACCATGCGCGCTCACGTCCTGGCACGCCTGTCGTGAACCCGCATTCAGTGCTGAGATCAGATTTGCATTGCGTAACACACCGATCAGCTGTACATGCATGTGTTGTAGCACAAATCCAGATTTTGGTCAAATAAACCCTCCGATGAGCAGGGTGGTAAATCATCATGTTTCCTCATACCGATCATGTTTTTCGTCTTAGTAATGACTACTCACTGCCCACGTTTTGTCAAAGTGGGGGTAAGATAAATAGCAAAGCATTCATATGGGAAAGAGACAACAGACCATCAGCTTGAGTCTGTTTTCATGCCAGAAAACCATAGGCATTCGAGTCATAATTTTCCTTTAAAATTACGTTTTTATACATTTTAAAAGGTATGAATAAAAAGTAGTGACACTTGTAGTGCTGACAAAAAAGCCATGTGTTTTAGTTGATCAGAATGACAACGTATCAAATAAATTTTGAATCAAGACACTGCTTCGTTTGAATACTCACAAGTTATTAGTTGTGATGTTTATCCCTACAACCTGCAGCTTTACCACAGCTGTTTTATTTACACACTGTAATTTTTGGTAAATTTAAGGTGATTGACATTTTTTTTACTTACTTAAGTGACTTATATGAATCTTTGACATAACCATCTGCCACATGTTGGTCATGTTTGTGAATCCTTCCAAAGTTTAAAATGTATCTTCCACTGTAGGTGAGTAAAATCAGTTTACACTCACACTGCTTTTGTAATTATATCCATTACATATCCGTGGCCCATTTTCCTTGGAAATTTGAAGATAAAATCTGTACAATAATTTTTTTTTTCACAAGTGCTGCTTTGTGAACTCCAAGGATCACATTGTTTTTTTTTTAAAAAATGTAGCAGAATGTACTATGAAAAAGGCCAAAATGATTGTAATGGAAATTGATGTATTTTTAGTATTTTGTACAAACATGTTGTCAGACTATTGGTCCAGTGTTCAAACTGAAGACATTGGCAGAAAATCAGCTGTCACGCCAAGTACATTACTCCTGCCACAAATGAAGAGTGTGGAAATGAAATGTTCATGCCTGATTCCTCATTTGCACTTTTCCATCTTCTTCTTTCTGATTTTCAAGTCAGTTGATGTACTTTTCATTATTTGCAGAGATAAGGTGTGACTGTAGGTGGTTGAACAGAAAAATATGGTGGGAAAAATAACAACACAAAGACACAGAGCAGCTTTCAAGATTGCTTTAGAAGATATATAGATATATTTTTTCAGATTTGAATATTAATGTCAAAAATACATACTATGATATACAGTTTGCACTACATCATCTTAGCATGACAGACGTCACAAGTAGTAACTGAAATATTAATTTAAATATTAAATAAACTGATGGTTAAGTAAACTGAAAGTGAATGTGTAAACACTAAACTAAAGTTACTCTTCCTATTGCAACACTTCCAATAAAGTGGTTCTGTAACAGTACAAAAGTATTAGAATATGACTATTTTCTGTTTCATTTCCAGTTATAATGAGAAAAAATATCCACAGTGCACTTCTGATGTTCTGCTGTGATGCTTTTAGTTGAATCGAGCATGACCGCTTGTTTGACTTCATTAAGTGGTCCATGGTATGTGGGCTTTTTTTTTTTTTTTTCTGGACAAGGGGATGGCCTTGCACCACAGTCTACCACCTGCTTCCTCATCCATATGCACTTCCAAGCACAGGAATCTGAGGGTCAAAAAGCTGAGTTCACTTTCACTTCAATCATTCTCATCTTCAAAAATTTAGAACAAAACGATTCTTAGCAAAAGGCTTTATATTGCATCTATAATGAAACCAATTAAGTTGGACATTTATTCATTCTGTCAATTAGAGGTCCAATTAATTTCAGCAGAGTGTAGTGGCCTTAACTCTGCTGAAACAATTTAAGTGTCTGACTGCTTCTGTAGACAATTACTGGCTTCTACTCTACTGCCAGACACTACAGGGGATACACACAACAGCAGGAAAAAGAATTTTCTATCATATCTGGTAAGGTCTTAACCAAGACAACAGAATCTGAGACAATCTATAACTGTAACCTCTGACCCTAACTCTCTGATCCAAGGTGGTGCACTCAGCAGAGAACAAGGTTTCATTTCTGACGAGTCTCCCAGCCTCTCAGTCCCCACCCCTGTTCCGGGTGACAGAGGAGGTTAAATTTAAGATTTTGGGCACAGGCCAGGTGAGTCTTGTTGACTGCTGTCCTTAAATCAATTCTCTTTCAGAGCTCTCTAAACCAGCCATGGGCTGAGTAAGAGTCTGTCGCTGGCATCAAGGTGTGACTGAAGCTTCGGTAGGGGAGGTGGGAGGGAGTCCAGCCTCAGCAGCGGGGTGAGAATGGCGGATCGATAGGGGACTCTGTGAAGGACTGGAGCTCATAGGCAGCACCACTGTCCACCTCCATGGACTTCCTGGAAAACAGCAGACGGATGTCCCTATGGAGGTAGATCTTCCCAGACTTTGAACTCTGGAACCTGTTAGAGATTGGGTGGTGAAAGAGAAGGAGAATGAACAAAGGAGGAGAAACTACACAGCTACTAGATATATTCCAGTTTTTATGTGCAGCAGAATTTAAATGCCAGGCAGCTCACCTCAGATGAACGAGGTAGCGCAAGGTGCGCCCATGGCCAAGGGGCTTCCTGCTGGTCTGATAGTTTGTGTCACGGCGGACGGGAACAGAAAAAGTCCTCTGGCGTAGGAAAGTCTGGTGTCCAGCTGGCATGGCTCGAAGGTCATACATCACAACAAACATCTTAACCACCGTCTTGTTGGGGTTAAATAAGGTCTAAGTGATGTAAGCAGAGAGTTTGAGAGGATTAGGACAGGCCGTTACGTCTCTAGGACGTGAACTCAACAGACTATACAGACACAGCAGGACTTAACATCCTGTTAACGATGCATAAAATAAATATCACATGGTACAAATGTCCCTAAAATTGTATTACTCTATAAACATGGAAATGTCTTTTAAATTCATAAGGCTAAATAATAAAAAAGGGACACTTAAATCTGTATGCTACATTATGATTTTTTCTCTCTCTCAACACTAGGGGTCTCCCTTTCCCTTTGTCACTTGTTGTCTTTTGCTCTTTGTTCTCAGCCATGAGTACACCATGATGCAGATATCTTACAGGAATAGATATCTATAGAATATTCCTATATTTGTGGGAAAAAAAGAAACCTGAGAAGTTTCCTCACCACTTGAATGGTTCCTGATGGAGGTACACGGTAGCCCCTTTTCCCCAGGGACTCCAGGTTTATCACACCCTGTGACGATACATAATCAGTGTGTCACAAAAAGGTAGTAAAGGGAACACACTCTGGTGCTCAAACACACATGTAAAGACAGATGCTGTTTTCTAGTCAAGGCTAAGTCATAAAGTTTAGTAAACAACCTAAATCATTGGTTCTAATTTGGAAAAAAGTGATCTCACCATATATGGTGAGGGAGCATTGTCGTCAGAGACACTGTAGAACGACACATCCACAGGTAAGGTCAGGTGACTGGGGCAGAAGGACCCGCTGGCTCCAACCTCTGCTGTGAAACCCTCTACCAACCCTAAAGGCTCCAGGCGGTAGTTCAGCACACACTCCTGTTAAAACACAGTTTTATCTTTCATTTGCTTTCATTATTATCCACCCATTTAAGAATTGTTTATTTCAGCTTTGACCTTTGACTTTTTCATCGAGGACAGAAACTAATTTTTTTCATCCAGAGAGCAAAGTATTAGGTAATTTTTTAAAAAAGGGAAACAAAGTCAGCCATCAAAAATGTACCAGCTGCTAGATGATGGCAAGTCCAGATTTTGCACTTAAAATAAGTCTGGCAGCAAAATCGATTCCCTTTGTAAGCATTCTGTTTCATTTGAATTATTTAGGGATGAAAACTGGCATGAATAAAATTACAATACTCTTAAAAGAAAGCTGAATGAAAAAGACATTATTCTGAGTGTTTGTGTATTGTACCTCAAAGTTTCCCAGCAGGCTGAGACTGGCAGGTGGAGCGCTGGCACTGAACAGCTGCTGTGACTCATCTGTGTACCCCTCTCTCTTTGGACATACTCTAAAGGGTTACAACACACGCAAACAAACACAAACACACACACTTGAGCATCAAAGCGTGGGGTGCAGAGGAGCATCTTTAGATGTTTAGAGTGACAAGCGTTCCTGATGCCTGAAAAGACATAACACTGACTCTTATTTGTTTTAGCCATCTGGAGTTGCTGGTTGTCCAACCACCTTAAACATCTATTTTTTTCAATCAAACTAATTTTTGAGGAAAAAAATAATTAAAACAGTCATGAGAAGGTTTATATGTTTGTCAGTCTAAACTCTTTCAATACATCTTGTGAAGACTTCAAAAGGTTTAATCATATGTGTTCTTTTTTGAAAATGGAACATTTTACTATTATATTTACATGTATGACTTTAGTGAACAATTTCCATGCTGTCTTTCCTTAGAGACTCTTTTTACAGAGGAGTATAGAGGACTGATAAAGACCTTTCTGCATGGTACAACAGTCACATGAAGCTCATATCAGCAAAACCAATAAGCTCGTGGTTGACTATAAGGCTTCAAATAAAAGACTAAAGACTAGGGTCATCAATTTAGTACCCAACCAAATGTGAAACATGGTCACATCTCTCCTTCTGTCCCTGTGTAATGGCGTTGACTATGGTGCAGTGCTCTCTCCATGTAAAGGGCACAGGGGCTGCCATTCCACATCACTTTCAGCAAACTACATGGAGTCCAATAAGGGCAAAACAACATTTGAAAACAGTTTTAACAGAATATTCTGTGTCCTGACGCTCCGTGTGTCCAGCTGGACATTAAGTTTACTGCAGGTGGTCACTGCTGGTGATTTAGTTAAGGGTGCAGGAAACCACTCTCAATGCTCTTTGTCAAAATTTCAGCAATTCTTTAGATTTTTCTGTCATTATTTTAAAAAAATCTGTAAATATCTGATAACACTTCCACTGTTCCTAAGCTATTGTAAAGAAGGACCTATGTATGGACAACTCGAAACATAATGCCTTTAGGCCATGGCTGTTTTCAGCAATGAGGCATAAAAATCATACATTACAATGTCTTTTACCAGTTGAAGTCATAGTGACCAATACTCATCTGATGGCTAAAACGAACTTTACACCCTGAAGGCCAAACTCTTGAAACATCTGTTTTATCAAATGCAGCACTAAGCTACCACCCACATCTGCTGTGTGTAGGCAGTGCCACGAAGCTCTGAGTGTATAAAGCTGATGCAGTCCTGTCTGCCATTTTGAGCAGAATGTGTGTGATTCTAGATGCAGTCACAGTACAGCAGAGCTTCAGCAGGTGGCAGCGTGAGAGGAATAGTCAGCAGAAAAGGGCTGACTTAACCTTCACACTGAGAACAACGCTCTTATTGTCTGATCTCACAACACACAGACAATACTTCTAAAACCTATTGCTGATCCAAGGCTATGTCAGCGTGTTGGGGTTTAAAAATGGCAGCTGTGGCAAGTCTTTCTGATATAGATTCCTTATTAACACATTCTTTGACTTTCAATAGCTTGACCAACATCTGAGGTACATTAAAAAAAGGTGTAACAACAAAAAGCTAGAAATAATATAATTTTGAATTTTCTTTGCTGGCACTTGCACATAGTAACAGCTGAAATGTTACAAAGTGAAGGAACAAGTTAAGTGAGATGATGCAAAGTATGAGTAACTTGATCCAGATGGTACTTCAGTAAACAGATGATGTGGGAGGTGACTATAAAACAATTATTCTTTCTCCTTTAACTGTTTTAAGACCACAGTAAACATGCAAAAGTGTCCTTATCATATCCTTGTGGCCAATCTGTGTTGAAGAAGGTGGGAGATGAGAGAATGTGTACCTTTTCCCAGAGGCCCAAGGCAAACCCTTACAGCCAACCAGAGAGGTGTCCAGGTCAAAGTAGCCTGTTTGATTTTTCCTCTGAGGAACCTGCCGCAGACACACAGGACACGATCAAAAGAGAGCAACTGTCAAAGGTCAGGACATGGAGGATGAAATATACAGAAGAATCGTACACTGAAAGTTTAAAGTCATTTAAAAGCCTAAGTTTTTTAAATAGCTTAGTCTTCAATGGCAGGAAAATACATTTTCATTCCCATATTAAAACTGTATTTTCATAACTATACAAAATATTTTATATACTGTAAAAGATTAAAAGGCATTTAATTAATTACAAACGTTGAATGATATCAAGATATGAATGTATAAATATATTTTGTGCAATGTGCGTCACAGAGTGAATGTGAAAATAAGTGAGCTTGTATGTGTGGGTGAGACTTCTTCAGAAGACAGAAGACAGGAAACTTTGATGATCAAACAGTGAAGCAAACACAATGACACAACTCAGCGTGATGAGGCACATGAGTCACGTGCCTCATCCGCCTGTGTGTGTGTGTACTTTAGTGTGTACATTAACCCTGGCTAACAAACTCAGCAGCCCAGCAGCAATAAAAAACACCTGCCAGATAATCCAGTCTCTTTATGACAAACATTCACAGTTCAGTTCTCACACACTGGTGAAAGTACTATGAGTAATGCTTCAGATGGCTTGAAATAAAGGGTAGTGAGTGTGTTGCTGTAAACACAACTGTATGGACAATGACGATGACTGAGTCAGTAAGTGTGACTGTGAGCCTGTATGTGCAAGTGTTAACAAATGCACATGGTGGAAAGTGATGATGAGTTTCACTGTTTACTCTTGGATGAGTGTATGTGTGTGTGTGTGTGTGTGTGTCCATCTCTTACAGGGCTGGAGAGCAGAGGCAGGCCGGTGCAGGGGTGGAAGGCCTTGGTCGCTGTGGCGTCTAATGAGTGGCGATTCTGTTTCTTCCAGCTGTTGCAGGGCCGCAGAGGGGAGGGGCTGTGAGCTCGCTGGAGCACAAAGACAGAGAGAGATTAAGGCAGCTTGCAAATGAACTGAAATGATCTGTATTTATTAAATCATGCCCCCATGAATCATAAGTCATTTTAATTATCACTCCAGTACAGTCAGCTAATAACAAAACCAGTGTTTCCATCATATACATTTTGCAGCAGCAGCAGCTCAAACAAATGGTTGCGTGCTCTCTCTCAACTCTGAGGATGAGCAACTGCCAGAGTGACAGGACGACACATGAAAAGGCTTGACAATCAAATAACAGTGGTGAGCACAGCATTTTCTTTTTCAGAATTTTGGACTCTGTTATTGGAAAATATTGAAAAAAGGTACAGTAAACACAATTACCTTTACATTATGAGGTTCCCCACTAGCTTTAGGTTTGTAATAAGAAATATTGCTGATGTAAATGTTGCTTTCATTTGTCACATTTTGTCATCAAATTTTCCAACATCATCTTGTTGGTCAACTCTCATCACCTGAAAAGTAAACGCGACTCTTGCTACTCTGTGCTGTGACTCTGCTACTGCACAGAGCAGACATTTTCAGTTGTCTGTCATCTTACCATGAATTAAAAAAAAAGCAAAGCAGCAGTGAGGCCTTTGGACAAGGAGTGTAATCAGTGTAAACCTGCACACTGTCACACCAGTAACAAAAACTACTGAGGCAAGCCATTATTATAATAAGTTACAAGGCAAACTAACTTGTATTATGTTGTCAAGGGAGATAAAGCAAAGTTAAATGTTCATAATAGTGTTTTTATAAGAATTTTATTATTTATCACAAACTATGTTATCAGCCAAGCCACATTTGCTTTGTTTACACTATGTTATTCTATTTTATGTTAATAAAACTAATTTCTAATGTCTCACTGATTAGCCTTTTTATTTCTTCAGGCTTTTTTCATTCTCAGTATACTCATCAAATAGGCAGTATTATCCAGTTATAATTTGAGTTACATTTCCAAATGGACAAATATGGAAAAAGTTATCGATATCAAATTTTCTGGCATTCCTCCCAGCTCTAAATGAGCTATAACTCAGAGGTATATGGACAAAATAAAGCATCACTTACAAGGACAGAGGAAGGTGGAGTTGTGTCTGGACTGGTGGAGCATCCAGACTCTGAGGGTGCCTGGTTCTCATCCTGTGAGGAGGAGGCCTGGGCTGCTGCACAGGTCTGTGCCTGGGACAGGGATTGGAACTGGGATTGGAACTGGGATTGGGGCTGAGGCTTGCTGTGGTTGTGGCTTTTGTTACAGTTCATGGCTGGCCTGGCATTATTGAAAGTCCAACTAAAGATCTGGGCATTCCTTGGACTGCTCTCTGGGATGGGGGAGGCAGGGGGGGTTTCGTGGCTGCTGGGTGTCCTGACTCTGAGCTTTTCCTGTGGCGGAGTTCGTAAACACTGACCAGCCTGGGTGTAGGACTGGCCTTTGAATGAGGGTTCTTCAAGTGTAAAGTGAGCACCGTTTTGGGCCCGCGGAGAATGGCATTCGGTCCCCAGATTGACTCGGGGCTTGTCTGTGCAAATGGGCGCGTGTGTGGCGGCTGTGTGTGTGTTGCCTCTTTGAGGTTCATGGCTGGGTATGTGGCCATTGGCGTAGCCATTGGTGGCAGTGTGTGAGGAGGCTTGTGGGATGTGTGGGGTGTGTGAGTATGTGCGAACTGTATGTGTGACTGTTGTTGTGTGTGTGTGGTGCAAAGGACTGCCGCTCCTGCTGTGCCTGGGGGACAGGGAGGGGACAGACAGTCTTTCCTGGATTAGTCTAGTAATGTCTTGTACTGCCTGGGCGATCAAAGAGCTGTCTCTCCCCCTCTCCTTGTCTTTCTCTTTGTCGTTTTCCTTCAGTCTCTCTCCATTCCTCTCCTCCTCTCCATCTCTTGTGTCAGTCATTTTCAGCTTCCTGCAGGCTGCAGGTTTCGGGGACGAGCTCTCCCATTTGCTGAAAGAAGAGTCAGTCATGGGTGTGTTGAAGGGGCTGGGCCACACACGTCCCACAGACTCATAGGGCGGTACCTCGGGCTCTTTGGTCTTACTGGCAGTTATGTCGTCATGGTTACTGCCCCACATGGCTTTGGGAGGGTTGTCAGAGGCAAAAAGGCCAGGGGGGAGTGGCGGTGCTGTGGGGTCGCAGAAGTTAAGCCTCTGTGCAATGCGGGCAATAACTTCCTGTCTTTCCTGCAGCAGCGATCCAATCAGGGGGTTTGTCTCAGTGGCAGCAGGCCTTGGGGAGGGGCAGCGGGGCGGTTCTGAGAGGGAGAAATTTTTAAAAGCTCTCAGAGGCTCAGGGATGGGCCCTTTTGACCTGTCACTGCTGTTGTTGCCAGACCCATAGTCCTCCACTGGTGTGGGGTCAGATGAACCATTGAGAGCCGAGTACAGCCACTTTCCTGCTTTACTTGAGGCAAGCGGAGAGGGGGAGTGGGAGCGGGAGGGTGTGGGGGAGTGGGTGGACCTGTGGAACAGTGGGGAGCCCTGACGCTGGGGAATGTTAACCTGCGGAAGCTCTCCATTCTGATACGTGTGGTCTTCACCAGGCTCCTGGCTCTTCTTGCTGTAGGTAGGTGGCACGGCAGTGTGGGGAAGGCTATTAATTGGGATATTGTTGATGGGAAGGTTAGGAACAGGTAACCCGTTGAGGAGAAGTCCAGCCATGGAGTTGGAGCTCTTGCTGTACACGTTTGAGTTCTGGAGCAAGGTGTCTTTGCTTGGGTCCTGACTCTTTTTGAGGGTGGGCGGGCCACCATGGCTGTTGAGGTTTGGGTTGAGGCTGGGGGTCTTGCTGTAAAGAGGAGGCAGGCCAGTGTGGATGCTGCAGGCCAGGGTGGGGTAGGTGGGTTGGCGGGGGAGCGACTGGACACGAACCTGCAGCGCGACACTCTGAGACACATTGGGGACTGGGAAAATGTGCTCTGAAGGCGGCTGGGAAAACTGCCATACCAACTCCTCATCAGCAGCACTGATTCTGTTTGACAGGGAGAGATTTAATGAACACACCAATCTTAACTCTCCCATCTGAGAACATCGACATTGACAGAGCCTCTGGAGATTTAATTTTACCTCCTCTAATTCAGTTTTCATTCCAGCACCATTTACACTTATATATAATTGAGAAAAAAAACCCCAACAATTTCAGATCACATGTACTGTAGCTTTAACTATTTGGTCCGACAGCCTTGGTGAAAAACCTTCGGCCCACCAGTGTCAAAGTCTTCAGTAAGTGTTATGTCTGACCTGTACAGGATGTTTCTGGGGACGATGCCATGGGAGGCGCTGAGCCAGGCGCTGAGCTGGGAGAAGAAAACGTAGGAGCGAACAGCCAACAGCAGGGTCTTCTCCTCAATGAAGCGGTCGCCGCTTCTATTAAAAGCACAGTTGAAAGAGGTGGAGTTGTGCCAGTATGTCAGGTTAATGAGAAAACAGTTCAAGGATGTGTGTGTCTGTGTTTTTTCAAACACAACGTTCCCTGTCCCTGCACATGCGAGGAGGAAAGTGGGACAATTTTGTCAGACTAATTAACTCTGTAAGTGCCACGCCAATTACCTATGTTTAGTATTATTTCATTTCTCATTATATTTTAATAGCTACTGAGCTTTTTCCTTTTGCTCGTCTGTGGATCCATTAAAATGGTCCTCATTTTACACATGTATAATATCTTTTATTATAGAAACAGTCAAACCTGAACCAACCTTTTATTTTTCTTAAAATGTTTTAATACACAATAAATGGGTTTTTTAAAGCTTGGGTGAGCTACAATGGAGCCATTTAGTCACTGGTGTTGAATGTTCCAAAATCATTGCCACATAGCAACATCATGCTTCTCAGAATAGTAATTTATTTAAAAGTAAATCAGCTGTTATTGCGTTTGCAGTTAAAGTCAGTTTATTTTAGTCAACTTTTTAAAAGGAAGTGATGAATACCTTTCCCCTTTTTTATATTTGTAAGAAAAAAATGCAGCAACATGCAGCCATACCAGCATGACTGTTCTGAGCCGTGCTCACATCACGTGCAAATAAGCATGCTGGTGAATCTATGTAAGCTGGTACATTTGCTTACTTGAACAAACACCACAGCTATTGTATATATTTTTTACTTCTTTCATCAGTTTTAATGTCTTTTGTTGTATCTTTTTATTTATTTTCAGTTATGTCTGAGTAAGAAGCAGATGTTAAAGTATTATTTGTGGAAACAGTCAAGAAAATAAAGGACAGCATAGGATGGTGGGTGGAGGCAGCAACCTTGGAAACACAACACACTATATTTCTCTTGTAAACTGAAGATATTGTCTCTTTTGTGTGAATATAACTGTACAGCACACGTTATAAAAACTTACAAACATGCACTTTTCTCACATTTCCTGTTTTAATAAGAAGATAATGTGTATGTGTGCCTTACTGTCTCGGAACTGGCTGCAAGGTCCATCTCTCTAACAGAAGAGCATCTTGTTTGATGACCGGGTCACTGATGGGGTCACTTGGGGGGCACTCATCACCATAGCAACAGTCTGGCAGCAGCATGACCTCAATCATGATGGGGATGCTGTTTCTCCAAAGCAGTATCACCTCCGAACGGGTACGCCTTGCCTGCCGACACTGGACACACACACCCGCAGACAAAGGTGGAGGGTTAGAGCTCATTAGCGAATGTCAACACCAGGACTTTGACATTTGGGGGCAAAGCAGATGGGATCTTGATAGAGACTCACTTAGAGCAAAATTTCTCAGTGATTTTATTTAGGTCACATCTCAGTTCACATAATTAAAAATATCTTTGGAAGTTTACAGCTTAGATGCTGAGTTCAAGCTGTGCTGGTAAAATTAAGGAATATATAAAATATAACGGTAATGTGTAGTTTTGACAGTGTTGTTTGGGATAGTAAAATGAGAAGAGTCTGCCTTCTGTCTACACTTTGGGAAAGGACATGACAGGCTGTGCACACAGATGTATGTGCATGTGTGCTACCTGGGGCAGTTTGTCGCTGCATTCGTGCTTGTGAAGAGGCGGCATGGCCGACTGGGCCGGTGGACAGTGCAGCCCCTCGGTTCTGCCTTTCACAGAATATTCTGGTGTCCTTCCCTCTGTGATGAGCAAGGTCAGGAAAACCAGAAACTCCTCTGCATCATACTCGAAAAACTCCTCCGTTGCATCTAGACAAGGCACAGAAACAGAGGGTCAGCATGATTTTTTTCAAATGGCCTCATATCCTAACAGAAGACTGGAAATATAAGGGTAGAAAAGGTAGCAGGCACACTATTAATTTAAGTACCCTGCATTGTATGCTAAAAGCCATAAAACCAATCAGAAAGCCAGCTGTATTGACATGATAAACACACTTACAAACCTAGACGTCTTTGTTTAGGTTTCTACTTAAGTGGTATGGTTATTTAACTTTGGCTGGAAAGACTTGTTTAGAGAAGGGGTGTGGGGGCAGGCAGCAGATGACACAACTTTTCCAGTTTGGCCACTTCAAATGAGAAGGAACGCGCAGAACTGACTGACATCATTTACATTTATTGACAAAGCATTTGCTAACAAATATCCAGCAGGAACAATAAAGAACAGTTATAATAGAGGTATGTAGCAATACAACTTGTTGCTCTATCCTTTTTGTCAGGGTGAGACCGGGTGGGGCTAGCCAGCTTACCATGACTTGGCAGGACAAAGAGCTTAATTAACCTTTCACCGTTCAGGAATATTTGTTCCTCTGTGAATCAACTGTAAAATTCTATTCAAATTACCTATTATGTGGAAGCAGAGCGACTGCTGATAAGGAATACTGGACCGAAAGTCATATTCACACAATAACTAATGCCAAGGCCACTCTGCTGAGCACTGTTATTCATAATAACCAAATTTGAAGCAGATTTTAGAAGGGGCAAGATGGGGGCTGTTGAGCATTAGCTTACCAGTCAAATACTATTAAACTGTAGCTGTGGTTCAGTGCAATGTCTCCTGCCACAACAAAATTAACAAAATCCTGCTCTGTTTGCATTGTAATTGAAGGTTAGATCTAAAGAAGGGGTATTTTTAGCAGAAGGCGGAAGAGCTCATCCTAGCGTTCTATCTCCTGCACTCCTCCAGAGAAAACTCCCTGAAATCCTGCAGGAGGTCAGCTGATACACGACAGCTCGGAAAATCACAGCTTTCTTTCTTTACAGCACACAAGCAAAAACAGAGGCACAGAGGCAGCCTGCCCTACAATCTCAAGCCCTCCTCCTGCCTTCATTTTTACTGACGCCAAGCAAATATTAGGTCACATTAACGTGGATTTTTTTGCATGTTTTAATCATTTTGAGGATGTCAGGCCCTCGTAAGACTAGAAGTACAAATATACACACACATACACGCAGCTTGTCCTCCTCCCACTAGAGCCAGGCTGGCTAGAACAGAGTCCCTCTCAGCTGGCACTGCAGAAGTGTGAGCTACGAGCTGCTGCTGTATGTGTATGTGTGTGAGAGCGTATGTGTATGTGCATGCATGAGCCTGTGTACGTTTTGCAGTCAGCCAGCCAGTCACGCACATTCCTCCCAGGGAACTCCTCCTACATGCCTTTAAGCTGCTGCTGCACGTGGAGAGAGGCGCAGTCCAACACAAAACATGAGCAAGGAGGGAGGGATGGGGTCTGTAAGCCAGCTGTAGGCTGAATAAACGCAGGGTGAATGAGATGGAGAGGGAGGCTATATACAGGGACAATCAGCTTTTCTTTATAGGCTGCAAACGGAAAAGCTTGAACAAAGGGAGCAAGAGACGGACCAGGGGAGAAATATATGACAAAAGTCAGGACTCAAGGTCACAGCGTATATCATCTTTACAACGACGGTAGACTCGAACATACAGGTTTACAGTAGTGGGCTACGGTGAAGGTATATTCCCTGCCTGCAGAGGGGAAGCTCCCCTATCAGGGGAATTGGGCTAAAGGTGAGGGAGGCGAGGAGCGAAGGAGGAAGGCAGCATGGATGGATGAAGGGAAAGAGGTAGAAGCAGCGATTGAGGGAGGAGCAGAAAACAGCCTCTGGGAAGGGGGGTTTGCTACACACATCCCCCATACACACACATACATAAACATATACACAAAGAGCCCCAATCCTGTGTGCAGAGTAGGTGTCAGATGGCTGCTTTCTAGGAAAGGCAAACCCAGAAACACATGCACACACGCACCCCTTAATCACATATAACAAAACACACAGGAACACCAACAAAAACAGGTAGTAAAATACAAACACACAATCACCAAAACACACAAACCCACAGGAAAACCTACAAAACACTGCTTATGTTTGTATTCCTTCAGTGGGTTCACACACAAACACAGCAAAATGTACAAACACAGAAACACACAAAAATTTAGCAACATACAAACACACACACACACACATACACACATACACACACACACGTGCAGTGGAGCAGGACAAAGGACTAGTGATGGAGGCTTTGGTTAAGGGGCCCGGCCTGTGTAGGGCGTCATGCTTCAACAGAACATTCCTATGAAGTCCACTCACACATACACACACACACACTAACATGCACACGCGCACGCACAGGCAAGCACACACATCACACAAAGAATGACAGCCTAAATGAAAGCTGGGAGGTGATCAGGATGCAGAGAAATACAAAAAAGGCAAAGACGAAGAAAACCTTTTCATAGACATGAAAGGCGAGAGCTGCGTTCAATGCACAGAAGCACATTTAAACACAGAGACCTACTTTTGTTTTCCCTAAAATAAAAAATTAGAGTGAATTATGTAGAAAATGATGTCACTGTGATACAGGATCCTTAAATCTTAAGAGTCAAATCACCTCCCTCTATAATGTTTTTGATCCTGTCTTTTTCTAAATTTCATTTAGAAATTTATGTAACAATCCATGTTGTTTACCAATCATTAAACCTTACAAGCAGGACTCAATGTTCAGTCCTGCCTTTTGCCTCCCCTTCCTCCTTCTCTCTTTTCCACTGAACCGTGACCAATTCATTTCTGCCTCTCCATCTCTTTGAAATCTGTCTCTCATTAATTTATATTTGTGCTTTTTGAAAGAAAGGATGCCTGTAGGATTCTGTTCTTTCTTGCTCCAATTTGTTTTGAGTTTCCTTTGTCAGTGCTGTATGAATATGATGAAATTTGATCTTTTTTTTTTCCAAACCTGTGCTTAAACTACACAAGCCCTCATGCATTCAGTTAGAGACGTACCATGGCAACTACTAGCACTGCTTGAGAAATGCACACAGAAAACATTTAAATCAGTAAAACATCATCATCAGGTCAAATAAGAGGCTTTACTAATGCATCATGCGGATTTTATGGACTTTACGGATCCAAACACATATACACAATGGAACACTGATCTTATTCTTTTCCATGTGCGTGTGACCTCTTCTCCAGCCCCTGATAATGTGTGATGTCAATTATGTAACAGGTCGGTTTTAGATTCGGGCAGCTTATTATTAGACCTGTGACCGCCTGCCACCAAGTGCAGCTGGAGTCCCGCCTACAGATCGGCTGGTCCGGCCTGTGTTACACGCACACACTCGGGCACACACCTCTCAGCTGTCTCCGTGTCCTCAGGCCAACAGATCAGTATAGAGTCATGTGGGATGGAAAAAGGCTTCCAGGACGAGAGTGGAGCAGTAAGCCTTGATAGCCAACATTGTTCCGAGTAAACACACCGCGGAGTACGCTGACAAACGCTTTGTGTGATTCATCATTACCTAAGGCCTCACAGAGCGGCAAGTCAAACATGTTGGTGCATGGTCAGAACGTTTACGGAACTTGTGATCTGAATACATGTTGATGTAATCAGTTTTTACCTTATGTACACAGTAGTCTGTCTCTTTTAACAGAGACGGATGGGAAGATGGACAGTAAAAAAAAGACAGAGACACAAAGAGAAAGATATTCAGACAAGCTGATCCATTAGTGATCATTGCACGGTTGGCCCTTTCTCTTTATAACAAAACTGCTCTGCTCTCCACACACACTTTTATTCATGCACATACACTCCCAGCTAATTTGAATGCTGTGTAAGTACCCATACAGCAAAAACCACTTGCATCCTGCTCTGCTCAGCCAGTGCGGTTCTCTATGTGTGCCATTTGTTTATGACCATGTTTCATTTGGAGGAAGCGGAGAGCTCTGTTGAGGTCTTGTTAGTCTTTCCTCATTAGTGATGCGTCTGCATTGGGAGGACTGGAGACAAAAGCCAGAGGCAGATGAGGAAAAGAAATGAAAGAGTCACACATCAAAGTCTCAGCAGCAACACAATGATGATGATGAGGTCACCTGTAGCTGGGCTACTGGCTATCAGAAACAATAGGAGATAATATACTGCAGGGTGGGAACCAGGAGAGAAGAGACATACTTCATAACGAGAGAGACAGAAGGTCTGCACTGATATTTGAAGAGAAAGATGAGTAGTCTAAAAGGGCAGATAGGAAACACGCACAGTTAGCTCAAAAGGCAGACAGGAAGTCATTTTAATCCTGTTTGCAGTCAGCCGTCTTTTAGGTTGATTACATGCAAATGTTTGAAACCTTTTTGTAAAGCAAAAAATGAATTATGTGAATAAATTAGGTGGCATTTGCTTCAGCTGATTTGATGTAAAAACTAAGTTTTCTGAGTGTCAAAACATATCAGCAAGAAAAATAGTCTGTTGAGAAACGGCAAATTGTTACTGTTGAAACAATTGAAATAAATCCCTAATACTCAAAGAAAAAACTAGTTCAACATTTTATCAAAATAAAAACAAAAAGCATTACCGTTGCAGAATGAGACTAAAAGTGAACTGGTAGACAGAAAGATAATAAGAGGCAAACTGAGTTTAATGATGATAAAGTCCAATATTCAAATTTACTTTACAGTTACCAAGTTACCAATTTAAAGAATGGCTGAAACAGTACACCTGCATTTTCAGTTCAAAGGTCAAGACCAGCTGTGAAAGTAAATCAATAACTGTACACAGCTACTGTTAAGGTTCTTCTTAGCAAGACATTAGAGTTCCTCACTAATCCGTTTAAGATGGATAAATAATAAAATTAAAAGTACAAAGTTTTTATAACTGGTTGAAAAACAACCCAGCAGGGACACCAGAGGATTGTAAAGATTCCTGAGACTTAAAATGCTCTTTTTAAGATGCATGCTAAATCTATTTTAGGACCTGCAGACTGTTGATAACCAGCATGCCAGAAGGCTGTGTATTAAAGGCAATTCTATCGAGCAGTGGCAGCGGTCTGCTGAGCTCGCCATGGTGTGTTGGCTTATTCATTTCTAGCTCCTTTTGAATGGATTCGAACAGTGAAGATTTAACCTTCCCCACTGCAAGTTCCTCAAGCTGATTTGCTACAGCACCCAATGTCCTCGATGGGGAACAACTCAGTGTAAAAGATTTTTTCTTGCACCGTGCACCTCTTAGTCACCACTGTGTTCAAGTGTTTAATGTGTAGTTTTTAAATGCTAAGACATTTGTGATGTTATAAGAAGGTGACCTTGAATCATGCTTGGACATATATATGTAGATGTAAGTACATGGGTCTAAGTAGACGTATGGTATACATACAATATGGCTGCTTGATAACAGAATTCAAAAGCTCGAATCTCAGCTGCATTAAACAAAGCACTTCTAATTTCTCCACAAATACCCAACAAATGACAAGACTATGTCACATTTCTTGAACTGTGCCAAGGTAGAGAAAGCAGAAACAGAAACACATCTAAATTTAACATCAATTACATTGTGCTCGTACTGAAAAAGGGTCATTCTCTGTTGTGGGGGACTTTGTTGAATAAGAAAATCAAAAGCACTTAGATGTATGTTTCATACTGTCGCGGCACAAATGGAGCAGGAGAAAATGTGAAGCTGATGCAGTGTATGAGGCTGTGTAGCATACTTGTCTGAATTTCCAAGGCTCAGGAAAACATGAGCAATATTTTTTTTTTTTTCAAATGTTTTCCCTAAAAATTGTGAGTCACACTCAATTCTGAGTGACAAATTTTAGATCCTCATTTTATAAAGAATTGTGCAGTCCTAACACACAAACACACACATACTACACACAACTGCACTTCTTATAATGAATATACAGAGGCAGGATGTGAGATTACACTGACAGTTCTTCCATGCTAAATCTCCTTACTGCAGCCCCCGGTGAGATAAATATAGACACAACTTGGTAGCTCTCATTTTCTGTTTATCTCTCTGTGTCTGAATTCAAAGTGTAGGTTCCTACAATCATTTATTTGATCACACTGTGATGGTGTCTGCCAGCAGTGCCAATGGCACCAAAAATGGTTTGTGTGGTAAAATAATCCACTGGAGCAGTACAAATAATTGCGAGACGGTGGGAAAAGTTCCAACTTCCAACAGTTCCAACACAGGATACTTGCTCAAATGCTGACACAAAATACACTGTGCTACTTTGATTTTCATGTAGATAGTAGGCCAAGCTAACCCTTTTCATGGACAAGTACCACCCTTTTCCTAAAGGAAAGCACAAAAACCACTTCCCTAAAATCCACTGCTATGCTAGGTTTTTGAAGGCTGCATGAGGTCCACTGTGTGGCTATCCCAAGATGATGAGAGCACAAAGCCAGTTTCAAAGTATTCAAATGCACTGGTAGCACAGCAGGTGGCAGATTTGAAGTGTCAGCAACTCTGGCGACTGCACTTCACCACCCTGGGAATTGTTTGCAATGTCCCACGGCCAGTTCTGCAGTCTGACAGACTATATTTGGAGACTAGCAAGTCTGCACAAACCAACTTAACAGTATCTTCTTTTCTTTTATATCTGAAAGATTAACTTTACATTTTCTTACATACATATTTCCTCACAAATTTCTTATTTCTATAAACCCTTAAGGACAAGAGCCTGGCTCCAACATGCTGCTTTTCCTGATATATGTGAGACCTCAGAACCTCAAGGCCTACAGAGAGGCTACATTAGAGTAAGCCTTCTTACTTCATGCATCCACACACTCAATGTGAGCATGTGTATGTGTGAAGTATCCTGTAACACAATCTGGTAAATACAGAGTGGCAATTTTTTTGTTTTTTTGATGTTTTCTCTATTGGTATGATAATAGATATATAGAACTGATGATATAGAGCCAAATTGCTTTTATTGACTTATGAAATGTAGCGTCTACATACTCCTGATTTGGCAGTATGCACTGTTGAATTTGGTCTGTGACCTATCAATAAATACAGAGAAGAAGTACATTAAAAGAGAAGAAGAACAACCACAGTGGGCTGTTGTCAAGCTATTTTTTTTAAAGAGAGCGTTTACTATTTTTCTGTTCCTCATAATGGTTTTAAATGTCTGAAAAAACAAATTAGTCACCATTTTTGATACAAAGAAGGAGAAGTCTAGTAGTATCTGGTGTCAGCTGTTAAGCAATGGTGCTGTCATCACCTCAAGTATGCCATGTCCTGTTTCGGCTAAAAATAGTAATTTCATATTTTAAATCAACAACTTAGTTATTTTAACTAGTTACAGATATTCTAATTGACTTTTAATATAATGCTTAGCAAAGAAGCTGACTTTCTTAATTAAAAAACAAAAACAAAAACAAACATTTGCACAGAGTTGTGTAAAATGTTTCAATATTTCCAAATTTACTTTGGGAGCCAAAACCCCAGAATAACTAAAAGCACAACTAAGCAGCCCTTAATGGGAATGCCCGACAGCCAAACTTTTCAGTAAGTCTCTGTATGAAAGGAAAGGAAAGAGCTGACTGGACAGGGACCACTGGAGAGCAGTGATCAATGATCACAACTGTTGACCAGAGAAGAAAGGGAGGAAAAAAAAGGACAAGTGTTACCAAGGCAACACAGACCTTGTGTTAAACATTCCCTGCACGCTGATTGAAGAGTGTCTGTGAGCAAGAACGAGCTGCACCAATATGTGTCTTTGTATGTGACAGTGGGCTGACAAGAGAAGTGTTTTGAGACAATAAATGCTCCTGTTGCGCTCTGCGTGTGTGCCTCTGTGTGTGTGCGTGTGTATGATATGCACTGGGTATACACAGCATATGACTGTTAAAGCTTGTCTGTAATGCTCTGAATACCATGTCCTTGTATTACACACTGAGACCGTCTGTCGTGCCTATTAAGCTGTTTATGTGATCACACTTGCTTTGTGTGTATAGGTGTGTATGTTATTCCATGTTTGCCCGAGTGTTTATGTCACTCCCATATCTTTTGTTCTTACTCTCGGCAGCGAAGCACAGATGATTGCTACTAAGTTCCAATTGTTATCATGACCAGGTCAGCTGTGTTTCCATAACCTATTTTAACTCGAATCACAGGTCAATGCCAACTCACCTTTCCTGTTTTTGTCTGCCTTGTGTATTAGCATTTAAACACTGGAAGTGGTGGTGAGGTCTGCCAAGAAACAGGCATGTTATTGCCAAAAGACTGTAAAGAGTGGTAAGGGTCACTGGTCAGGAAGAGCTGATCCAGATTCAGTTTGATGTGTTGAAATTATACACAACTGATAAAAGGCTACGTCCTCTACTATGTGCAAATCTCACCTAAAAAACTTTGGACCATGTGAATAAACAGCTACTAAGTATCAGTGAGTTTCGCCAGAGTCAGGGTTTTCAGTTTTAATGTTCTAGTTAAAGGCTTTCTGAAAACTTTCCCAGCTTCCTCTTACTATATTAACTGGAACTTTTTCTTCAAAAACATGGACTTTGGATCTATGATGTGTGCGTGTCTATGTGTCCCCTCTCTCCCCACTTTGCAACACAAAGGGGCAGACTCACAGCACACTTAGCAACAGGCCCTGATTGGCTGAGACGCGTCAGTACAGTTCCAGCTGAGGAGAACCCCTCTTCTGTTTTGTGAACTCCACAGCTATTATTCTCCCACTGCCAACAAACAATACACACACTCGACCCAGACTGACACACCACCTTACCCTCTCTGTCACACCCGTTATTGTCAGTCATAAACAGAGCTGTTATTCAGAAGCTGAGCAACTGGCATACTGGTGAAGCCACATGCTGAACAAGCTCTGAGCCTCTGGAAAAAAACGATCATCACTAAGGTGTAAGCACTTAACAGACAAACCTCATTTCAGCTGATGTGGAAAGAATAAAGTAAAGGCTCTCTCTGACCCAGGATCTGATTTCAGAGAGCAGGCATGACTGTCAGAGCTTCTTTTACTTGGTTGTTGACATGTCCTCATCTCCTTTTTCCTAACAGATTTCTTGTCACTAAATTGTATTAAATAATTTTGTATATTTTTTTTATTCTGGGCTATTGGGTACATTTTCGCTCACACCTAGACTTATTAGCAAATATTATATTATGTTCTAAAGAATCAATGTAATATCACATCATGATTAAACTTGTCATTTGAAGGATTTACAGGATTTCTCTGCAAAACCTACATATTCTCTGCCATCCACTGACCGTGGGGATGTAAATTCACATCCCAACCTCGCTGGGAGGTTCGAGGTTAGAAATGAGATACAGTGTGCTCTCTTCATCTTTAACAACCATAGCAACTGAAGTCCTTGAGTAAGGTACTTTAACCCCACCATTATTCAGATGAGTAGCTCAGTGGCTAAAAGAAGAAGACTGGCTGCACTGGGCAGCTTCCAGGGCTAAATGCATTAGGCTGAGTAAATGTCAGACAGAGTTAATGATGAAAAACGTTGTAAACTTTCCTGAGATAAAAGAAAACTCATGAATGCTAAAAAGGATTCACCAACACAAAACAATGAGGTAAGCAGACTTATAGTCAAAGGGGACTAAGAGTATACCATGTGCCTGCGACATTTGCTTGTTCATAAGAAGTACCTCCCTCCTAATCTCTCATCTTTCCTGAAATGCCAGAAAGAATTTCTTCAGAAACGGTGACGTACGGTTTGTTGTCCCCTCCATGGTGCCCTTTCTGACCTTATTTGCACACACTGTAGCTGGGCCCCCTAAGCTGCTGTTATTCAGGCAAGATTGGTCCTTTGCAAACTCATTGTTTCACTAATACCTGTTATGTAATGTGGAGTGGAGTGAGTAACGAGGTGGGCAAGGTGGGAATTAATAAGCCTCAGCAGAACCAGGGATCCCGCAGCCATTATAATGTACAAAAAACTTTTGTTTTAGATGCAGCACATTTCACATTTTCCATTTTTGTGGCACACATCCCAATATTATATCAGTGGCACTATTCTGAAGATGGAAATAACATTGAGATATCTTTATGAGGCGACTAAATATAGCTATACATAGTTGGGGTGTCCTTGACTAATTCTGATCTCCTCCAAAGGCAATATTGACTATAAATCTTTACACTTGCAGTTTAAGTTTCAGCAAGCTGAGTGCTGGTAGCTATAGGACACTGGGGCAGTAGGACAAACCAGCCTCTCTACGTAACAAGAGCCACCCTGTCCAACATGAATACATGGGCCTTTGACCTGTCTTCTGATGCTGGTGCCAATTCTTGGAAAGGGGAGTCTGAACTGAGCCACCCGAGCAGTGTATCTTTAAGGGTCACATAAAACGTGTGTCAGTTCTTTCACAGGCAGACCCAGTTGGTTGGTGACAGGAATTAACCGCATGGGACAAAGAAACACAAGGCCAAAGTCCTGACGTCGCAAGGAAAAAACCTTGGTAAAGCTGTGCTGAATGAATTATCTACAACAAAAGGCCAGCAGACAGCTTTTGTTCACCTTCACTCCTTTTGGGTGCTTCTCACCTTTCATTACTATATTGAACTTCTTGTATTTATCATCTAGCACCTTCTTTTGTCAGAACATGTAAAAGTTCAAGGTGCAGCTCCTTGACCCAAACACCAACATTTATTAAAACACATCAAAAGCAAAATCCTAACCACAAAACATCAGCTGAGTCGAGAGGAAAAAAAATAACATTAACCCAGTTAAACAGGACAGACTGACTGTCAGCTGGTTTGTGGTGAGAATGAAGCAATGCCGGCGGTGTTGGGGAATGGCCTGTTGCTGGCCTGAAAGCTAGAAGATGAGACAATGGAGAAAAGGAAAGGGGATATTTGTGATGAGTCTCAAATTAGCTTAACCTCACAGTGATGTTAATAAACAATGTGCTTAACGCCTCCACAATGAGCCCCTGAGGTACTCTTTGTTAACAGAGACTGGGATCATGTGCATTGTGCATGGGTAACCATGATTCTATTAGAGGACTGGAACACATGACAGATTAATGGATATAACCTTGTTGATTTTAGATAAAACTAAGTATGAATGCACAGAAAACAATATTTCTTACATTTTTTTACCCCTGTTGTTCTCCTTTCTTGCTCTCTCTCTACTCTTATCAGACATTTAAATTCTCAACAATCTATTACTGTTCTTTCAGCACTATAACACAACAGCACTTTGTCAGCACAGGAACACAGAAGTAGATATCTGTGTTGCGTGGTGGTCTGGTGTATGAACCTGATTAAAGTGCCGGCTTACATAACACTCTGTGGTGTCTGGTAACAGACCTTAAAAGCTGAAGAGGATTCAGCCCTCTTGAGAGTCAATCTAGTCTGTCTGTTCATAGTGATATCAACCGGTTGCAGCCAATCGGTGACATCTGACAGAGAACTTACACATTATTTCCTCATTAATTATATTACATTTTGATGTTTTTAAGCTCTATGAGCACTACTGAGAGCTCATAAGGTTTTTTTTTTTTACAAAAAAAATGTAAAAAAATTGATTATATGGTTGATTGTATGATTAAACATTTTTACTGTTATCAAAAAACTTCTGTCAATTTTTTTAATGCTGCTCTTTAGCAGTAATATCCACAAAACCCGTGACTTTAAACTAAAATTTATATTTGGAAATAAACATCATATTAAGTTTAAAAAAAAAACTTCACCAAAAAAGAATGAAAAAGGCAGGCAAATTTTTACCCTGACTTCACACCAGAGCTGACTTGTCAGCCACTCTCAGCGTTGCACACTGTGTCACATACACATTTCTCAGAAGTGGTGTGGTCTCACACACACAATTGCAAAAATGGTAGTGTATATGTTCTATGAGACAGATGACTTAAAACACTCCAGTACGCTCAGAAAAAAGTCTTTATGTGTTACAGTAAGGGCTCAAGTCTATGCCTCAGGCTACATCCACACAATTATCCACAGTGATAAAAACATGTGCTTGAATTGTAAAACACAGATTTCAGAAAAAAAAATTAAAAAGGAGGAGAAAGACTTTAAGAAAAAATAACACAGAATCTAAAAAAAGTTCAGATTAATTTTATAGGGGGGGCTAGTTGAAAGAAGACCAGTGGAGTGCCACAGAGTGCCAAAGTTGATTCACTACAAGGTCAAAGGGAATTCTCACCATGTCTCCCCTGCTTGAAAATCTCCCTTTACATACAAAATGCTGTTGAGAGTACCAAGAAGCTGTCATTTTGGTTTCTCAGTTACAAATATAACATGGGGGAACCATGACAAAGAAACTTGAAACATTTGTGCCATGGCATGAGTGCTTGTGTTTTTCTTTAGTATGTGGTTTCCGAGCGAGGCGTGCAGGTCCCACAGAACTAAAATCTACTTATATCACATAAGGGATTAATACTAGAGTGGAAGGAAGGGTACACTATTAGATGACACCAGGATTTGATACGTTATGGGGATTAAGTCCGTATAGAACAAGTTATCGAGTTTTGGGCACTGTTTTTTATTGTTTTCAGCTTATATCTAAAAGCACACATGCAGTGTGAAGAAATCCACTGCCTAAAAGCATTTAAGCTATTCCATTCAGATTTTCTGAAGATTAATATATACATATGTATAACAAAAGACAAAAGACAAAGTTTCTGTCAAAGATAGATGGATATGAAAAACACAGAAACTGAGAGAGAGTAATAGACATTGTCCCCTCCACAATACCACCCCTACCATGACAAAACCACCAGGTCCAGATGGCGCTTCCTGTTCCTGCAGAGCTGGCTGCTGGTTGGCTACAAGGAGCCACAGGGGTGGGAGGATGTGACGAACATTCAAGCAAATGACATCACTTGCTCAGTGGCACCCTGGCAGAGGAAATGTGATCCGTGTGGCTACTTACAGCTTCTGTGAGTCCAGCACCAAGTCTGGATGGTGTATTTTTGTGTGTCTATATAGCTTGTCAACGCTGAGTTTTTTTGAGTTGCTGCAGTAAATATGTGTAATTGTTTATATGTCTGCATTGGCAACATATATTGTCAAAAGCTGGTAGATTTTTGTTTGGGACTAAATCTCGGAAATAGTCTACTAATGAAATTATGCTCTGGGTCACTATCATATTTGAGTATCATATACGGGTGCACTGATACTGCCCTTTGCTGTCCGATGCTTGTGCACACACACACTGCAAGTCACTTCATGATGCATTCAAGTGTTCCTGGCAATTTCAAAAAGTTGTACTCCAATAGTCATGAAGGTTGTTTAAAAAAGTACAGTTTCTATTTTATTTTTTATTTACCTTTGTTAAGCTACATAGGCCTACATTTGTCTTCACTTTTAAAAATACATTACAGAATTCACGATAAATATTTGATAAAATTATAACAATGTCTCACAAATCTCTAAGAACCTCCAAGATTATTTTGAAGTGTTTTACCACAGCTTTTTTAATAATTAAATCTAAAAATTATAGCCAATATGCATACATTTTGGCAATTAATGATATCCTCGGCTGGTGGATTGTTTAATCTACTAGTCCCCATTGCAAGGGATTAAAAAGGTTAATTTGGACACTGTGTGTGGCTAAAGCTAACTATGACTGGATAGACTTAAAGCATAAATCCATTACAAGTATAGACGTCCTTACATCACATATATTCATATCTACACACATAAATACATACTGTATGTGCATGCATGCATGAATAGGGTTAGGGTCCGTATAGGGTAAGAGTGCACTTGTGAATGTGACCTCATAAAGGGCTGGTGTGCTAAATAAAATCTCCCAGTGTTATGTAAGAGCATAACTGGACTGGTAGGACTGGGTGCACAATCCAGTGCAGTGGCTAGGCAGGGCTAGGCTACTTACAGTCAAACCTTTCACAACAGCATTGATTTAGGCTGATTAGCCAGAATAGTAACTCACAGATGCCTACCCAGTATTGGTATTCATTGCCAAAGGCAGCTCTGAATCTCTCTGTACAATGGGGAGTTTCATATCCATGCTCAGTGCAGCTGGGTCAGCAAATGGTTGTACTGTTGTGTTGAAAAGGCATTACTGTGAAACACAGATGTTGACCTTAACTTTTTGATAAAATGAAGACTTTCTTTAATGTTGTGTTTGTGTAAAAAGGAAAATCAACTGAACCTAAATAAATCTTGATGGAATACAGAGTTTTAGTTTTTAATTTGTCTGTTTTTGTTGCAAAGTTTACAATTGTCAAACATATAAGTAATGACTAACCACAGGATGTGCTATGTAACCACAAAAAACAAAACAATACACAGTAATACCAATCAGCACAAGCTTAGATGTAGCTAAAATAAACTTGAAAATAGAGGCCTAATAAGGAAATCACAGAGTCAATCAAAAAATAGGAATGAAAAAAACCTGTTAAGATTGACTTCAATTGTGTGAGCTGAACCAAACAGAAAAGAGCACCTGTTGTGACTGCCTCATGCTATGGGGTAAATCACTGCCGAGCAGGAGGCAAAGACGACACAGGACTAGACAGGTGTTGTGCAGGACAACAGTGTATGTCACTCTGTGTTATCTGGGTGTCTCGTCAGTGAGAGTGTATACTCTGATCTGCTGGCATGTGGCTGGGACATCTCAGGGCAGCTGTAATCTGGCTGAGTGCATGGCAGAAGGCAGGCAATGGAGTAAGTTGGGTGGGGGGAAGGGGTAGGATCTGTGTTCAAGTCCTCCTTAAAGGACTAATGTTTCCAAACAGGAAGCACCACCAAACAAACACACCAAATAAAATTACAGAGATCAGGAGGGAGCACAGCGCTGAGGCTTGCCAGCTGACTGAGTCTCTCCGACATGACTAGCTATGAGGTCATCTCTGAGTATGTTTCTATGTATGTCTGAAGAAGGAGGAGAATGAAAGCCCTGGTTGAGGGTATTAAGGTGTAAGCACTCAGTCATCATTCTAAGCTTTTAGCTCAAACATCTTAACCACATAAGCTCATATCACCTTCAAATGCAAAACCCTTTTTAATTGTAATGTAACCTCAGTGATTTGGTTGTGAAGAGGACCACAGTTGAGTCAAAACAGACTACTTTGATGGTGTAAAAAATTCCAGTGTGGTTTTTAAATAAAGCTTTGCTCTTTTACGTGTAGAGACAACATACTTAAACAACATTAGGCCTTCCAGGATACGGATAAAAACAAGCTCCAGCTCACTTCAGCTGAAACATGATAACCCGTCCCAAGTCATGTTTTCCCTGACTGGTGTAAACAGGTCCTGAATTTTCCACAGTTGCTCTTTATGGGACCTGTAAAAGCAGACCGTTGAGCCACATGGTTCAACGGTACAGCGCTTATTAGGGCCAAAAGCAATCTGTTGCGTCCTCTGCCATACTCATTCTCTCCTCACACATAGGCCTACATTCACTCACACAGACACGCCATACTGACTCACAGCTCAACTCACAGCAAAACAAGGGGGTCAGATGACACCGGTTAGGTCTCTGAGCAGAACGTAAGCGATCTGCTTCTCCTTTTATAACAAAAGTATGGTTTACAAGGTGCCACATAGAGATGTTGTATGGACGGGAAGAAAGTTCTGCTTCAACTGAAACTTAAAATCTGTGTTTTCAATCAGACACTGAAGTCTTTTAAAACCTAAACTGATATTGATTTTTTTTATTTTAAAGACATACAGGCCACAGTACTGAACCAACAAGGACCTTACATGCTAACATGAGGTCTCAAGGAGACATTACATCTTAAAGGGTATATGTAACTTTCTGCATAAATGATCTGAAAACACTATGCCTTTATCATATATTTTGGTGAGTTGTATACTCACATTATCCATAATGCTTTTGACAATGCTCAAACTAAAAAAAAAATTATTTTAATCAAGTTAAGATCTGTTTCCTTTCACTAACATCCAGGGTAACACCAGTAAGAAAGTGGGGAAGGAAGTCTGCAAACGTGACTTAACGCAATGCAAAAAAGAAAAAAAAAGTAGTACATTACTTCTTCTGACATTTCTGTTTCAGTCAGACATATAGACTTTAATTGTCAACGGTGGCTGTTGAACAATGAAGTAAACACAGATTGTGATACCATGCTACTTCATGAAATCATCAAACTGTCTTTTGTTTTCATTGTTTTGACTGAAAAAACTCTAAAGGTAGAATTGAATTTTGTGCATTTAGGTGGATGTGAGGAAATCCATACACTAACATTATAATATATTTCTGATTTTTTTTTCTGATTCTGCTGTTCAGGATAAGGACAGATTCACCCCAGATGAATTCAGCAAGATTCATCACCTCATCACCAATCCAAAGCCTTGAATTAACTCTTTCCACCTACTTAATCAGGAGGTCATGGCCTGTGAGACTTGTTGCCTTAACATGTCCAGACTTGTTCAGGTCTACCATGCAAACTTATTATAGCTAGGCTCTCTAAAGAACCCCTCAATACAGCATAAAAATGCCCACTCTACCTACTAAGCAAACAGATTCTATCACCACTGCAGTCCCTTTCTCTCATAACAGGGAGAGGAGAGACTAAAAACAAGGAAGGCGTTTGGGCTATAAGCAATCTGGTATCTCTGCCACAAGAACGATACAGTATGTTCCAAATAACAATAGCATCACAGTATCTGCCAGTCAAACAGGGAGCTACTGCTGTTGAGCAGCTTCTTCTGGCACAAGTGCTCATAATTAGAACATGACACTGAATGAGCCAACCAAACATAGTGACAATCCCTGAAAAGGGTTAGCAACAGACTGGCTGTAGTAATGTGCCTTAGGCCAACACAGTTCTCATTGTTTCGGCTATAATTTGAATATTTGGTTATAAATCAAATAGCCAATATCACAACATACAACAGCAGAGCTACTATTTGCTCTTCACAGTCAAGCCAGCATGCTGTGCTGCATTATTAGGCTATAATTACACTGTACAGTGCCAGTCAGTGTGTCCTTTGCTCTGGCCAGTCACATTACATGGACATCTGAGTCAGTGCGTCTATATAAAGGCATTGGCTCTGACACACAAGGCAAAACAAGGGTTAAAAATCCAGGCCCAAATAGGGCACATGTTTATTGTTTATTGTGGAGTCCCCTTACCAGCATATTGTGCTCTAAGGAAGATCCCACTCAAGCCAGTCGGCAGCAGCATGACTGCAGTTTTATAACCTATGCAAACACACAAGCTACCCTTGATTGACTGTAGCTAATCTCATCATGACTGTGAACAGTGGTCCTTCACTGCTTCCAAGTATGGTGCTATTGTGTTGCTGACACTGGATCAAGTCACCAGTTACCCTGGATCACAAACAACCGTGTACAAGCAATCACGATGTGAATGATTTAGCTTACAATAAAGGAGCTTATACAACACCTAGTGTTAATTGTGTCAGGGTAGAGATTAAGGCCCTAAGCAACTCTTTACAAAATTAATGCAACAGTAAAATTAGCAACCACACTGAGACAAACAACAGCGTCAACCCTCCTGTCCCTGTTTTACCTCTTGGTACAGATACAGCTACATATAAACAGGCTGCAGAGCATAAGGCAGGAGCCTTACTTCCACAACAGGGTGGGTGTCAAGAATGTTTTGCAGCAGCACCGAGCAAGAGACTGTCAAAGCAAGAGCTTCTGGAAAAGGGAACAGCATTTGTCATGAAAAAATCTAGCAGGTTACATGGTGATGCGAAAAAAAGGGGGATAAAATAACTGGACATACATGTTAACATCCAAAACTGAAGCAGCAAATTCATGATGTATGTACACACGTCCTCGCTTACTCGGGTCAGGCTTTGTTAATTCACATAACCAGTGACCAGACTGACCAGCTGTTACATAATTCCATGGCCTGATTCTTCTCTCACAGGAATGGGTACAGTCAGTCCACTAACCACTAAAGCTGGAATTGCACAGCTTGCCCACACACTGATCATCAAGTCCACCCTGAGTGTGTCTGTGTGTTTCTGGTGCTCCACATACCTCGCTCGGTCTTCATGTTGTCCAGTGTCATCAGGTTGCCTTCAGAGTCTCTCTCGGGGTCTTCTCTTTTTTTTTCTATCACACACAGCCTTGACAGCTACTCAACGGTGTCTGGACCCCCCCAACACTCTGTGACTGAGACCTGCTGTACTACCTAAGCAATAATATCAGCTGTGGAGCCTGTGTGTTGGTGCCAGCTGCCCCCTATCCAACAACAAAGCATTGCTTTGTTAGCATGCTACTGTACGCTTCCATCGAGTCGCACTGTATTGTCCAACTGACTAACACAAAGACAGCTGATAGCCAATGCCAATAACAGCGTCGGGTAATGGAGCTGTCAATCTGTTTGCTAGCGAGTGACCAATGTTGACTACTAGCAGTTTATCTAGCTAGGGCACTACTCTTGAAGCCCGTCTCAAATTCCACCACCTGAACCATAGTTACGTCGCGATGCATTTCTGTGTCTCCTCTCCTGTAACGTTGGCTCCTCACAACGGCAGTCTGCCAGAACCGGGGGAAAGGGGATGCTAACTCAGCAGTGTTAGCCAGATAGCAAAAACAACTATCTAACTTTCTCCTGACTGTGTGGTTGAGAGTCAACTGGTGACGACGACCTACCAAACACCCCAACCCCCACTATAGCACAGGTAGCCACACGGCTCAGCTACAAACACCGATTCCGATAACGGACGATCTTTTTTTTTGGGCTACGACGAGAACATAATCAGCGTATCATCATTCTCGAGAAATGTTAATCGGTTATATCAGACGAATGTTGTCCGCTTCCTATTGATCCTCAGCTTTAGGAACATCGCCGTCTACTTAACGCAAGAAACGCCACCTGTGCTGACTTCCTCTGCGATCTTCATTAAAACTTTTCAAAGCAACAACAAATATCCCGACTCGGCTCAAACGCGTCAGTAATACGGCGACGTTTTCCGCGAGCGTCGACAGGGCAGCGGTTGCTATTTAAACGCTAAAAGGCCAACTGGCTGCTAGAACTAGCAGACTAGGTCGATACTAACATTATTCGGGCGAAATGCAGATGAAAGGAACAGTGAGTCCTTCTAGTCGTGATGCTTACAGTCTGCCTTCCCTCCTGACTTCCCTCCCCACTGCTTGTCAAAACAGATCAGTGCAGCAGCTCCAGTCACGTGTCCCAACAACAGCCCCAGTCGTCACTTCCCTCTCTGCCAGCCTCGCATGAACTTGCAGCCATAGCAACGGCCAAGTGGTACCAAAACTTGTGAAGAAGACACGCGGTATCTGAAGAAAGCACATTTCAAAAAATGGAAATCAGACTATAATTTAATACTCTGTAGTTCCGCGACATTGAAGACAATAGAAATTTGAGTAGGGAAAAGGAGCGAAGAAGAGATGGACTACACTCCGTAAGCTGATTGGTTGGTGGGATTCGGTGCGCGCTCACGAGCGCACGTGAGGATTCGTTTTCTTCCGTCGTGAACATTCTGTTCTGGCTTGTTTGGCTTGTCTGAAGCCGAAGATCGTGTGTTGAAGGTAGAGCTGTTTTTGTTGTAGTAGCCCACAAATTCATGACTGGCTGAGACGCCTGTAAAGCCACGAAAATTTCTGCACTAAACAATGATCTCTAAATTCACAAAATTATTAACTTTTATTTCTTTATAACTTCGAAAATGAAGGAATATGTTATTTTGTGATTAAGCTGTTCATACAAACAGACTATCGTATTTGTTCCATGTTTTATTGTTAACCAAAAAAGAGAGTCAGCAATTTATGTTGTTTTTTTCGAAAATAGTTATGTAATACAAAATAGGGAATCTTTGTGTGTATTCTAAATTACAAACACGGTCATTACTGAAAAAAACATTCAAAAAAAGCGCAGTATTGAGCCACACTGAAAAGTTATACATTACACTATTATTCTACAGTACAACATTAAATGATGGTAAAAACCTTGTTATCCACTTATTAAAATCTAGATTGGTCAATCATTAAAATGGAGAGTGCCCTTTGACATAAAAACACTGCTACAATTTTTCTAAACTAAGTTTAAAGCAAAGCTTAACATGTGAAGTTAAAGTAGAAAAAACAGATTTAGAACCAAATAAACACAGCATGTTTTCCATTGTCATTTTGATATGAATGAAATAGCACAGAAGGAGAGCTCTTTCTCCTAATCTCTTTTCTGTTGAAACCTCTTGGAACAAAGGCAAAGGCCAAAATGAGGACACTGGAATTTGCCTCACAAATCTGTCTGACAGCTGCAGTTGCACTTTGTGTATTATTGTTTGCAACACACTGACCCTTTAGAGTGGAGAGTTTAGTCAAAATAACTGGTATTATTATAATATTTGGATAAACTAATGAAAAAGTCAATAAGCTGTTGTTGTCACAACATTTTTTTAAGACTTTGTGCCTGCAGACTATTTGCTGTGAGCCTATGAGTTGTCCTTTGTTTTTTGATAGCACACACACGTGTCCCGGAGAACAGGTTCATTCACTCCACAATGATAAAGCAACATTTATCAATTGGTAATGGAGATTTTTCTGGCAAGGGAGCAAAGTTGTAAGTCTAATATCCTTCATAAACACCAGAATATAAACCAGATGCTATAAGTCTGTCTGCCAATCATAAGCTGCACATGACAAAACCAGCTCAGATAAGAAACCATGTGTGTCCTAAAGGTTTTAGCCTAGAATTAGCTGTGTAAGCGGTTCTGTTCGGAGCTATTAAGTGGTGGATGGTGGCGGTCAGAGGTTAAAGATACTGTGTCACAGCTATTGTTAAGTTGTTGTCAAAGGGATAAAACGTTTCTAGGTGTGCCCCTGAAAAGTTAATAATAATATTGATAGACAGATCAACATGACATGGCAAAATTTCTACAAGGTCAAAGGGGAATTCTACAATAGAACAAATGTGGGGTTTTTTTTATGAATAACAAAGTAAGTATTATTTTATTTGTAAAAATGAGTAATTCTCTATTCAAGATAAAAAAAAACCATATAAATATTGTAAATATTGTACAGTAAATTCAGACCTCTCTGGTTCAATTGAAGGAAGAATCCATCATCACTGACTTTGATTCAGTGTTTAAAAAAGACATGCTTGGTGTGAAGTAGTTTTCTATAGATCAGCCAGTTTGAGTGGTACTGGTGCTACAACAGTTTTTTATTTTCTTGTAATTTTAGCATTGAGCTGCACAGGCCTGCAACACTGCAATGGTTGTGGTCATTGACAGTATTTGTTTAACTTAAGCGTAACAACGTCATTAAGCAATAAATCCTGGAGCCAACATTAGCAACTCTTAAAAAGCTCTGACAGAGCCTTTGTTTTTGAGCAGTATGGGGAGATTTACCAATTCACTTGAAGAGCTACATTCATATCAAGCTCATTTGGATTTAATACATGAATCAGTAATGCACAGTGTTTAGTGTAAATGTACCAAATACCAGTTCAAGTTCTGATGTACTTGATTTTCAACTTGGGGTGCAACAACAACGATACTACTACTACTACTACTATTATTAACAACAACAATAATAATAAAATTATAATTGGAAAAAAAATACAATAATAATAATAGATCATCTTTGCTTAGTGAGAATTTTCTCTTAAAGAACTTTGGCAAATTCAGACAGAAAGTCTTGTTATTGAAAAAATATATGTCCTAGCTCCATCTAGTGGCAGGACGAAAATAATACAGCAAAAAAACAAACAAAACAAAAACACTTTTATTACCTGTAATATCTATCTACCTATCTATCTTCCTACCTACTAAGCTGGCTGGCTGTATGTATGTATGTATGTATGTATGTGTGTATGTATGTATGTATGTACATCTGTCATTTAAAACAATGACACGAGAAAGAAGAAAAAAAGAAAAAGGCTAAAACTCCAGAAAGTAAAAGACAAAGAAAATAGAAATAAGAGTGCACCTGAGGTGAGACAGTGAGGACATACTGCCAAGTGTTGGAACTCCCCTTTGTCACTGTCCTGTGACTCTTCAGTCCTCATTCAAAGTGCACTCATATATAAAAGGGTATCCTTCATCTATTTGACACAACACAGTGCCTTAAGTACACTTAAACTCATTCAAAGAGCTGAAAATATGTGTGTGCAGACACACACATGTTCACAAACACACACTTATGAATGGCTTATTGATCTGTAGCAGGTTAACAAAAGCTCATGAGCATTATTTGGCTTTAGAGTTACACTTAAGGTGGATAACTGGAATTTAATTATATCATATTCTTGTTCACAAACCAGAACACTTTATACAAAATCACTTGTCATCCGTACTTTTTTCTTCAGACAGTATCAACCAGGCTAATTGTCTTTCTTCATAGCTGAGACATCTTGCACTGTTACTCAGGTGCATTGTGTGCTTAATAGCAAGTATTTTCAGTCACGTGTATTTGGTTTGGTCCAAGCATAATCTCAAATAGAGGATAGAAGCTCAGCTTAATGAGGATCAACATTATACCACTGACCCAGTGTTAACGGAGAAATTAAGTAAGAAACTTGGAATTTTGCTATCAAGAATTTAAATTCAGCTTTATATGCTTGAAAAATTAGCCTGAAGGTGAATTCGAACTTACTGTTTGATTTAGGCTATCTCTGTTTAAGAGTTTGCCTTCAGGCTTTGAATCAGTGTAATCAGGGTAAACTACAACACACCACTACTGTGTGATGGATTACTAACAGATGGATTTGAGGGGTTTAGCACCACAAACAGAGGAAAGCAATTGAAAAATCAATTGAGGTGCTACTTTTATTGTTGTGTTGCCAAGTTTAATCAATGAAATAACAGATTGTTTGAAGTGTAGATGTCTCAGTGTGGCTTGATTCACTTAACATTTTGTGTAACTGAAGGTAAAGGCTACAACGATGATCCAGAGGACTTTGCTCATTTATAAATAATAATTGTGATTTTTGTCATTAAATCTGTCCAAATCTTTGCTTTGCTGCTCTCTGTAATTTTAAACTAACAGAATTTTTTTAAGTAATACATATGCCTTCTTCAACATGAGTCTTTTTCTGATAAAATCATATTTTGAATTGACATACCTTCGTTATGGTTCATTGTAAAATTGTACTCCACAATTTGCGGTTTACCATTTATATTAAAAGAACCTCACATCCCACATTTTCTCTTAAAGTCAAGAAATTGTTGATGAAATAAAAAAGATTGATTGATTTAAGCAGCTAAATATTTAAATATTTTTAAATGCATATATAGTTCATGTTCAAGCAAAGATGTGATGGGAAAACATTGATTCACTTTTCTTTTTTTTTCGTTTATGGAAACACAAGCACACTTGTTTTAAAGATGGGTGAGCCCCCGTTCTTCCAATCCTGCACATTATACAAACTAATTCACTGATCTTGTAAAGGTACTTGTCATGCAGGTTCCCATCCAAGATTGAAACATATGCTTGCTTGTATTCAGCTTTCATATCTGATTTGATGTTTTACTGATTCAATTTCCCTGCCTGAGAAAAAAAGAAAAGAGATAAAACACACACACCAAAAAAATGAAATAATAATTACAAGAGCCAAGATCCAGAAGCTGGAAATACCAACCGTTTATTTTCTACTTTTTGTGACTACAGAAATGTTGAAACATTTGAACACTGAAAAAAGCTGGATGACATCATCACTTGCTTCTCAATTTTCTTTCTTTTTTTCATTTGCTTAGCAATCACAACAGATGATATTGCACGGCACTGAGAAAGCAGTAGCAAAGCCTGTGAAACAGCAATGACAAATCAAGTCATGAGACATGGAGTTATACATCTGAGAGTAACGCTGACAGTATTGCCTCTCTGGCACACACACGCACGCTTACACACAGGCACGCGCACACACACACACGCACACATACTGAAAACTGAAGAAGCATTGTGAGTCGAGAAGGAGGTCAAAAGAAAGAAATCCAGGTTGACAAGAGCACAAGACTGACAAGAGCAATGAAATTTCATTTGGAAATGCAAGTGCAAGATGGATTACTACTGTAAGCTATTTCTAGATGTTTGTGACAACAAATATGCTTGTTTATCAAAACCCTTCAAGCATCTTTGTGTGTGAATAGCTGGAGGACACCCCTCTGCGGGCGAGAAACTAGTTCCCCAGCGTAAGAGATCCAGATGATTGTCTTAGGCGCCGCAGTATTGTTATGAGACCTGTAGCCAAGCTACTCATCATATGGGAATTCCTTATGGACACAATAAATAACTGAAAATTGGAAAATGGGGAGAAAATAGATCCACACTGCATCATCTGATACCTCTGTAATATAGGCCTTTATAACTGTTGTGTAAGCACCTGTACCTGTGCTGAAAAACTTGAACATTCCCCATTCTGTGACATAGTAAGTGCATACATGCTGATGTGATCTGTGATCTCATGGACATTTTGGTGATGACTTTCAGTCCTTGGAGATACTGTTAATACAAACAGTGAGGCCTCTGACAACCAGAGGGAGTCATACTTACTGTTGTGGTTTGCACCAAACAGTCACACACATACATACACACCAGCAGAATTACACATTAACAAAAGCAAACACACAGTTAAGAAATACATGCTAATGAGCTCACACACCAGCTCACCTATTCAGCAGTACTTGACATTTGAGTTGCACACACACATACACACACACAGGCAGACAGTCACACTAATACACAGACAGAAAAAGAGATGAGCAGTCCAGGTGATCGTTCCCATACACATTCACACACTGATTCCTTGGTAAGGTTTTTTTTCGCACTTTTATTAGACTTTGCTCATGGTCATTACACGAGTACGTACCAAAAGAACAGATACTAGATGGAGCGAGGCGGCAGTGCCACGGCAATAAAAACAGACCCAGCTCCGTGACACAGCCCCTGGCAGACCGGCTGCCCAGCCTACACTCCACCCCACTCTGTGTATGAGACAGCAAAGTGAGCGGGACTTGCAGCCCTCGTTTCAAATGCTTCAGATTGTACATTGAACAGGAGATTCCCCACATGGTAGAGTAAGCTTGTCTACATAGCCCTACGCCTTCTACATTCTATACCCGTGCGAATGGCAAATCAAAACTCAACAAATCTACCTCACAAATGCCAGTGCTTTTCAACATTATACATATTTTTTTTCCAATTTTTTGGTTTGTTTTAAAAATCTTTGGATGTGCAGTAATACCCATAAAATAACTGTTTTTAAAAAGTCAAAAGAATAGAAAAAAATAAAACAAAAAAGACACACACACTCACACACACACATACACACTGCTTTTTGCCAGCTGTTCAACAAAGTAGCTCCTGTATAACTTTGTCTGCATTGGCAAAATCAACTGTCTGGGTTTCTGGCAGTGTTTAAAACACACATTGAAATGCCGGCTAGGATTTAGCTGAAGAAGAATACAAACTACTCCTTTGTTTTATCTAAGCGTGGGAAATAAGGCTGTAACATAAAACTGTCTTTTTTGTTTGTTTTGTTTTTTTCCAAAAACCTACTATATACAAATCTAGAGTTTCTACAAATGCATAAATTAAAGCAGTGGTTAACCATTACAAAAATGCAATTAAATTAAAATCACAACACAGAAGTAGAGAAAAGGAGAAATATGAACACAATATCACAGCAGTTGGTTTTACCCTGTAAAAGCAATAGTCTACCATCATAATATTGGCATAACCCAATGTCTGATAAAAAATACGCTTCTCCCTCCATCCCTTAAGTTTCATACATCAACCCTGAAACTTGTCCTCCGTGACTTGAAACAGAGCACTTCTGCCAAAAAAAATCTTCAAAATAGATAATCATACAGCTTTTTGAAGTAACAATAACAGTAACCACACGAGTGGAGTTCTGCCTTACTCACAGATAGACGTCTCAATGCAGAACTCAAAGGAATTATTACTATGAGGTATTCAGAGACATTGGTAAAGACATGCACGGCCAGAGTGCTGGACCTTCCTACACACAGCAGAGAGATAAGGAAGGTTGGGGAAAGGAGGGATGCCAGGGGGTAAAAGGGGGCAGGGGAGAGAAGAAACAAAGACCTTTGGTTTAATTTGTATAAGTGGAGAACAGAAAATTCCTTTGGTATGTTTTCATTGCATGGTTGCGCTGGCGAAAGCACCACGGTGTGATTTAAAAACAAAAAAACCTTTTCCTTGTTTCTTCAGTAGTGGCCCTTCTACAGGCTGAGGTATTCACAGAGTCAAAGGTGAGAGGTCAACAGCGGTTTAACACTTTGGTTCAAGCAAGGCACTCGTCCTGGGAGTTTTAGAAAGATTGCAACACGTCTGCTTCTACTTTCAGGAACATGTCTGCCTATAGTTGAGTCAACAATTCTGCCCATGGCTATGTCAGCTTGTATGCCTATTATCATGTAAATATGTCTGACCTATTTGGTGGATCAATATCATCAACCTATAGATACACACTAAGAGGCAGGGCCGAGTAGAAAAAACAGACTCTGGCAGGGTGCTCCAACAATTTCACGCAGATTTATTTTGAAATGAATCATGCTCAAATTAAATCCTAATTTTTCTTATTGCCACAATGTCAGCTTTTACATTTTTTTTGTGCCAATAAACTGGCAGAAATGACCGCTTTGGTTCTGCTAACAAGCGCAAAGAAAGACTGATCACATTGCAGGCGAGTTCGCTGTACCCCTGCAGGGACCCGCGCGGCCGCTTGTGTGTATCTATGGCTAGATCAGCATATCTGCCTATAGCTACATCAGCATGACTACCTATGGAGCTGTAATCAGAGCACAGATGAAGCAAGAGCACGCATAGCAGGGGTGCATGGGTTGAGTGCAGGTGGGAGGGGGGGGAAGAAGGGGAGAAGACAGGAAGAGAGAGAGAGAGAGAGGAGATGGGGGGAGGGGAGACATACAACATCTTTTAACACCACTCATAGAGGCCGTGCAATGAGAAAAAATCTTTGGTTATCTTTGGTATCATCAAAGTGATAGAAATCACATATGGAACTTGAGTGAGGTAGCATCTTTGGTTCACACTATAAAACATCAGCAGGTCTTGACACATTTTTTTTTTTTGTCTCTTGTCGTCTTTTTGGTTTTTTTCTTTCGGAGATGAGGAAGCAGCTCCATCTCCCTCTCCCTTCTCCTTCAGCGCTTGTTCTGATGAATGTAGAGCTGCTAACCCTGGCCATGAGGAGGATGACGACAAGGGGCCAGCTCAGTATATTTATTGATACGCTGCCCTGGGCCAGCCCTGTGTAGTGCTTTCCTCCTAGTGCTGAAATGCATAGCTTACCAGGAGAGCGGAGGCGGGATGGGCGGGGTGGGTGAGGGGGCTCGGGATTGGAAAACAGGAAGAGTGGGATGCATGAAAGCATCAGGTTAATTCAGGTGACGAGCTGACATCGCTGTGTAAGCGCCTGAAAGTGATTTGATCATTGATATCATCCCCTCCACCCAACATCTTTGATGAGGAGGCTAAAATCAAATAGGTATGAAGCACGCAGGGAGCGACACAGAATGCTTATGATTAGAGTGGTGACAGAGTTTGTCCTAATAAAACAAAACAGAACAAAGCATCAGAAGCCATCTGTCCCCCTCACAGTGTCAGGACCACACTTTGGGCATCTTTTTGTGTTCACCTTTGTACACTACTGAATGGATTAGTCTTAGTTTGCCAGCTGCTGGTATTTGAACACATCAACTTGAGCTCAGTCTGTAGGCAGAACCTGAACCAACATACAGGAAGGAATGTGTCTGTAATGATTAATCCTCACATCGAACACTTACAGGAACATTCACATAAACCGTTTGTAAAGCTATTAAATGGAATATTTAGTTTGGTTCAAGAAGGCATCAACAAGGCAAATGTCAATAGCTATTTTTCATGGTTGTGTTATATAATATTTCCATTTGAAGGGAGCATTTATTAAAGTATGACTCAAAATGCTGTATGGACCATAAGCAGTAACATCCTCTTCTTTGTGGCTCCTAACTAACAGTCAGTCTCAGGAGGTAAGGGAAGAAATGAGGTAAAAATACTCTTAAGATTATCAACTACAAAATATACTCTTTGGTCAGATTACTTGATAGCAGGTTCTTAAGTGGTTTAATTTCTAAGCTGCATGAGAGGCTTCAGGGTGTAGAAGGCTTTGGTTTCTCTTTTTAAATTATTCAACGTTTCAGCATGTTGGAAGAAAGCACTACCATGTGGGTTGAGGTTAGGGTTTGTCTGTTTTTTGGTTTGTTTTAGAGATTGGGATTTTGGTTTTGGGTTAGCAGTCTACACTTGGGCGTTGCTCTGTCCACCTGGAATGCTTGATAGACAGACATACAGCTGGAGAGACAGACAGTCCACCGCCCCTCGATCCAAAAAAAGGTTGCACAACAATCCAGTCGCTCCTGTAGGATTTTTTTTTTTTTTTGGTCTTTAAAGTTGATTGGCCAATCCCACTGGAGCTCCACATTCTGGCTGTTTTTCGAGGGTGTGGACAGCTGCAGATCAGACTGCCAACAGGCTGATTAAACCTCCATCATCAAAACCAACCAGTCAGATTAAGAAAAGGATGGTGAATGATAGATTGATACTGGGTGGGGAGGTGTAGGGGTTATAGTAAAGCTATAGACCAGTGACAGTGAGTGTGTATGTGTGTGTGGGAGGGGCAAAACTAAAGTCTTTTTGCAGTATGTTACACATAAACGTGTTGCTGAAACAAACATTTCAAAGCAGGTCAGACAAGGAGTCTTTGGTTTGTTTTTTCATCTTTGGATACTATAAATATCAATATTGTACAGGTTTAAGGGCAAAACGTTGCTTCAAGGTCTTTTTAAGATTCTCTTTGTTTCTCTTAAGTTTTAAAGCTTTTCCACCGAGGTTGAGTCAGTCCATGAGTTGGTCAATTCAGTCCGTCTTCAGGCTTTGGTGCAGGCGTTGGGGCCAGAGTTGACTGAGTGACCGGAGCCGTCGTCCACCCACTTATCTAGGCTCCGGCGGCGTGCGTTCATAAAGAAGTTGCTGACTGTGGCCAGCTCAAGGCCCAGCTGCTGGGCGATAGTGACCTGCAGCTCTTTGGATGGACGCTTGTTTTCCTTGAAGATGGCATGGAGCGTCCGCCGCTGCACATCTGTGAACACCAGCCGAGGCTTCTTGGTCATGTTCCCCCGCTCACTTCGGCCATGGTCTTGTTCCTTACGCTTACATGCTGTGGAGATTTCAGGAGAGAGACAAACAGAAGAAGAGAGAGCGTGTTTGTGAGAAAAGGTAGAATATACTTGTGTGGCTACAGGAATAATAGCAGAAAACTGGTATGAGAATCTTCTCTCTATCACACCTCATTCTTGGATTTTAAATAAGTCCTGATTAAATCAATGTACTACCCCATGGATTATAATCAGCAGCTCTACTTTATAACAGCTAAACATAGTGGTTAAAATCAATACCAATATCTAGTATTCTTCAATCCACTTTGACCAAAAGTAACTCTAGTGTTAGTTGTTTTGATATACAACTTCAAGTCCAAAAAATAATTAAGCTTTGTCTTTATGCTAATATCAATATGATTCATGGGATTTTACTTGAGCTATTTCAGCATCTCAATTTATATTGCTAATATGACATTTATATCAAGCAATAACAGAAAAAAGACCTAACAAATGGCAATATCTCAATCCTGTAGAATGGCAACAAAATACATGTTTGACAGGTACAGCATTGCTTTTAAATTGAAGTTTATAACTTGTGTGGAACATCAAGATCCAGATTAAAAACAAGCATTTTTTCAATAATATACTCTGACTTTGTGGTTATGGAAAGGGTAGTGAGAAGTGTAGAGGCAACATTTATTCATGTAACAACAAATGTTAATCAAACCTCTGAAGATTTTTAATCTCAGATATACTTTGTGTACAAAACCCTGCAGCCTGACATTAAGCAGTGGTACTTAGGTTCCTTTTATTTAGGCAAGCCGCTAGGTAGCATGGGAAGTCATAGCGTTATTGAGTTCTTCCATGGGGCCCATGAAGCCCCATGTTCCCCTGTCGGTCTAAGAAACAGCGCCGTGGTGTGAACAGACGGACAGGAAGCCGTCAGTCGGGGAACAATGAGCGCTGTCCGCGGTGCTGAAAACAAGGGTACCCCGCAATCAGCTACAGCTCTGGAAAAATGAACCTCAGATCTTCTAATATTGCTCAACTAATATTGTAAAGACGAACTTGGGAATCCATTTGACAGCAAATCAAACCTCCTCGCACAGGATCTTCTTTTTTCACCTTTTAAGCCCTGAAGCTGTCCAAACTCAGCCTCAGCGGTGAGCACAGACCAGGAGGGGGCAGACGTGGGCTGCTGGAGACAGACCCAATATGGACTAAACGAGGAAATTAATGAAAAGCATATTCTGACCACAAAACAGCTCCTAAACCATTATTGATTGATTTCCCCAAATGCACCAGGAGAATAAAATCTTGTCATTACAGAAAAACCCAAACGACAATAACGTGCGAAGACAAACTGAATAAACCAAAGAGATTCACACACAATTTCGAACCTAATATGAAGAAAATCGACACAAAGTGCCATTCTACGCTTATCACTGTATTATATTAATGATTAACAATTACATGTGACATCAGAAAATGTCTTGTGGCCAGTAGTGCATTTAAAGTGACATTACTTTGCGTTATTATGGGATTTGTATCACATTTTTGGTCTTTCGTTTTTTGTGTAATATCTTTGTAATTGCCTTCGAAATTCAATTTGTTAAGCAGCAGTAAAAAGTAAGCCTCATTTTGGAGTAATAAAATTAAACATCATTATTAAATAAAGCTGATTGGTTGATGCCACCTTGTAACCCCTCTCTCAGATGTGTAAAGTACAGTGCAGTGGCCTGTCCGCATGACCATAAACTGGAGTATAATAGTGTGTATGAGCAGCCCGGTGTCTCCAGTACTGGTAAATATTAACAGAGAGCCGGAGCTCATCGTGTAAGGGCTGCTATAAATCAGCAGGAGTGAAGGCCACTCAGACAGCAGGAGCCACTACAGAGCGGCCCGGCCCCGGCACAGGAGGCCCGGGCAGGGAGGCAGCTTTCCCAGGGCCAGGGGGACTTAACAACGGCCTCGTTATCACGCCAATCACACACAAGCATACATACGCACACACACGCACGCACACACTGCTGCTGCTCCCAGCTAATCATTACAAACACACAGATAACTCCACACACTCAAACAAACTGCACACAGTGGGCCTACTGACACGGTGTGACGATAGTCCTGCGTTTCATAATCTCAGAGAGAACAACAAACAGACCTCTGTGCTGAAAATGCTGCAAATATTCAACTGGAAACCGACCCTTAACTTGTTTGGCGAAAAACATTTATACTAATTCACTGAAAGTTTCTTACAACTCTTAAGCAAACACCAGAATGAACAAAGAACACATAGGATTTTCCCTGCTATGAAAACCGATTTATTGAGTCTAAATTGATCCTTCATTTCAGAATTCATTATCTCAGTTCTGTGCTGAAACACGGGCCAATCTGCCTACTTTCAGACCTGTTCTATTCTATTACATTCAAACAAATTCAGAGGGGTAATTGAATACGTGGGAACGGGAGAAAAGACCCGAGATTAATTTCAGAAGCCTAAAATCAATAAGTAGCCTATATCACATCTACTTCAGCAGACGATCACATATCTAGTTCACATAGGAACGAACGGATCAATAAAATGGCGCTCAGCCTATTCTCTCCGAATTAATTTAGTTTTTAACTGTAAAAAAAAAATCTCCTGCTCAAACTTTTTGTTTTTTCGTTTTTCAACAAAATGCTCCAATTTTGTATTGAGGTTTGAAGTAACTTTTGCAATTTTTATTGATGATTTTTTTGTATGAAATAAATGAATAAAAATAAAAAGGGTGAATAAGAAAAGTTAGTGAATAGGCTACAACAGAAGCAGGCCTGTTTTCCCAGTAGCCAATATGAATTTCACTTCCATGAAAACATTTATAATATTAATCAGTAGATTAGTGATCTGATGTTTGTTTTAATTTTAGGCTGATCACAAAAATGACATAAAGAAAATCAAAAACAAAAACATTTTTCAAAAGTCAAACGAGAGTAAAGAACGCATTTGCAAAAGTAAAAAAATCTCATCTTCACACACAAATATACACACTTTCTCTCTACTCCTCTGCCACACACACACACACACACACACGCACACGCACACACACGTACACACAGCAGCATCAAATTGGAAAACTGAAAAATAATCTACTGCACACACTTGTGTACAAAAGAGCAAGCACAAATGCAGGAAAATACACAAATCTGACTTTCCACTGAGTGGCCGCAGCCTCACTTTCAGACAAGCAAAAGGCCCATTTGGTCAGGTAGGTCATTAAATAGGTCTATGCGCATTAAATAATCCACAGTGTCTGCGTGAACGCGCACGTGAGATTTGGATCTCATTGCGCGCCCTAATTGACTCTTGCGTACCTCAGGGACAAATTAATACAGACGTCTAAGAGTTAATTAGAGAAACCTCAGTCAAGTCTGAGATAGTTTACGACAAAAACGTAAACACATGCCCTCAAATCTGTTCTCTTCTATTCTGTTCCATTCTATTTTGAATTATGTCCCATCATTTGACCAAAGTGAGAGACAAAGCCCATTTCACCAACTAAATAATGCATGACTTCAGCTTTACTTGACCTTTAAATGTAGTTTATCATAGACTCTGAAGAACACGTGCACGCATTCTCTTTTCTCTCTCTCTCTGTGTTTACACCAAGGGCAACACCAAAAAAAGGCTGATCACTTGCATCTACACCAAAATAAACACATTCCTAACGATTTCTGGGCAAAGGATCAGCTTACGCACACAGTCCTGCGGTCGATATTTTGAGGTAAAATGACATGAGTACTTGTTATACACAACCCCAAAATCAGCGTAGAGAACGAATAAGGATGCGTGTTGATATCAGACCACTAGTTTAGTACACGAGCATCACCTTGGTGAAACATTAAAAAAATTAGCGACCTCATATATTGTTGAACACACTGTATGATGTTGGATTTGCACATCCCTACAGGCATAAAGCTGTGATTTGGGAGCCTTTTCCAAAAAAAAGAGTTTGGTCAGTTCATGAGCAGCTTTGATTTTCAGATGTTTCGTGATATTTTGAAAAATAACGATCAGCTTAGAATGAACATTTGTCCTGATTGCTACCTTGTTGTGATTCTTAGATTACACTATATTTGTTGGAAAATATTTAGATTTTTTTTTCTGTGTAAATATAAACCACAAAAATAGTTTTGGTTCCCACCTCACTTGGCCCATTGCTATATATGAGGTAGCGTTCAGGGCTAATGATCATGTCTAAGCGTCTGTTTTTCTCAGCAATACATTTAGAGGTTGAAAACAAAAAGGGGACTTTACCGAGGCTTCGCTCACCTGCGAGCCTGAGCGCACTCATGCGTTGGAACTCAGGCTCCTGCAGCCATTTCCACATGCGGCGGAAGGTCTCTCTACCGGACTTGAGCTTGGACCAGGGTTTGGGGTTTCTCAGCAGGTCGGACAGGGTCCCCTGGGACCTGCACAAGACCCGCTGGGCAAAGATGGCCTGAGGGATACTGTAGCGCTTCAGCTCCGTGGTGATCCTCTGCGCCACCTCTTTGGTATTCACCTCCTCCATCTGGCCCCCAGAAACACCACCCCCTCCACCGCCGCCCCCTTGCTGCCCGGGCCCGGAGGCCTGCTCCCGGCTGTTCCCCAGCCCCTGACCGTGCCCCTGCACGCCGAGGTGGGCGTGCGGATGGTGGTGGAGGCCGTTGATTTGTACCATGCCCGCAGAGGAGCTCATGTGCTGCTCCGTGTGTCTGCCGAGCATGGCCGGATGGTGAGCCTCAAACCCGCTGGGGGTGAGCATCTTCTCACCAGGCATGGCGGCACCAGGATGAGCGTATGGAGGGATGCCGGCCTGGGTTGTGTGTATGCTGGCCAGACCGGAGCCAGATAACGGGGAGAGGCTCTGGCCCATGCAGGGATCCTTGTGATGATATGCGGGATACAGACTGTTCATAGGCGCCAGACTCCGGTCCTCTCGCATCAACGTAAAGCTGCCGCTGACATTTCCGGGGATCCTTTGGTGGGGATGAGGGTGAGGATGATGGGGATGGTGGTGGTGGTGGTGATGATGGGGAGGAAACTTTTCGGAGACGGTAGAGATGGGGGGTAAGGGCTGCAGGGGGGTAAGAGTGGTGTAAGTGCTGCTCGCACTCATGCCAGGGGGGGCTTCACACATGCTGATGGCTGGATGCAGGTGTCCGGGGTGGCTGGGGTGATAGTCTCCGCTGTCCAGCAGGGTCGCCATGCCCATAGCGCGGTGGCTCAGACCCCGGGGGCTTGGACGGGAATGTGGACTGTGGCCACTCAGCAGCTCGCCGTGACCGGCCACGGACTCATGGCTCACTCCGTGCAGGTCGCCAATATTCTCCATCGACAGTTGTGCGTTCATGATCCGGGCAGCGCTGTGGACAAATCATCTATCTGACCTACCAAAGTTAGTTGATGTCCAGAAGTCCACGAGTCCAGTAGGCCTAAAGTTCAGTTTTCTTTTGTTGCTTTTTTTATTCTTGCTGCAGCCTCCTTTGCTATTGCCTCTTCTCTGTCCTTTTATTCACATAGGCTACAGGCTATTTGATTTTTCGCCTACCTCTGACGCCGTTTTTGCAGAACAGAAACTCCTTTTTCTGAGTCCTTTTTTTTTCTTGATTTTTATTTTTTTTTTCTGATTCTCTTTATGATTCAAGCCCCCCCACCGCCAACCAGCTGTCCTTGCGCTCCGGTCGGGTGCCGCGCCATCTCTCTAGTTGTGTGTCTCCAGCCCCTCTTCCACCGCAGCACAGATCACTGTCCACACATGCGCACTATGAACACCCCATCTCCTCCTATACTCTCTCTCTTTCTCTCTCTCTCTCAAACAACACACGCACCCACATACACACACACACACACACACACACACCGCCCCTGTGTTCTGACGTCAGCTACCTTATTAAGGAAGGGAGGTATCAAACCACCTGCTAAAAGCTATTCTCCCCGATAAGCGATATTCAGCAGGCTTTAGCTTTCAGTGAAATGTTAAAAGATGCAAATAGACAGATCTCTTATAAACTTCACACAGAATCGACCGGTGGAAATTGACTGAACACAGAGCCTAATGTTTGGCTGCCAATTGTTTTTAAAGAACGTGTTAAATTCATTAGGGCTATAATGAGGCTTTATCTTCAGTCCTCCTTAAATTATTAGGCGCAAATGAAGTAAACTTCCGGGTTCATTTCAAGATGATATTTAACTGGTGAGGTCTGGGATTCAAAACCTCAAAACCTCCAATGAGAACACGCTTAATTCTTCACAAGAAAACAGAAAAAGAAGCTTCTGGGATTAGATGAAAGCGTGATGATTTAATTAGCCGCTAAAGGGCTGTCGCTGAAGTTAGATCCTGTGTGTTCATGTAGCCTGCACCTCATTCTGGATCCATTCTGTCATTATTAGGCCCAGGCTATTTCAGCTGCACCACCCCCACACCTCTGCCAATATGTGGCGGTTTAACCAAACGAGGAAGACTGTAGTACCTTCTCTTTTGATAGAAAAAGATGAGCAGATGTGTCTATTGTTCATCTATTAGGCTTAACGAACCAAGCCCAGCACTATTTGTGTGTGCGTGTGTTTGTATTGTGAGCACACTTGTCCTATTTGGAGTTGGACACATGCACATTTAATTTTCAAGTTAGAATTTTAGGTATAAAAAAGGTCAACACACTGACATTAAAAAAATAAAACGCCAACGTGTTATTGATTTAAACAAGAGAATGTTTATTTTTGTTTACAGATATGCCAAATAATTCCAAATTCACACAATATTCATAAAAACATTCACAGTATCTTTAAAAAAATCTAAAGCCATGGAGGAAGTGACATGCTGGCATAACATGACTGGTGTCTCTGTGGTTTCTTTTTATTACATTATGCAGCACAAGTGTTAAGGTCCCAAAACCCGGAGCCGGATAAAAGCCGGCCCCTGCTTACATGTCAGGGGCCGTTTAGCCTATAGCGCAGGGCGTCTTCAGCCGGCCGGGGTGACAGCTTGCAGCGGTCAGTGTCCTGCTGGACCCCCCGCTGAATGAGGGACATGTCAAAGGTGACGCTTCAAGACTCCCAAAGCCAACATCTGCGGGGGGACAGATTAACCTTTCAGACTTTTCCCTGTCCTGGACCTGCTAGGGGCCCCGCATCTGTCAGGGTCCCCACAATAGACCCAGCGCTCGGTCGAACGAGTTAAATAAAAGAAAGAAAAAAAAGAAGAAGAAGTTAAACTGTCTCTGATGTGAAGTCAATGTCAACGGCGTGTGTGTGACGTGTGTCGAGACAAAAGGACACTAATTCCTCGAAGTGTGGCTGTCCAACCGTGTAGTCCTGAGGACATAATAGACTTGAGAGGCAGGCAAATAGAGCTGATAAGAGGGAAACAAAAACAATGTGAATAAACAGACATGTTCATTTTAAATCAGCTTTATCATGCTTTATATCGGGGTAGTTACACTTTAACTTCATTAGAGTTTAATTCGAATTTTATTCCGTCAATATAAAGACCATATAGAGTCAGCAACAGACCACGATTTTATCGAGTTCTATAAAAAATAAAGAACCCTCTTTCTGATAATATATATATGCTATTTTTACAGTCTTGGCCAATTTATCATGTTTAATTTTGCTGCACACTCTCTCAGAGACTCAGAGACAAACGGGATATAAGACAGAGGAGTATGAAAGGCCAAGGTTTGGCCTTACATGGCAGCAGACCTCATCTACACATTCTCATACGGATCGATATGCTTCTGCCATGTCTGCACGACCCGAGCTGTGTGTTTATGTGTGTTGGCTTTCTGTGGCCATTGTGCGATGTAGGCCTGGTTCTACGAGCCGGTGACATTTTCGGGGAATATAAGTGGGACGCGGTTTTCTGAGCACGTTTGAAAGAGGATACGAGCGGGTTTTAATTCAATTAGTATAAAGGAGACAGACAGACGCACAGACAGACAGACAGACCAACAAGTAGTGCTTCACAGATCCATGCATGGGCGGATGTGGATGCAGACAAGTTTGGAAAAAAAAAATTCTTTCGTTATCACCATATTTCAGCCTCATATGAAAAAAAAAAAGATTTGTGTGTGCCAGTGCAAACTGAGGGCAGACAATGGGCACCTGAAGCCACCGCGTCCATTACTTACAGGTTTCACAATGATTATTAATCAGGGACATCTTTCCCGTGAAGCCCACAGCAGCATATCCGAGCAGAAAAGCTTCACAGAGAGGACCGTGGATCAATATTTCGCCAGCTCTGCACAGTGACACAGCGTTGTAAGCGTTATAGATGTTCAAAATGACAATTACAGCTTGTTTAGGAACAGGCTTTTACTAAATGGCATCTGGTGAAACCGAACTTTTACAAATGAGGCCAGACTTAGGCCTATATGGTCATTTATGGCGGAGAGGGCGCATGCATGGGGAAACTGAATTAGCCTTTAAAAAATAAATCCCACTGCTCTTGTTTCATCCTTTTGAACCCATAAATTAATTTATGGGTTCAACTTTCAAGTCTTGAGTTCCATAAATATTGTTGCCTCGCAAATTTATTTTATGATTTTTCGTTAAATTATTGAGGAATCACTCCTCCCTGCGCTCTTTTCTAAAAAAAAATGTGTATTGCAGTGTTTGTGCTGGCCTTTACAGCATATTTGAAGTATGGGCCTTGAAAACACACCACAGCGAGCAGATCAATACTGAATAAAATTATAATTCCTGCAGGAACTCAGACTGGCGTTTGATTTGTTGGAATAAACAAACTTAAAAGTACACGTTTTTTACTTTGTCTATGGCATTTTAAACATACACACGCAAACACGCACATATCCGTATATATGAATATATATGTTCTAAAAAAATTTTGTTGAACAAAAGCGATTATGTAAATTAGACTGAGTTATATCTCAAAGAAGTCATAAGTCTGCTTACATAATTTAAACTGTATTAAGGCTTTACAGGTGGTGCTTTTTAATCCGTTTTACTTTACTCTGATGCTGATACAACAAGTAAAAAAACAAAAATAAAAAAAACAATAAAATAGTCACCATTTCAACCTCAGTGACATCCACTTATCAGATGAAAAGCCAAAATTAGAGTAAGAGCCTCTAGTTTTGAGCGTTGAAAACGACCTGGTCTAAGTTTTCAACGCTCAAAACATGTGAAAAACACGCAGAACATGAACAAATAAGCTCCAGAGTTGTAATTATAAAAACGACTTTAATTTTCTCCTGCACTGATTCAGGAAATTACTTTTTTAAAAATGTTTCCCTAATTAATAAAAATGCCATCGTGGCCGCGCAGCAGATGCTGGACCTGCTGCCTTGCTCAGGGGTAAATCAACTGCCTCTTCCCTTGTCTTATTCCGCGTCACTTGCTCTGATTCGTGCACTCATGTGAAATTAATAAGGCATCACTTTACATTAAGGTGTCCATATGCCGCCCAATTACGCCCTGTAACTTTGGTGAGACTCCAATTATGACAACAAAACCGTGTTAACGATAGCCAAACCAGCCCCGCCGAGAAGCTCCAAATGTGCACTTCAATTCCAAATGACTTCTAGCGACTTTAAGACTTCAAGCGTCTTCTACATTACTGATGAGATTGTTACAAATTTAGTTTGGTGCTATTTTTTTTTTTTTTTGCGAATTGAATAGCCTACTTTTTTATCGTTTAAGCAAAAATAATTATTTCAGATGAGTTACTTGTCGATGAAAAATATAGGACAATTTTAGAATTTGCAGGGATAATTTCTCTTGCTAAAATCACTACAACAGTATCTGAATAAATACTAGTCCCAGTGTATGGTTTCTGAGATTAACGTGTTTCTTTAATAGAAACTACAGTGCACATTATTGCCGTAATGAGTATTCCTTTATTCAGGAATCTCCTCTTGGATTTTGGGCCTTGTAATAAGGATTTTTTTAAGCATGGCGTCAAATGAGTTTAACATGTCTATCTCTGATAGCATCAAGAAGGTGGGGCTGGTTTCTAATAAGAGACCTGACAACATGTTTTCAGGCATAATCCCTCTCCGGTTCATCGTTGTCTTTAAATCTTCATGAATCACACTCCCATGCCTCAAGAAGAAAAATACAGATAAGTGCATTTACGATGGGTTAATTTAATTTTAAGAAAACAAATAAATCTGCGAATGTATGAACATCTATAGATAATGTAGCCAGGGCTACTTCATCAGTCAACTGTTATGAGCGGTGTTTAATGCTAATGTTTATGTCTCAGTTTAAAAGCAAATGTAGCCTAAGGAAATTAAGCCCGCATTTAAAATGCAACAACTTGAGTCTACATATAAGGAGCTGCATTATGCAGAAAATCAATCAGTATTTCGTTATAATATAGCCCTCTGTGAGCTTGACACTTTAATTTATTGTTTAATATTTAAAAGACCGAATCTTGTATTAAAGATAATCCCCAGATAACCTGTTTGGCTATAAACTGATGCTCATATGCAGATACTAAAGGTTGATGTGTCGCATCTGCATATTGCCAAGTTTTTGTGCAGATGCGTCAGCGCAGAGAAACACTGATGCTGTGCGTCAGACTTGGACAGCACTCTTTTGTCCACGTTTCTTCTCATCAGGGTGTCAGGGTGCAAAATGTCTGCATATAAACTCCTCTTCTTCTGCGCTACACATAAAAAAACATACACACACGGACACGCACGTACCAAGCACACGCGCACTCTCAGTGTAGTCCCCGACTTTACCGCAGGATCCTATTCTGTCATGCATCTTTAACAGTCTCCAAGCTCCCACCCATAAAACAGAGCACACAAAGACAGAGCTTGAACATGAATGCACCTATAAACTCTTTAACTCCAGCGTACGAGTTGCAGAAACAGAGGATGCGCTCGAATCCGCGCGTCTGCTCCGTGTGCGTTTTCCCCGTCCCACCCTCTCCCTCGTCCTCCTCCTCCGGCTTCCAGCTTTTCTCCAGAGCTGCCAGAGTCCCAAATCCTGACAGAGGTAAACATCCTTAGCCGCTGCACGCATCCCTGCTTCCAGTCACAAATTATCCGTCCCGCAAAAAATGCCTGTCTTTTCCTTCTCCGGTGCCGTGCTTCTCTCCGTGCTTTTCTCGATGCAGGCGCATTTGAATAGCTGGCCGGTGTTATTATGGATCCGTGCGCACTGAAAGAGAATCAGTATGCAAATTGTTTCAGTATCAATCGAAAGGTTCGATCCGCCTGAGCGTCAGCCCCTTTGGCACGTGAGGCTCCTTGGCTGCATAAATGTTTATAATGATCCCATATATTAACACACGTAGAAAGAGGAGAGGAAATGCTGAACTATTATTAAGATGTGACTAAACATTCTTTTGCAGTATGTTGAATGAAATCAAAATTTAAATGTAGGGATGAAGATGTGCTCGAATGACTCAAAATGAAGACTTAGCTCAAACACTTTTTTGTGTGTAAAATAGACTACACACAATCAGAGGGGATGCTATATAAGTACCACTAAACGGTTTATATGCTGCCATTAATATTTAATCGTTAATTGATTTAATATGTTTGTAATCACCGTAGGTTATACAAGCCTATCTATGCTCGTGTGGAAGTATTGTCACAGTTTTGAAATGTTGTTTTGAAAAAAGTCTCTGAGTATTTAATAATATGAAACAATCATACTTTTAAGAATTAAAGTAGTCATGTGATTTGATTCACAGCAAAAGTCTGTGCATTATTCCAGTTTGCTTCTGTGCGTCATTTTCCGATAATCTTACTAATATACCAAATCTAGCCTCGAGGCCTGTGGAAGAAAAACACACTGCTGAAAAGAAGCACCTGGGTGAGGATGGATAGAGAGGGAAAAAGAAAAAGGGTAAATACACAACAAACGATGTGAGCAGTCGTACAAAGGAGGAGTATAGGAGGAGGAAAAGGAGAACACAGAAAGCGGAGCACGTAAAGGTAAAGACAAGAGTGCGGGAATAAGAGTTTGGACAGGACAGAGAAGATGAAGGGAAAGAGAGGAAGGGCAACACGAGGTGAAAGGAAAAGCTTTAGCAAGGGCAGGGAGAACTAGAGTATGGTCAGGAGGAGATAAAGCATAGAGTCCGTTATCCATCTGTTCTGGGGTTAGAGATTGACCAGCTGAGGGGGTCAGGGGTGAGGGGTCGGCGACCCGTTGGCCCGAGGGCTCGGTGGTCAGCGCGCTCGCAGGTACACATTAAGGGCAGGATTATAAGACAAATTAAAAAAAAAAGGGGGGGGTGTGCATTTGTTTTGCACAGATCGACCGTCCAGCTAAGACCAGATAAAAAGATTTTTATTCTTGAACCAAATAAATTATTAATTCTATTTAGCAAGTTAACTAGTGAGCTGAGATGGGTGGAATTTTTTAGTCTTCTAATGTAAAATGGAATTTGTTTTTATCTACTGATATTAAAATATATACATTACTCAGTTTGGTTTAATGTTTTGACAGCACGCAACCCATGGCCTCTAGGAGTTTTTGTGTAATCATAGATGTTTAAATGTCCACGTTGAGCTCCCTAGGGACATCTAGCAGTGTGTTAGGATGATAATATGAGGACAGAAGATTTTACAAATGTCTAAAAATGAACTTTTGAGAATTTAAGGACTTTTTAAAAGCTTTAATATATTTATTTTGCATGTAATTTGTAATTTTTTGTTGTCGCAGATAGTTTGGATGTGCATTTACCTTCGGTCTGCATTTATATCTAACAATCAACCTCAATTTTGAAATAAAACACAATAGTGCAGAGATGTTGAGATTACATTAATTCATATGGTTTTCAACCACTATGTTTACATAACAAAAATATGGATTAATGACATTGTGTAAAGGCTAATTCTAAAGCGAATAAAGTTCCTGTGATTTTACACATGTACAGCAGTTGTGTGTAGTGTCCCATTAGACTGAGATGCTCAGAAGTGGATATCCCTGTTTAAAGTTTAATAACTCTTTGAACAGGAGGGTTCTCTCTTGATCAGTTAAGATCCCCTCAGCCACTTACACTATAGGAGGTGCCATATTTAATAACTATCCACCTGTTCAAAGTGATGTGTGCGTGGTGCAGTGTGTGAAGATTTAACAAGGCGTTCAGTGGTTAGGTCAAGGATTGCTGTCCTTTACTTGTGCCTGAAAATCTATATCTTGGAAAGGGGAAGGATTATATATTTTATGTCAACAAAAGACTGTCCTCTTCTTTATGTGTGTGTGTGTGTGTGTGTGTGTGTGTGTGAAAGAGCTTATGACTGAGTGGCTTACCGTTGTGCACTATAGGTCTCTGCCAGCATGTGTGTGTGTGTGTGTGAAGCTAACGTGTATGAGTGTGAGCAGGAAAGAGACTTCAGTGATGAGTGTGTGTGCTGCACTCTGTGGGGTAACAATGTTTCTATACCTTTATACACACAGCTGAGCAGCCATGGCTGTAAAGCTCTACGACTGTGCTGAAAATTTTCTTCAATTTGTTTTATTTAGTTAATGTGGATGTTGCTTTTCTAGTCACAGAAACATTTAATATTATTTCGGAAGATTTTAAAATCCCACTTAGTTTTTTATCTTTGTTATAATTAATCAGAGGACCAATTATAATGTTAAGATTTCAACATCAGCCAGTCAGAGACAAAACCACTGATAAAGTTATAATATACAAATATATTAATAAATGGTCAGTGAAAGATGTAGTTGAATAACAGCAAGGTAATTCTTTCTAAAAACTGATGGTTGGATTATCTATTTGTTCATATTCTATGTGTTTACATATAAAAAAGAGGTTTCAGTTAATAACCTTGATAAAACAATTGAATTTCAGCATTTTTACGACATGAAATTGGAAGCATTAAAATGCAAACGTTACACTGTTGGCAACAGCATCTCTGTTTCACTCATTTCCACATCTCCCACTTGCTCATTCACTGTTTTCATTCAGCATTGCCTCTAAATCTCTTTTACTGATATTTTAATAGTATTGATCTTGATGTCGATGTCTTGTTTGTCATCATCTTCACATGAAGTTTCTGAGAAAAAAATTGGACATTTCAGGTCTTCTCATTTGAATTTGTTTTCTCTTTAAAAATTCATTTTCAATTAGAGAAATGAACAGATCCCTGTTCGTCTGCTTGCAAGCGTGTGGCTACAACATGTGTGTGTGTGCTGATTTGAACTGCAGGGTCAGTCAGAGCAGATGAATGTCAATGATTGAATTTGTGTGTCTCGATAAAACGTTGACACTCACAATTTATGTATTTAGTTTTGTGCATTTATCTTATATCAATCACAACTAATCACACAATACATGAGTGCTCTTGTGTTTGTATGTGTATGTGTGTTTGTGAATTGTGTGTGTGTGTGTTGGGGGGTTGCAGGTAGAGGGATTAGTAGGGAAAGTGGCTGGAGTAAGGACAATGATAGCTGCATCTAAAAGAGGATTACACGGGTTCCCCCTGTCATCATGTACCTGCCATTATGGGATTACAGACGCCACTTCCACCTTTTCCATTCAACACTGCAGAGCAGGGCAGGAATACCTCTGCCCTCATGAATGCTCAAAGCCTCAACAAAGGAGGAAATGAGGGTGGTCCTGTTCAGGTCAACAGGTAGTACTAAAGCTTTCTGCAGGAGTCTGACGTTAGGACGGCATGCATTTTTCTCATGTTTGGTGATGGCTTGATATGGCGGCAACACCAAGTGACAGAAAGCAAAATTATACCCACTGCATATAAAAGAACCTGAACACCTGGGAGCTTCATACACATCCCTGCATTCACAGATACACACATGAGCATAAAACGTGCTGGCACATGCTGTAGTTATAGACTCAATGTAAGAAAATGAAAATGAATGGAGCTGTGATTGGCCCTTGCACACATACACACACCCTCTTGGTAACAGTGAATACTGATTTGGCACAGTCTCTCATGATATCTATTGTTCATTAGTCATTGTTATCCCGCTTTGATGTAGCTGTAATGGGCTTTAGATGTGTGGACCGGCTCCATAAAGACCCCTGTTTAGTAACGGCCACAGTTTAAATGCTCTTAATGTGCTGCCGAGGTGTGGGGAGGGGCCAAGAGCTGTAAATCACAGAGAAATGTGTGTGTGTCAGTGTGTGTGTGTGAGGGGGGGAATGAGGTGAAGAAAGGAGCGATTGGAGAAGAAAGGAGAGGAGAGGGGAGACGAAAGGAGAGAGGGGAGGGAGGGGAGGAGGTTCAGGGACGAGGGAATGGAATCTGTGTGTGTGCATTCTGACGAGGCGAGAGAGCCTCCCTCCGAAACTGCAGACGTGTTTGCACAGCACAGGTTCACACAGTCGCTGGTGAAGTGCGTGTGCACACACACACATACACACACACACACACACACACAGACGAGGTGAGCCCTCCCTCTTGTTGAGGTGCTCCTGTGTCGTGCTCATGCTTACATCAAGTTTAGCATACAGCCTGGCGACTGGGGATCAAACTAATGTAACTATGTGTGTGCATGTGTGTGTGTGCGTGTGTGTGATCTGCCTTGTCCCCAGTAGGGACAGAGCAAACAAACAGAGGCGGCTATCAGCCTCTCCATTGTATTCATCTGATCACTAATCTTCAATGGTTAAATCATTATCCATCCACCACCTCAGCAAAGGGCCAGGCAAACACTACTGGGCTGTCACCAAGCAGCACTAACCCTTAATATGTTACTGACACACACACAGACACACACACACAAGCACACGCACTTTCTCTCTCTCACACACACACGCACACGCACACACTCTCTCTCACACACACATACACACACACAAACAAACACACACAGAGTGCTCATTCATACACACCAACTGTGAGAGCTTTACATAAGATTTACATTAATACTTAATACATTAATACTCACTACTGTTCTACTCACTGTTATGTACATAAAATATAAAATAAGCAAAAGAAATTATTTTGTACAATCTATTCATGTATTGTTCTAAGTATGAAATACATACACACACATATATGCACACAGAGCGAGAGTTGTTGCCATCTCCGGGTCTGAGGGGCTTCCATCACTCCCAGCAGGATGCTGGGGCAAATCTAATTGCAGGTAAACGTACAGTGCTGCTCTCTGTGGCTCCTGTGTGGAGAAGATGGGAGGAGAGGCCCAGCGACATGGTTAGTATTGGCCGGGATGACTGATCGGCCCTGCCCTAACTACATTAGACTGTGGAGAAGTGGCTGGCTCCCTCTCCCTCCCCCAAACACACCACTGCTGCTGCCCTGCTCCCTCCCTGCTCCTCCGCTCCTTCAGAGACAGCAAAGGTAGTTGGTGAGGCTTTGGTGGGGCTGGTACGTGGGGGCCGCTGGGCGTGACCCATCCCCGCCGTGGATCCCTGCGTATCAACCTCCAATAGAGAAGCCCACGGTTGATTGGAGCGTATTAGCAGGCTGTTGGGCTCGAGGTAGTCCAGGCCCAGTGGAGGGCTCTGCCATCTAAGATCTGATCAGAGGTTATTAGCAGTAAAGAGCCACTGTGGATGAGGGGAGGAGAGACATCATTTACAGGGTCAGAGCCTGGCCGCACAGAGCAGTGGGCAATGCGTGCACGCACACACACACACAGAAAACAAGCACACACACTGGACAGTAAAGGGCGGCTCATTACTCAGTGAGAGCTCAGGTTTCCAGCGTAGACCTCTCCATTAGACCCCCAGTTAGGGAGAAATGAATGGCTGCAGCTTCTCCGCACTCATAAACCATCCAACCATCCACAGCAGGAGAAAATGAGATACAAGTAAATGGAGGGAGGGGATCTAGAGGTGCTCTGTGTGCATGTGTGTGTGTGCACAAGAGAGAGCTGAGGGGTCCGTGGGGTCTTTGAGATGGAAATGTCCAGCTGGTCGGCCGTCTGCTGCCTGACCCCTGAGCTCAAGGTCAAAAGCCAGAGCCCCAAACCAACCGGCCATTGACCAAAGTGCACACATACAGTACACACACAAACACAGCTACACACACACACACACACACACACACTCAGTATCCAAACTTGTTCACATTTCGCTTGTGTTTGTGTGTGTGTCAGTGTGTGCTTTTAGGGAGAGGGAGTGTGCATTCTGCTGTGTGCGTGTAATTGATCATTTAATCTGGTTGACATCATAATCCCCGACGCGTGTTTAACTAACTGGCTGACCACCAGAGGAGCAGAAGGGCTGAGTAATTATCTCATTTGGATACATTAATAACGAAGCATCACTCACCGTTACCTTGACTTTACCCGTCCTGAATCAATCACGGTGCGCAGTGAGCAGTGAAGTGTGTTTGCATCTGTGTGTGAGAGAGAAAAAGAGAGTGTGTGCATTTGTGTGTTTATTCTTCTGTGTTCACATGCATGTTTAAGGAAGCTGCATCGATGCGTTGCACCTCGAAGCAGAGTGTCGGCCATCACAAAGCCCGACCTGCAACAGGAGCGAGCTAAAATGGAGCCTGGTGCATGTGTGTGCCAGCTTCTGTATGCATGTGCAGTATTACACCGGTGTATGGATTCGTAGGAAAACCAAACGCTCAAAAAATGAACCACAAATCAACAATATTGGCTGGGGAACGATCAAAAAATTCAATCGGGGGAGGAGAATATGAGAAGGATATGCGGTTTGCATCAAGAAACGGGCATATCGTTTTGTTTCAAACTGAAGTGCACATTTAAAGCCAATTGCTCCGAGGACGGAGATGCACACAAATGGCAATAAAATTAAATGGCAGCTGAAACAAAGAAAAGCCGACCCACGCATGTGTCCTTCTGTTTGTGTGTGACTCTGTGTGTGTGTGTGTGTGCATCAGGGTCTTAGGAAAATTATTGCTATTGATTTAAGGCGGAGAAACGTGGAAATGTTACCAGATGGGACATTTAGCTGTGAGTGGCTTCAGATGAGACGAGTCATCCTCGAAAGGCCAGCGCAGAGAGATGCAGCGAATGCACATCAAAACACCAAATGCTGTCCAGACCTTCACTCAGGATGAATCTACAACTCACCATCAGATTTTGAGGTATATTATTTCATGTGCATGGAGATTTTAACTCACATTGTAGGATTCAGGATGTCAGAATTTTCCGGATCATATAGCTTGAAATGGATTCCTGTTAAAATTAATAGTTTTTATACTTTGAATACGTTTATCTTAAAATCAATATATGAATGTACGTGAAATGCACAGACAGCAGCTGTCATGTGCAATGAGCTTTGTATCTGATGCTCAGACAGTGACTGGGTTTAAGTAAACAAAGTATCACAGAGCACTTACAGAAGGCACTCGAACAGTGATCTTCAACTGGCCTGCAGGCCACATCCAGCCTGCAAAATATGTAATAAATTCAGAAAATGTGCAGTTTGTTTGTTGAGTTGCTGGCTCTTGGCAACACGCTGAAAAGTTTTAACTTGTTTTACAGAATGATGCCACCACCAGCAGCCCATTGAGGTTCCTCATTTTCCCCACTAAGGCAATTTCTGTATAGTTACAAAAGGCTGAATGACGAAAACTCACCACATGAGACACTCAAAAAGGGGCTGATGCTGTGTTGTTGTTGTTACCCTTGTGGATCTAACAAACATCCAGCTTAAGTCTTCAGTGAAGTGATATTTCTAAAAATGATGTAGACAAATAGAATTATGAGGCTTTGGGTTGAAATGAGACTGAGCTATGAAAGCCCCATATCTGGTCCACGGTTTGTCGACCACAGTTACTTTACATTAAATGTAAATTAACACAAGAAAAAGGTCATGGCCTCACAACTAATGTTGAATGAATGTGAGTTTCTTGTCAAGTCTGTCATATGGAACTGATGAGCCACTGAATGCAAACACATTAAACTATAAATGCATAACTTATGTTGGAAAATAAGCATCAATTTTCACAAAAAGAACAACCTGTGAAACCAGGTTTAGTTGTATCAAGTTCAAATCATAAATCCTAGTTATTTGAGAGCTGTTAGTCATGCAAAGAACTTTTTTGAAGGCATTGCACCTACAAACTACTATTCAGTCATGCAGAGCTGCTGCTTGAACTCCCTCCTTACTGCAGCTAATGCCAGCGAGTGTGATCATCACTGAGGTGGAATAACAGGAGAGCTCACAGATTTTTGTCAAGAGGCAGCCTGATGGTGGAAAGATCTTCTGACTAAAGAGCCTAAAGCTTCTATATCCTCTGCAGGGTGAGTCTTTTTTTTTCAGAGCAGATTGTCCCTTTAAAGTGTCTGTTCTCAGTGAACACTGACAGCTGTCCGTCTGTTCTGGTTCAGGTTAGGAGCCTCTCAGAAGAGCTGTTCAGATTACACCAACAGCTCAATAGAGACAAACTCAGCATGCTGCAGCACATGCACACATACACACACACATACACACACACACACACACAGACACGCAAACGCACACAGACAGGCAGACGGACAGACGGACACTCACACACACAAAAACACACTGCACAATCACAGTGAACTGTATATGAAGATACACATGCCTGCACATAGACATTAATTTAATTTAAGTGCATCTAAACACATCTGGAAACACACACATACACACAAACACACACATGCACACACACACACAAAGACAGTCTGGCAGTCTGGTGTTCTTCAAGTTAATTTGACACAGAATCGATTTGATCCCTCGTCATCTCAATAATGATAGAAAAGATGCTAAATGCAATAGAATCTCTGAAATCTAATATTTTGGGGTCAAATCGTTTAATGAAGAGCAATCTGACTCTGGACTTTCACTGTTCATACTGCATGCTATCTATTAGGATATTGTTTTTCCATACGATTTGTTGAATTACGGTTAGCCTAAAACAATACCACAAAATTGTACGAAAGGAAGTCTAACAAATCAGTACGATTACATTTCATGCAGATGGCTGGTTGGGTTGACTTGAAGGTCCAGTCTTTAGTTGAAATGAGAAACATATGGCTCAGAACAGATATCAAAACCAGCTATTAGTCTCAAAATGTCTGACAGATTTGACAGTAGTAGTGGGCAACACATCAGATAAAAAGGTTTGTTCAATAAATAAACAAACTTTTTTGTATGTGATCTGATGTTATATTAGAAGGACAAAATATGACTGATTTACAGAAAGCTGTTGGAGGACAAAATTAAAAAACACAGTAAGAGATTAAAAATGTTATGAGTAACTTAGAGACTCTAACTGCAGTTTAACTAAATACCAAATGAATATTGCAGTAAAATGATCTCAATCAAACACTACAACTTTGTAGGAAAAGTGGCTTTAAATGCTCAATATTTTCGATGTTCAAACCAGAGAAATCATAATTTCATTCCAGGTACTTTTCTTTTTTCACAGGGAACACTCAACAATTCTTCAGAGAGCAAGGAAGAAATCTGGTGAACATAACTTGAATTAAATTTTAATACATTGCCTTGTCTGTCTGCCGGAATTTCTGCAACGGTGGGTGTTTAACTATAAATACAACGCATTCCTCTAAACCCAGTCTTTTCACATCGTCACCAAACTTTGTCTTTGATTTTTATTGTTTTGACTGAGAGACCGTTTTGTTGACTGGCAGCAGAAATTACATATGGTGCTTTTAATGTGTGCTAAATGATTCCACATAGCAAACAATACACAGAATTTTTTGTTGTATTTAAAAGCGCTAGTTATATGCACCTGTATTATGTGTGACACAGTAAGAAACAAGTAAGAAATAACTCTTCGACTGACATCTATTCCTGTAGAGGCTGATAATGACTGTGATTGTGTGTCTGAGCTGCAGCTTAGTGAAAAGGGACCTTTGAGTTGTTTATTTTCACAATCACGTGCAACAATCATACTTTAACCTTATACGTGAGTGCTTTGTGGTTCCTTACGTGTGGTGTGTGAGTGTATGTGTGCATGTTTCTGTTTGTGTGTGCGTGTCTGTGTGATTACCCATGCTGTTATCAGCGGCAATCCGCCATTCACTGCGGCTAAAATGAAAGGTTTTCCTCTGTCACAAAGCAGTTTCTTTGTTTCCATGGTGCTATGATTCTGTCAAAATCCCAGAGAAAACAGAGGGGGGAGAAAAAAAAAATCAATGTCCCCCATCACTAACAGCAGTCTCAGCCTAGCAGGCTGCCGCCATGCAACTACACACGCCAACACATGCATACATGGACACAAAAACCACAAAAAAAGTCCTTGTATGGTGAATCTGTCTATTTGATTTTTTTTTCACTGATGAAAGTGGACAGCGGCAAATCTTGGATATTTCAACAATGGCAGCTTGAAAAAATAATGATCCTGAGAGGTTAAAAAGGAGAAGTTTCTTATCTTTTTGTAACTGTCACATAATCTGCAGATTCAGAGCATATCGACAGTGTTTACTGTTGCTGCCTGTGGTGAGTGAGAGGAGCAGGGAGAGTAATTTACCCTCACACTCTCACATTTCACAGCAGATCTTTGTCATCAGAGGATGTGTCTGTTATAGCAGGGACAGGTCAACAGATTATTCTGAAAGAAATTCAAAGATCCAGGGTGAGGCCACTGTCTCATTGTAAAATTGCAGTAAATGTATGACTGCTTTAAGCCAGTGGCAAAACATACATGAGCCTTAACATTAAACAGAAGCCGATTCTCCAGATCCTGATAGTCCAGATCTTTAAGAGCCTTCTGTAGTACACTGCAAACCACACAAAAAAGGCGAGATGTGTGAAGGACTAATGCAGAAAAAACATGGAATTCAATGGGTGTGGAGAGGTTAGATTTTCAGTTGCTTTTAGGACTATTTTAAATGGATTCCTTCTTTTGATATCAAACAAAGATCGACACTAGAATGCTGGAGAGGGCAATGATGAGAGGGTGACTAAAATTACACTGCCTCACACTAACACACTAGACAATTTAATTAGTATCACACGCATATATGTCTCTCTCTCTCTCTCTCTCTCTACATTTATTTATATATATATATAGTCAAAAAATCAAATCTATAGGATTTCAGTACAAAAACATGATTTCCCCTTTTTTGACACTTGGGACAAGATTCAAACTGATGTTTCTTTACTTAGTAATCAACCAATTGTCTTATTTCACGGTCCAGTTAGCAATGATAAATATGCAACGGTAGGTTAGCTTTCAAATTAAATCTTGCAGAAACATATTTTAGTTAACACTTTCTTCAGGTTTAGACATAAAACTGTGTGGTTAGATTCAGGAAAAGGTTTTGATTTGGTTCAAATAACTACTTTACTTTCCTGAAACACTGACCTTTAGTTTCACGCAGGAAACCAGCACCAGTCTAATTTGTGAAAGTCCTAAATTTGTGGCCATGTACACAGATCTATAGATTAACCCACTGCCATCAGCAGTCTGCATGTATAGTTAATGTATCAGCTGTTGTAACATGCAAACTTCTGTTGTATGTTGATGACTCTCCATTATCTGAGAAAAGATACTGGGGAGACTGAGATCAGCCTTGGTAAGGACTTTGGTTAGCAGGACTTTTGGCTCACAGAAGAGGTTTTTAGAGTAAAACTTTGTCAATCCTGTTTGAAATTATTAAGTTTTCAAAGATAAAATAGTTGACTAGTTGAATGTGCATGAGCACATAACTTTGACACATCTGTTACATATTTAGGGATAATATCGGGTCTCTTGTAAATCTGCTGTTACTAGAGCACTATCTAAATGTGCACTCAGATCCAAATCAAAGCAAATTTTCACCTTGTGGCATTTATTTGGAGCTCATAGTTGTGCTGTTTGTAAATATTTGCTGGTATACGGTTTTCTGTTAAGGTAGCCAGCCACAGTCTCTGTGGGAGTGTGTTCAGCTCAGCCTCTGACTGAACTCAGGCCATGCCAGCTCTGTATGTCATTTCTCTGCAGTCCGTCTCCTTTTCCCCCATGTGTCTATATGTTCATGAAGCAAAGTCATAAAGACCTGCAATATTTTCTCCTTTGTTTAAGTTTAAAAATTTTCAATCCGCACTGCCTCAAGCAAACATATATTAATTGTCAGTCTTTCTATTGAGTTTGTATGTTTCCATTGAGACATGAAAAAATCCCTTTATACTCTGTCTGAGTAAAAGAGTCACAGGAGCTTTAAAGGCATACTGTGTAGTTTTTGACCTCCAGTTGTGCAATGGAGCACTGATCTCAGGGATGGGTCAACATTTTGTCCCTTGCATATAGCAGGTGATACAATAAACAGTCCAGCTAATGGTTTTACATATTACACTGACCTACCATGGCCAAGAACATGCAAAAAATAGGAAACAAAGTGCCTAGCAAAGAGGAAGAAAACTGCTATGAAAATTGCAAATAAAAATATTAGTTCTGGTAGAATCATTTTAAGTGTATCTGTTGTCGTGATTTAGTTTGAACTAATTTAGTTTCAGATTTAAACTGTTAAATTTAATGTGACATGTTTTGCATCTGTCTTCCATTTGTCTTCTTCTGTTCCCACTTCACACATGCAAGAAGTATATAATTCTCAAAGACCATCAGCTAATCATGCATGATTACCCTCTATCGGAATGGACAATGCAAAAGGATTTAGGGTGTTGATGAAAACCAATAAAGTGACAATAAACTTGATATTTAAAAACATGAAACAGTGGGATTGTGTTAATAGCACACATATAATAATTTTTAAAGAGGGTTAGGCCCCTGACTGTTCTTACTTTGGCGCAGTGGGCAGCAGAAAGGTATGAACACTAATTGCCACCTGCCATTACAACAAACACACAAAAAGAATCATTCAGTGTAACTGTTCTTTTTGAGCACTTTTATACCGTAAAAAGTGGGTCAAAAAGGGATGGTAGTTTTCCAGAGTTTTCAAGCATTCAAAGCACCTTGAAAAATGTGTTGCTGTTTCCTGAATAAAATCAAGAATGTACCTTAGAACAGTAATAGGGTCCATGCATCATTGGTACTGGGGCCCTAAAAAAAGTAGTTCAGAGTGTCCTTACATAAGATACTAAAGGCCCTTGATTTTTCTGAAAGAAGGTATAGCTCACTTAAGTTGCTCAGTATTAAAAAGTCAGCAAACAAGATCTTACTTTTTAGGAAAACATTCTTAGAAATGGAACCATTCAAAAGAATTTGTCATTTGTGGTGCCTCACTACACCCAACATGGAATGCAATTTTCATTTTGATTTGAGCTCAACTATCCAGCTTCTATGGACTCATTCAGGAGCCACTGACACACAAGTTGTCGTATTTAACACAGACAGATGTGGGGTTACTGTAGGGGTGTGCAGAGCAGGGACACAATTTGAGATTTTTGACCTTACTTTCCAATGTAACAAAAAAAGAATGATTCTGTTTTGGGAGTCTGCATGGAGCCCCAAAAATGGTTCTTCCCTCTCGAAGACTGAACAGAAGAAAGGACCCTGTGAAGTGTGTATGTATGTGTGTGTGTGTGTCTGTCTCCCCTTCCACTGGCGGCTAATGTGAGGTCATTAGTGAGTGTGTTTATTTGTGTGTCCCTCTTAGAATCCCCTTCATGCTTTTAAGACACTCCACAAGATTCTTCAAGGCTGCAGACAAACACAATGGACAGTCGGGAACATGGTCCTTCTACATCTGTGTATGTGTGTGTGTGTGTGTGAGCACATGTGCGTGATTGTGTGTACGTTGCTGTTTACAGTATTTGTATGTGTGTTTATGAAAGGGCACTTGCTGGTCTTCAAGGAAGCTCTCCATGAAGTTGGAACCAGGACATCAAACCCAGTCATTAAAGAGGCTTTCACAGAAATAAAGAAGCAGGTGATGAAGATGATGATGAGGAGGAGTAATTAGGAAGAGATGAGAGGAAATGGATTCGCTGCTTTTATCCCTTTGGCCCTCAAAGGCGAAAGTAAAGTTGTAAGAGTTTGGAGGTGGCAAATAAGACAAAAATAAGCAAAGAGGGAAACCAACTATAACAGGATATGCAACATGTAAGAGATAGATAGATAGATAGATAGATAGATAGATAGATAGATAGATAGATAGATAGATAGATAGATAGATAGATAGATAGATGTTATACAGACACTCAACACTGTCCAAATACAGGATGTAATGCCCATCTCAGACAGTTAGATCTTGCTTTTTCTCCCATATTACGTCACAGCTATAAATCTTGATTTCTCTCATTGATCACGAGCAGGTTCTGCAAATACAATTTCAAATTTAAAAGCTAATGCACCAAAAGCTTAAAAAAATCAATTTTTATTCCACTAGAGCAGACCCATATTGCCAGAAAGTAGACAAAAATCAAAGCCGATATATACATTTTCTCGTGAAATCATTCCTTTCTGGCCCGGCGTAACGAAGTTCGAGAGAACATAAAGCGCATAGTTTTTGGGAGAAATAGCGATGAGATGTGGTTGAAGTTTATACCATTAGATTTATTACCCAGGGGCAACAAGGAAAAAAAGCATGATGGGAAAGTGAGGCATCCCATCTAAAAGAGATTAGAGACGCGTGAGCACTCCTCGGTGGGTGAGGTCATGTCCAAAAAAAAAAAAAACCCCCCCATCACAGACACCGAGCTCACTGTGCTGCTGGTTAGATATGACACTGACCTGACTTGACAGTGACTTTCCTCCAGTGTGGCTTGAAAATAGAATATGAGGATAGTAGATATAAAGAAATAAATCCAATTTCTTCATTCATCAATGTGCAAGGCAATAGGTTGTATGGAATACTATCAATAAATACATGTTCTGCTATATTACCACTATTAATTATAAATAATGCAATAATAAAACTTAAATTAGTAAAATATCAAAAACAAATATACCTTCATGCTTACTTTAAATTTATTCTAAACACTGAATTAGACTTTTTCTCTGGTATTAATAGGTAAAAGTATTAAGAGCTGTCTGATGCGGTGCTTCATACTTTGTTAACTCTCATATTCCATTTATATTTGTATCCTTGTCGTTCTTTCATCCTTCAAAGCTCCGCTGAGAAAGAAATCCTCAATGGGGCTGCTTTCTCAAATAAAAGTGGAAACACATTACAGAACCTTACATTAAAGACACTCTCATCATTCGATTACAGCTGAGCGCAGAGAGCTCTCATAACACACGGTTGTGTTTTTGTGCGCTCACTTTCTGTCTTTCAGTGTGAGAGTTGTAAGCTCTTTTTCGGTATATTTTCAGTTTGTTTGTTTTAAAGCTCTGCTGATGGAGCTCACAGTCAATAATATCCTGGCTAATCAATTTGCATTGTGCAAGGTACTTTGGCTCAGGTGGCAGAAGGCCTTGAGTGAGTTAAATACACCCTCTCTTTCTCCCTCCTCTGCCTGTGCAATTGTATGTGCAGGAAGGAGGGAGAGGGATGGAGCGGTGGAGAAAGTGAGTGATGAGCAGTTAGTGAAAGGTAGAGGAGGTGTGCTTTGGGTTGGGTCAGTGGGATACTGGGGTGGGATGGTGAATAGAGGGGTCACTCTGCAGGGTGACAGTTGGAGGATTGAGCGAGAGAGGGAGAGAAAATAAAAAAAAAGGTGAAAAATGTGAATTAGTACAGTCAAAGATGGAAAAAATGAGGGAGGATGAAACAGATAATAAGGAAAGGAAGTAAAAGAGAGATGAAGATTGAGAAAAAAAAGGGAGAAGAGAGGAGGGAAGCGAGGGAGAATGTGAGTGAGAGAGAGTCAGCATATTGATCGATCAGACCTGTCGGCAGCCAGACAACCAGGGAGACGTCTGTCCTTGTGCTGCCACTCTCTGGCCTGCAGACACCTAACCCCCTCCTGCTCCTAACGGAGTGGTGGCGTCAGACCGGGGGACTCTGCATGCATGCTTAGGTGTGTGCGTGCACCTGTGACATGCATTTGAAGCATGTGTGTGTGCTCACATGTGCATGTTTATGTATGTAGTTTTACATTTCTATATCCTATTTAGTCACAGTGTCCGTGTATATGTTTGATGTGTGTGTGTGTGTGTGTGTAGGTTGTCTTGCCCCTCCTGCAAGCCTGCCTGTCGTTGCTCTGTGTCTCTCAGGGCCTCAGGTGTGGAGTGTCTTCTCCTCTCTGGAATTAACAAGGTTCCAGTCAGGAAACTAATCTCACGCTCCCTGTCGCACACAGGCGCATCTCAGGATTTTATCAATACAAATAGTGCCGTGTACCGGGGCAATGCTGTAGTCTTTTCTGGAAGAGCTACTGTCAGTCTCCATCTGCAACCCCTCCTCCTAAACCATGTTCATCCCCATTTGGGATTTTGTCCATGTATAGAATTCCTTTCCCGGACAAGAAACATCATTTCAAGTGAATCCTTTTAGGCTGAAGAATCAACAACAGAAGCTGTAGCGAGTTCAGATCTCTGACTTCAGTCAAAGAAGCAATTCCCAGTGTGATAGTACTGAAGAAGAAACATTACAAATTTTATCCAAAAAAATATGAAGCCATTTTTAGCCAAATGTATTAAAGACACAGATGACACAATTTGCAATTTACATTATTGATTCAGTTTTTTTGTTTAAATGACAAAAAATAAATTAAATTGTGTTATATTGTTGTTGTTATTCACTCTTTCGCAATCCAATGCAGCTCACAAACTTCTGTCATATTTGTGTGTAAAATTTCCACCTGTAAAAGTATCTCTTTCTGTAAAAAGTCGTATCAAAACATAAACTACAGTATTTTCCGTGATGTATGAAATTGCACAAGCATGAGCTCCTTGTAATGGCACATAATGAGCTGGAGCATGTACATTTTTAAATGACGGGGTACTCTCATCCTTGCCCTAGTGTCCTATGCAGATACGTTTTTTTTTGTTTTTGTTTTTTTTGACCATCAGCAGCTCTCAGCAGATTCCACAGGGGTTATTTCTTCAACAGAAAACCAGTGAAAGCAGTTCATCCAGACCAACATGGACACTGCTGCTCACATATTTCTGCTGAATTTTTAAAATGTCATATTTCAGTGCTTTGAGAACTACAAATAAAGCTTGTATCACTTCCATTGTATTGAAGTGGAGCCAAAAATCTCCAAAAAACCTGGATGAACAAAAGCAAAACTAGAGGTGAATGGAGTCAAGTGAGACATTTTTTCCTCTTAGTGCCTGAGTGAAAAATGTGTGTGTAGTATGTCATTCACATGTGTGAGATCTGCTAGTATAATAGAAACATAAAATATTTACACTTCAGAAAACATTTCAGGGTAAATTCTCTCTCTGCTTTTCTTTCTCTCTCTGTCACTCTGTCTGTCCATCCATTACAGCTGATCCTATTGTTCCAAAGCCAGAGAGCTGCCAGTTGACCCGGGAGGTCAGATAATCAGATGCCCTCCTCTGTGACCGGCGCTAACCTGCAGTTTAGGGGACGGTTTGCTGTAAGACCATGTCTTTCTGCAGCCTGAGACACAAGCTCATATCGCACACTGGGAGGCTGTGCTGTAATAAGATTGATAATTAAAGTTAAAGGCTTTTCTGTGATGCAACACAGCATGTGTCCTTATGAAAACACAAAAACAAACAAACCTGACTGGGAATAAGAGGAAAATTCTACCTGGCCAAGTCAAAATCACTTCGGAGGATGTTTCCTCTATAATTTAGTAAATAATGGGATGTTTTGAATTCTATTTTTTTTCTCTATCTGACCTCATGCTGAAGCTGAACACCTGCAAAAATCCATGAAGTGAATTTTTAGCCAAGCTGGAGTGTAAGTATAAATTTTCTGCTATTTGCAACATCTGAATTAAAAGCAAAAGATTCACTCATTGTTCTTCAAACACAATACAAGCATTCTCAGACAGTTCTGACAGTGTCCAGGCATTAACGCTCATCTGTAACAGGGTCAGAGTGAAAATTCAACAAACATGATGAACTGACAAAAGCAAAGCACAGCAGAGACCCCAGAAAATGGAGGAGAAAGACAGGTATAAAGGAAAGATTGCGAGGGAGAGAAAGAAGAAATGAGTGTAGGAGAAGGTGAATCTGATTTCTCCCGGTAAATTGGACTCCCCTGCTTTCTCTAATTCATGTTTCAGAGCTACTGCATCGATGGGGAGATGGAGAGGGTGAAGAGAGAGAGGGAGAATAAAGGAGGGGGAAAGGGAAGACAAATCCATGCAGGGGAGAGCAGAGGGAGAGAGGGAGACTGCGGCCGCTCTCCCACAGGCAGACAGCAATCAATAAATCAATAGGAAACTGTGGTTGGCTGGAGAACGGCTGGGGCTGGGAGGATGGAGGATGGAAAAGAGAGAGACCTGAATCAAAGTAGCTCCAAGATGGATGGAGCGAGGAGAGGAAGGGAGAACAGGAGGAGGAGGAGGAGGAGGAGGATGGAAGGAGGAAGGGAGGGGAGCAAGGGTTCAATAGGGGTGGAGGCGTTGAGGAGGATGCTGGAAGAAGGGAGGAGTGCTCGGAGAAAAGGTGGTTTTAGCAGGAGCTGTGAGGGCAAAATGGGTGGAGGTCAAGCAGGCTTTTGGGGTCCCCTCCCCGTCCTGCCTCCAGCACATCCTGCATCAGTGGTGCAGTGATAGGGCTTGGCACTGTGCGATGCCCCGCTGCGGTCTGCCCAATGAGCCCAGTGAAGCGCGGCTGTATCTGGGGCTGGGGGAAAGCCGTAGGCCCCTTCTGCCCGCTGGGTGCAGCCTGGTTGACTGGCTGCTTGCCTGGCTGCCTGCCTGCTGGCTGCCTGGCTGGCTGGACATCGATCCCAGTGGGTTGGAGAGTACAGCTGGACGCACACTGAGAGCTGGGGCTAAATCTGGCTCAGGCTCAATCAACGTTTGCACCTGTCTTTTCCAAAGGGAATTAAACGTAGTAGATAGAGAGAAAGAAAGAGTAATGGTGTGTGTGAGCATGTGTGTGTGTTTATGTCTTAGTGTGTGTGTGTGTTAAGGTTAAGTTTTGAAGGAACTGTAGAAGTAGAGAGTTTGTAAAGAACATGTTGGTTTTGTCATTAGTCAACTTGTTTGTGCTGCAGCAGTTGAGGTCATAGTTTACGGTTGTTTGAGTGTGTGTGTGTGTGTTTGTGCTAGACAAAGTGTGTGTGCGCTTACCTTATCTACATTACTTTGATGTGCAAAAGACAAGGTGAATAAAACAGATAGCTCAGAAAGCTGCTGAGCTCCACACAGATCAGACCATTTGTTAAACAAAATGATCAAATATTGTTTTTCTTCAATATTTCCCTTCTGTCTGGTTAAATGAAAAAACAAATTTTTAAAAAAAGGATTGAACAGAGAACAAGGCGTAATTGGGAGATCTTAGATAAGATTTTTCAGTTTTAAAATGCATATATACACAGTTTGTGGTTGTTTTCTTAGTCTCTCTTGTCTCCTTAATATGTTGTTCTAGATGTCCTCCTATTAACATGTACAAATTGTATCTCCACAGGTAAAACTCTGGTGCTCAAAGAAGTCAGAGACATAACTGTTCCAGTGTGAAGTCAGTGTGATCCTACTTCCTTATGCTTGTCTTATTAATGCCATCATCTTTAATATATAGCCCTAATTAAGGGAAAGGTCCTGGTTTGGGTTAGAATTAGGATGTTATCTTATGTTGTGTGTATATATTGTAAATTAATTACGTTACATGGGTTGACTATGACTTCAGTTAAAATCTGACACTTGGTTTTCACACAGGACACAAACACTGGTTTCACTGGTAACATTTCTTTTTTTTTGTCCCATCCATACATCCAACCTCCTCCCAACACAGATTTTCTTGCTCTTTATGCTCCATCACCAAACATTTTCTCCTGTATGACTTCCCGCCTGACATGTAACATTAATTTTAGTTTAAAAACAAAACGTTCACTTTAAATAACATCAGAATCAGTCTTAGAAAACCCAACATGTGCGATATGTTTGTAATTGTACAATATCAATGCATCAACATCATAACATTTTTTACATTAAATTGATAGTTTCTGATTTCTATAAAAAAGGTCACATTTTAAAATCAGCATGTGTGAGAATGATGGTTAGAAAACATTCACTACATTCGACTCTCAAACATAGAACGTGACTGCAATTTAAGAAATAATTTGCCAAGTAATAAGATTTACAATTTATTCACAATTCAGGCATTAGAAAGTGGAAACCGAGATGATTGGATCTCTATTAGTCGGCCCTGACAAACTCTTGACATGTTTATAGCTCTTGTCAATAGTCATTGTGCAATTAAGCTGTTTGCATTGATAGTCTATTAGACGGCTTTCTGCAGAGTCTTTACCCGCTGGAAGGTGGCTGTGTGTGTGTGTGTGGACGGTCACAGACTTATTGCACATGTATAACTAACAATCACTGTCCAGCAACTCGTTAAGGATAACAAATAACTAGTCCTCTGTGTTTCCTTTTTTTCTTCTTTCATTTTTCTTCCCCCTCTGTCCTCCCATCTGCCATATTTTTCTTTCTTTCCTCTCTGTTCCCCTTGTTTCCTCAATTTTCTTCTCCCCATGACCTTTTCTATCTCACTCTGTCTCTTCTTATCCTTTCCTGCCTCTTCTTTCCCCCTCTTCTCTCTGCTCTTGTCCTCTCATGCATTGCTTTTCTCTCCTCTCCTCTCCTCTTTTCTCCTCTTTTCTCTTCTCCTCTCTGGGGTCCCATACTAGAGAGGCTGCTCCCACCCAGACACAGATGGCCCCCAGATCAGATTTATCAAGGCCAGTGGAGCCCTCTGCAAAAGGTCACTCTCTTAAAAGCTGACCGATCAATGGTCCAACTCCTAATACTAACAGCCAGGCTTTTTCGTCCATTCTCCGTCTTTGTGTGTGTTTGACCATGAATGTGTGTATCTACATGTGTATCTGTGTAGGTGTGTATGCTTTTATCCATGCATGCACCTGTGTGTGTGTGTGTGTGTGCAGCTCTGAGGACTGACAGAGACGAGGGCCCTTGGTGTTACTAATCGAAGGGCCGTCCCTCAGACGGTCTTCTAATGACCTCTCCTACCTCTAATAGTGCAACCTTATTGAGGCTCTACTAAATATTTCAGCAAGTCATTAGCTCATTACACGTCATTATCTACAGCGTGTTCAGCCCGCCAGGATTAGCTGTGAGACTTTTAGCAACTTCTTTGCAGGGAATCAATAATCGGCAGACACTTTCAATCACCAGGATCATCTGTGTGTGACTGTCAAGTTAACACGTTCATACATTTATACATACACACATTTTTTGTTTGTTTTAGCTTTACAACCCTTTTCCTACCAAAAGACACATATCATAACAGTGAGCAATCAACAAAGACTTGACCCTCGAGCACTTGATTGCAAGACTTAGAGACAATTAGTAGTGTTTGTAATGATTTAGAGTCCTGTGTTAGTTTAGTTTTGCCTTCCTCAAAGTTGGGAGACCCACAAGATAGAAGGAAAGAAGTTAAAATAGAAGCAGAAAACATGGATAAGCTAATGTTCAGTCTCTTTTATGGGTCGAGCTCCAAATACCCCTGAATCCTACATTTCCCACGATGCAAAGGACAGTGTCTTTTGTTAGACTCCTAACCTGAAGTGAACAGAGGCAAGTCTGATGACAATGTTCATCAGTTATTAAAGTTCAGCAACTCATTTAACAGATTTAATAAGAGTTAATAAAAATAGAAAAACAATTTCAACCTTGAAATTAAAACTGATCACTTTGGTCACGTGTCAGGTGTCTTTTGTTGCTTTGACCATGTAGTAAATGAAATTCAAAGTACTCATGAAATACATATGAAATATGTGAGGTGCTTCTTTAACTTATCAACCATGTGGCTTTAACATGTGGCTTTTGCACCTGCAAGATGACTGCGATGGGATTTAAATCAAGTAAAAACTGATTTCTTGAGAAGTAAACCAAAAATTGAAAATGAAACCCATCACACCAGTTTCACCACTCTGTGTGCGGTGCGTGTGTGTGCAGCTTACCAGAAGCTTTTGTTTTTAAGGGTCACCGGCCAAGGTTGAGTGCCTCGCTCCAGTGTGTGGAGCGGTTTGTGTGTTGAACCTGAGCGTGGCTGCTGCCTGAGAGAGTGACGAGAGCTGTTTAAGGCAACCATGAAACCTCTTTGACACACTTTAGGAGACGCTTAACAATGGGCTGGGTGTGCGTGGTTAAGTGTGTGACTAATTTCCTTTAACACAGTGTGAGATTGAGAGACTCTGGGCCGTGTGTGTGTGAGGGGGGGTGGAGCTGCTACTTGTTAAGAAGGTCAGAGGTCAGCTCTTCTTGAATAGACTCAGAAATCCCCAATCAATTACACAAACACATACACAAGCAGAAACACAAGAAACTGCATGCACAAACCACACACACACGCACGAGAATCAGAGGAGTCTATTATAAGCTAATATATTTTTTTGTTGGAGCCGCGGTGCTGCATACCAAAGAGAAATGGATATAATTGTGTGGGGGCAGCAAATCAGCAATCAGTCAACAACCAATGGGCAGCACAGAGTCTGTAAACAGTCTTAGCAGTTAAGACTCAAACAGCAGCTGTCTTTCTCTTTTTCTCAGTTTTTTTTTCCCACAAACAGTGTATCTGTGGCTCCATCTATCACTCTCTCCTCACCCGCTCCTGCTGCTGCTGCATCTGAGACAGAAGAGGAGGATGTTTGAATCAGCTAAAAGTTTAAAAGCTTCATTATTAAGAGGAAATACAATTGCTCTTTTCCCTTGCTCGTCCGTTTTTTTTTTTGTCTGCTGTTGTGTGCTGTCCATTTAGACAGCAGCTGCATTACTCAGCAAAACAACAAATCTTCTCACTGGAGAAATTAATAAGTGCGATGATCTAATCTTTGCAAAGGTGGAGGACCGATGCAGAAGAGCACTATGAGCTTACAAAATGTAACCAGATTTCTGTTGCCTCACTGTTTGTGCTTTCTTTGACTTCTTCTTTGTCGTTTCTCAGAATGAACAAGTTTACAAAGTGGCCTTTGGAATTGGATTGTTATCACTTGCTCAAACTTTTTTCAGTGTAGACACAGTTTTGATTAATCTTAAATGATGTCTCTTTGTACATTTTATAATGTAACATTTATTTTTTACATAGGGTTTAACAGGTTAGTGTAATATTCCGACACTTTATTCAAAAGGCAGCTGTTTAAACTCAGGATAGGAAACAGATTGACATTTTTATCATGTCAAAAAATTGTCACCATATTCTGTAATTAATAATCAGTGTGCTGTGTAGTTTTATAGCCGTATGTTTGCTAGAGATACAATCTTCGATCTGGCTGAAACTGTGTCATGTACATTCAATTGGATATTTCCTGTCAAACCTGGTAAAATGTTGAAAATCTTCTAAAAATGCCAACAAGCCGAACTTCAACTAAATCTCACACAGCTTTCATTCATCATACAATAACTGGTTGTCTCTTTTGGCTGATTTTTGACTTTGTCACACTCCATGTCTTTCTCTTTCTCTTTCTCTTTCTCTCTCTCTTTCTCTCTCTCTCCTCTCACCCCCACCCCCTTCTCCTTCATACTGGTTTCATTTATGGGCTTATCCCGGCAACCACCTCAACAATATTTCATATCCTGATTTATTTTGGTCCTGGAGTCATGTGACCCTAAATATTGTAACTGACCCTGAGTGTATTGATCTCGCTGTGTCGGCTAGCACTACGACTTCCTGCCTTATAACGACCCTATGAAACCCTCCATGATCTATCATTACCAACATCGTCTTCATCATTTAGGAAAAAAAGCGTGTTTATCTGTTTTGTTTCTGTGTATTTATTCGTAGTTTATCTTTGCTCTGTGTCGGTATGTTCCTCCACATCAAGTTTCTGCATTTGTATACCTGCAGCTAAGTCTGCTGCTTTTTTTTCTCTGTGTGTGCATCTTTGTTTATCAGCAGGTGGGCTCATGTATGTTGTGACCACTGTGATAGTGTGTGCGTGTGTGTGTGCGTGTGTGTGTTTCCCTAATGATGCTATTTTGCCAGAGGAGAGAAGAAACCCCTGTCACCATTGTAATGAGGGGTATTTATATCAGTTACCTGGCAGTAAACCACTCTGATCTCCTCCCCTCATGTCTCATTCCCACAAGACAGGTGTGTGTGTGTGTGCATGTGTGTGTCAGTGTGATAGTGCTAATTTACATTTGTAAGTAAGAACATATCTGTGGTTAAAATACGTTCGTGTCTAAGTGCTCATAAATGGGTCAAGGTATAAGAAATGTACATGATATAATGGAGACAGTGCAAAATGGTGTGTGTGCATGTGTGTGTGTGTGTGTGTGTGTGTGTGTATGAGAAAAGGAGGAGTGTGTCGAGGGTGGAAGAGACAAAGAGGGTAAATTGAAAGGAAATGATGAGCAATGAGTCTGTGTTGCACATTAGTGTTCTGCAGTTTTTTTCACCATGATTGTCTGTTTACTTGGACCTCACTGAATGTGTGTGTGTGTGTGTGTGTGTGTGTGTGTGTGTGTGTGTGTGTGTGTGTGTGTGTGTGTGTGTGTGTGT
>JAQMCX010000001.1:21868259-21900746 GCA_029814765.1 Acanthurus leucopareius | reverse complement strand
TGTGTGTGTGTGTGTGTGTGTGTGTGTGTGTGTGTGTGTGTGTGTGTGTGTGTGTGTGTGTGTGTGTGTGTGCGCACGTGTATTGCGTGTGTGTGTTTTGTGTAGCCTTAGGGTGCAGTTTTTATTCTTATCTGTAAGTCCAGGAGTGTGACACGTCTAAAAACGCCTGTAGAAATTTCTACATCTTTTGACCAGAGGCCTGAAAAAAAGTGGTTTTGTGTGTGTGTGTGTGTGTGTGTGTATCTCTGTGTGCTTTACACCTTCCAGCCTTGGTTGTAGTAGTGCATGCATGTATGTGCGTGCATGTATGTTGGATATAGTGATGAAGGGTGGGGGTTGGAGGGTGGGGGTGAGGCCGTATCCATGGTAACACCCCACTGCCACCCCCACTGGGTCCTAAAAGACAAAGCTTCACACACACACACACACACACTCACACAGAGCACTACAGGGCCAGCTGAGCCAGATCAATATTTCTTCCCATTTAAAGAACAGAATTCAGAGAATGGCTTTTCAGCGCCCAGACTGCAGCCGTGCTGTAGACCTTGGGTTTTTACACTAAACACCCAATCTGCAAAGTGGCAAGGTTTTTTTGTACCGACCCAAAATAATTTCTGGCCTGAATCTTTTTCTTTATTTCTTTTTACTGTATTGATGGATCTGCTCAGCCCTGCCAGGACCTCTGTCCTGCTCTCTATCTTTGTCTGACTACCCTCAGTTTCCCGCTCTCTCTCTCTTTTCCCTCCTTTTCTCCCCTCTCTCCCGACCTTGTGTTCACTGTGTGAGTGACAGAGTCAGATTGTGTTCAGCATCCCTGCTCTTTGTCCCACCCTGTGGCTGACCACAGCTCAGGCCTCGGCAGGTCCCTTCTTGGGTCCCCTGGGGCGTCCGAGCCCATCTCTGTGACTGAAAGGGCTGGACTGGCCTTGGCCCAGTGGCCCTGCTGGCTACCTGGAGGTTGAGGGGAGGAGGGGGGCTGTTGGGCTGTGTGTGGATGGGTTGGTGGGGGGTGGATCCTTGACTGCTGTCAGTGAGTGAAAAAAGAGGAGAGCTCCCTCTAGCACTGCTGGGTTGTAACAACAGGGGAATATTCTAAAAAGACCATCTCCTTCTAAAAGCACACAAAGAAAAGCAAACTCATCATTTCATATGCAAATGACAAGTTTTTCCACAGAAATATAACATGCAACATGTCAACTGTATGAACTAACACAGCTGCATGAACATGCATGTCAAACATGCACAAAAGCACACAGTGAAACTCTCAGACACAAATAAATGCACAATCACACAGAGAGAATGGCCTGAGGCTGATTGGTGCATCCTGTTTCTGAAGCAGCCATGGGAGGTTTCTGAGGCCTCTCTGGTTCGATATCTTGACAGCCCCAGTGTGTGTGTGTGTGTGTGTGTGTGTGTGTGTGTGTGTGTGTGTGTGCGTGTGAGCGTATGAGCGTGGTGAGCGCCAGAATTTCATTGCATACATCCCATGTTGAAAGTCAGATCTCCTATTGCCAGTTGGATTGTGGATCCTGGAAGTGGACAGCATACCTCTGGAAAAGACAACTTAGTCACTGAGGAATTCAATTGTTTTATTCTCCAAAATAAGGAAACCTTGGCTACAGAGAGATTGAATGATTACCTGTGTGGTCTCTATTTTGTAAAAAGAAGTAAAAGCTGATGTATGCTAATTTTTTTCCTCTTAGTATTGAAATAGTTTTTTTAATCGTCACACTTTAATTTCTTTTTCCACCTGTGTATTTTGGAGACATCTCCCAAGTACAAGAAGTGTTTTTGTCTTGTCAGTGTAGTTTGTATCAAAGATGGGCACAATTATTTGACAAATCCATTAAATTTTGCTCCCTTTGCTAATTATACAATATATATATATATTATACAATAATTGCAAGGTGCAGTCATTCTCCTGACAGACATAAGGCCTTTCATTCTTTCTTCATGGCTGTTGCGACTGTAATCTGATTGAGGAAACTGATAATTGATTTCATCAGGTAACAAGGCTGTGGGGCCACTCAGGGCACAGAGCCAGAGATTGGAGGGGACTTTACCTGAGTGGGTCCATTTTCTACATAATCCCACAATCATCCTCCAGTCATCACCATTCTACTGGAGAGCCTTTGTGACACATTGAAGATTACTGTGCAATGCTCTCATTAGATGTTAACTCTCGGTGACCTGTCGAGTGCTCTCGAACAAAGCTCCAGCAGCCTGCGGTGGCACTAATGAGAGGACGCTGCATACGTGAAGTGAAGAGAAAGTCAATCCCACACTACGGTGAAACACAGCCGCACTTTCAGAGGATGAGCCAATTTTTAACATGTCAATGCAGTCTGACACAACACACTTAAAAGGATAAAGACGTTCTAAGTGACTGACAACTCGTGTCAAAGCACCACAATGTTGCTTTCCACCCTTTTATCACACACATGTTTAGAACACACAGTTCCTAGTGATTTGGGTCTTCTTCAGTGAGGTTGTATGAGGTACTCATACATTGTAAGTGTGTTATGTGCTGCAGATGTCGACCAGCATGCCCTCAGTTTGGAAAAGTGGGACAAGGACCAGGAAAGGAAACTTATCAATAAATGAGGGCAGCAGCAAAGTGTATTTTTAACCACCTATAAAAAAGACCCATCAAAAAACCCCAGAACAATATCAGTTTAAGTGTATGCAATCTTTAGTAAATGTTCACAGCTCTACCTTGTTAAATGGTTAAATTATGGCTCTTAATTTTTTGCACAGAGTCTGGTAGGTTCAGGTTGGTGATGTCGGATGTTGCTTTGCATAAAATATGATACCTCTGAGTTCCAAACAGATATATTACTCAGAATAAAAAGAGAACTGGTATTGCCAGATATATGAGTTAAGGTATCAGACTTGGTATTAGAGGGGGAAAAGCCGGATTAGTGCATCCTTGAACCTATCTCTCTGATATACTGTATCTGGTTCTATTTTATCACAATATTAGATTTTTGAAAAAAAGTACCCTGTTTTGTCATATATGGTATATATTTATTTCATGGAATCAGCCAAAGGCAGACATTTTATTAAGTTATTTTATCTATGAATTGTTTTTTAATAAAATTTTGAGAAAATACGATTACTATATCATAATATATTTGTAGTCATCAAGAAAGGTTACTGTGACCTATCACTGGTCGGACAAAATCTCAGAGAGACAAAAAACATTCAAAGTTATAACATCAATACTGGTTATTCACCTTTTTTTTTCTTGTAAAAAAACATTGTTAGAGTTTGCTGCAGCATCCTCCCTCCGTCAGTAATCAGCAGTGCATGAGTGCAGTCCACAAATGTCATTGGGTTCGTGCCTCCTTCATTCTGCCTGTGACCTGTTAGCGCCGTGTCTCTGAGCTATTTGTGATGGCGCTTCTTCCATCAGCAGCGACCAAGGTTTTTCTGCTGAGGGGACGAGTCAAGATATACAGACCAGGCAGACACAGCCATATTTCAGACGGGAGAGGGGGACGTGTGCACACTCACACTCCGATGCACACACATCGAGGCACACGCACACACACATACATGTATATCAGCACACACGCAGACCGAGAGAGGAGGGTGGTGGAGGTGGTGGTGAAGTGGCAGGCTAAGGGGACAGAGTGAGGTGGGGCCACGGGTTGTGTGACAAGGGGACAGGGACACACTGTTGGTTGTGTGTGTCAGAGGTAGTGATGTTTCTCTGTGTGTGTTCATTTGTGTGTGTGTGTGTGTGTGTGTGTGTGTGTGTGTGTGTGTGTGCTATGCGGTGACACAAACACCTTGAGGTGTGGCAGACAGCCACCATCTGCCTGTAAATAATGTGTGCTGGGGGAGGAAAGTAAAAACCTGGAAAAAAAACAGTTACACATGTGCACAGTCGCTTCACAACCCAACACAATGAGACATATTCTTGTGAATTTTAAATGCAGACATCCTCCACAGAATCTTTCTAAAACGGGATTCCACCTGCAGCAGGTTTAATCCACTGGACATGAGGCAGTGGTCTGCAAAAAAGTTCAAAGTTTACTGAAAAATTTAGAGCGAAAACCAATCCATGAACTCTCTGTAAACTTTGAAGAAGAGTTGCGTTGAAGAACATACAGGGCAAGGTTCAAGAGAGCCCTGTGGCCTCCATCTTTAAAAATGGAGGATGTCTGAAACCTCTGAGACTCAGGGTCTCTGTTCATGGCTGGAGAAAGGACAGAATTACTGAGAGTGGTGACAAAAACAGCCAATGGCCTCTCTGACGGAGCTTCAGAGTTGTTCTGTTGAGATGGAAGAAGCTGCACTTCCATCCACGTGGCCTTCAGAGTGGAGCAGTGAAGAAAAGGCACTCCTGAGGAGAACTTCATTTTGTAGCTCTGAGACTACTCAACAAACTTCAGGGCTTTTTGTGCATTTAAATTTTGTGATTGAGTTTTCAATTTTATCTTGATTTGATTCATCATTTTCTCAAAGTGTACTACATTACTTTGATATGTTTGGTAGCAATGTTGATATAAAATGCACAAATAGCACAAATATAACTAGTCTGTCAGCCAACATTTCATTCTGGCACCAGGTCTGTATAAGATCTGCCAGAGATGCTTCTGAGTAAAAGATCTTAGTATATGTGTTATTACTAACAGGAGCCGTGACTCTGATCTATTTCAGTGTCCCCAATAAGACATCAAAGTGTGACAGTGATTTTCATTCAAGTCCTTATTTTAACCTGTGCCTTTCCTCCCTCCTTTTTTTGTGATAAAGGCCTACAAGGCTGCTTCTGCTGAGGATCATCTGTGTGTGAGCTCATCTTGTCTGGCACGTTTTACAGAGCTGTAACTGAGACCAACTTTTTTGGCTCTTGCCAATGACTTGAGCAGCTCTTATTTTCTTTGGCTTCTTGCTCGGTCTCTCTACCTTTTTTACTTCTTAGCTTCTTTTATAAACATTCTCTTCCATCTCTTTGCCTCAGTTTTGATGTGTGTAGATTTCAGTGAGCCCCGCTCTGTTGCAGACTCACCTGGCTCTAGGTCTGGTGTGAAGAGTGACTGAGATAGAGTCACCATTCACCCTACTCCAAGTCAGTTTACCATCAAAATGATATTGAAGCTGTTATTTTACCATAAAATAGTTTCACGATGTTGCTTTAAATAATGATTTTTTTCTCCTTTGTCCAAGATGTTCGATCCTTAGCTCTGATTACTTCCACCTCTTCAACAAAAAACTCAGCTGTCCATTTACATAAATTCCTGCAGTCTTAAAGTGATTCAGATCTAAGAAAAGCCCATTAAAAATACAAGGCTCCAATGTTTTATCTTTATTTTTAATTTCCCATAAATAAATATGTTTACTGCGGCTCATTAGTGTAATATTGTACATCTGTCAGTGTTCAGTGAACAGCCCTTTTCACTGGGTCTCTACAGATAAATGTGGATAATTTTATACAGCCAATGTAATGTGTGAGCAGAAATCAGCGCTGTCATTTATTGGCCTCAGTCTTGTCCCGAAACAGGAGGCTGCAGCAGGAACAGCAATCATGCTTTATTGTTTTATGGTTCTCAAATAAAAACATGGATCATCTGGCTTTCTAAAGTGCAACGTCTAATAATATCAGAGTGACTGTTTCTGCCTGCGTCTGCACTCTGAGGGAATCATTGGTGTGTGTGTGAGTGTGTGTGTTTGTGTGTGTGTGTGTGTGTGTGTGTGTGTGTGTGTGTGTGTGTGCACTTAATATGTAAGTGAAAAAGAAACTTATAGTGTTTGAGTGTGTGTGCATGTGAGTGTAGGTCTGCCAGTGTGTGTGTGTGTGTGTGTGTGTGTGTGTGTGTGTTGCTGCCCATCAGTAGATGCTGGTTGATTAAAGTGCCTCTGTGTCAGTGTTGAGCGAGGAGGAGGACTTCTACTGATACTGCAGGCATCACACAAACTAGATTTACACACATGGATGCTCTCTACAGATGAAAACAAGGTGTCATTCCTCTCAATATATCATTTCTATACCTCTGCTTTCCCCTTTTTTCACTCATTGTAAATCACTTCAGGAGGGAGCATCAGCTGAATGCCTGAGATGTAAATGTATGCTGCCTGTAAAATATGCAGCAGTGAATACAATAAAAAAGGACCAGAGCAGCTAAATATGTGTTTTTCTTTTGCAGGGCTAGACACTTTAGTGCATGAAAATCCAATTAGGGCGTCTGTTTTCTGAGATGGAGCGACTGTGCTGTCTGGCACCAACAATCATACCACATTAAAAGTTGTCTGAGTGAAACTGCTCTCGCTCTTAAACGTTTACGCGCCAGCATTGTTTCAAAGCTGCTTCTTTTGTTTGTTTTCAAGTTGAAGTGTCTGATTCACGCTTGGATGTCTGAGGGGCTTCAACTGGATTCATATTGGTTTACAATTATACAGTACATGAACTGTCGCTTGCTGACTTGTGCTTTGCAAATGACAAATGACAGCCCGACAAGATCAGTGGACCACATAATGCTAAACAAACACATGGATCAGGAATAACTGTGACAGGCTCCTAAATTAAAAGAAACATTTTTTTTTTCTCGCACAGCTCTCAAGACTACTTCATTTTTGTTTTATCCAATTGCAGTTAAAAAAAAAAAAGATTTCCACACTTATGGTGTTATGAAAAAAAATAATTTGCTTGAATAACACTTTTACACTTCAATTTTATCTGGTATTTTGCTAGTTTTTGGTATCAGTAGAGGCTGGAGTTGAGCCGGTTCTTAAAGGTGGATTGAATATACTGCAGAACACTGATTGGTCAGAGAGAACTCATCATCTGCACTCTGATGTAGAATTTTTGCAACTCTCTTAATTTTTTGACACTTTGTTAGCTGCTTTCAACCTTTTTTTTAAAAAACAAAGTTTGTCTTCTTGCTGCCAAGAACACCTGCTCTCCATATCTTTAAATGTTTGTGCCACATTGAATATGATCGTATAATGGTTTGCATTTTAGTTCTGATATTTCCTCTTTGACTTTCATAGGTTTTCTGGTAAAGCATCTGTTGTGTCTTCCGGTCTGTGTTTGGTGTTGATTCTCTGTCTGTTGTCAGCTCAGCCTCTTCATCTGTTTCTGCTTCATGGTTAAATGTCTAAATTCCTCATTCCTGTGTCCATCCTGATCCGTTTTCGTATTCTCTTCTTAGTGTTTGGCTAACTTTTTGCTGCTACTTCAATTTGTCTTTACAAGTTTTGCCGTATTAAAGTTTGCCTTTATGTTTCCTTTACCTGCCATGTTTGTGTTTTTTTGGGGCCCTTTTTAAACACCTGACAGATCATCTATAGATCGGGCCTATGTTAAGGGCAGACTCTCTGTAGCGGGAAAAAAAGGAGAAGAAAAAAAAAGTAAAAAAGAGTACCGAAAGTGAGCCAAGTTGAGCCGCAGCATTTTCATTTGACTCACAAGCTCTGCCAAATCTGAAAATATCAATGTAGCTAAAAATGAGAGGAACTGCACAGTGTTTAACACTGTAAAAGATTGCTTTCAAAATGAAAGTTAGATAAAGGGCTTAGATAATATACTTGTTGTGCTCATGTGACTTAAATAAAAATATTACGTGTAAAACACAGCAAAGATGAACCTTTACTGACAAAATGCACTCCCGGCTGGAATCTAACCTTCACTCAAATGTAATCACAGTTTTAGCCCTAAAACCACCTTGTATAAAAAAAATGTTTGGTTTTCCCAAAAAATCTCCACATCCTTTTACGTAAAAATGTAGAATTTCTACATATTTGTTCTGCTGAATGTTCTTCCTCACAGTCAGGAGAGGATTCACCAGCCTGCCTGTCTCATCACCCACCTTTTCTCTGCTCTCAATCATTTCTCTTCCATCTCCCATTCATCAGCCTCCCTCTTCCTCTCTCTCTGTTTCTCTTTCTTACTCTCATCTCCTCTCCTCTCCATCCTCCCACTCTGCTACTGAAACAATCATCAATTACCTTTATCCCTCTGTGTTATCCTCAGCCTGGATCTTCCTCCATACTCTTGGCCCGTCCGGCAGAGTGGGTCCTCCTGGTTGGCTGCGGGCCACCCAACCCAGTCCCTGTCAGTCACCCTGCTCCTAGCAGCTGAGCAGACTGACAGCTCCATGAGCAAATCAATAATAATCTTCAGCCAGTGTAATCCTATACCTGAGGACATCCCTGAACGCACCAGCAGCTTCCTGGTTCCACTCGCCATTTCACATGTTTTGCATATTCAGTGTAGCTGTGCAGAAATGAGCAGACTCCAAAAGTAAATGATAAATAAGTAAATATAAGTAGAAAGAGAGGATGAGCTTTGAGTGACGTAGACAAGCCAAATTGTGTGCAAAAACAGGCTTGTAGGCACGTGAGCATATCTGTTACATGCATGAACATACACAAAAACACACAAATACACACATGCACCTACACATTGTCCTGTCCCGACTGTCACAGAGGCTAAGGTCATCTGGTTTGATGTATGAGCCGACTCATATGACATCCTTCATATAACTCCAACCTCTTTCCTCTCCAAGAAAATTAACTGGATCGGCTGAAGGACTGAAGGAGACCTGATCTTGCACTTGTCTCATGAAAAAAAGTCAATTTTTTGTACGAGTCTTATTTCTCCCCTTCTCGGTCACGAACATATTTTTTATTCCATCTGAACCTTTCACTCCTTATTTGCCATCCAATGCTTGTAAAGTAGCTGGAATCTGTAGGAGTCTTACACTTTCTTGATGTCTTTGAAGGTGTCAGTTTGTAATATGAAAACCAGTTCCATTAGGAGAGACAAGTGAATTAGGTTAAGATACTTGTTTATTATAATAAATGAGATCTTATAATTCTGTCTTGGCAGAAAATTTTTGGAGCCTGGACACAAAAGGGAGATTTGTGATAATGATCTCTGCCCCGAGCTGCAGCAGGATAAATCCCCCCATGGAGTCCAGACGCTGGTGGTGATGGTGGTGGTGGTGGAGGCTCACTGAACCCTGCAAAGACTGGCACTGATTAGGATGTGGAGGGGCGCACACAACAGCGGCACGGACAAACCAAAAGTTAGAGAGAGAATCCCATTGAAATAAAGACAGCAGCATGACGTTAGATGAACACAGCAGGTTTGTCACTGTGCTTTTGGACAAATGTGACGAGCTGATGAGAGCAGCTGACACACAAGTGACACACCTGGATCATGACAGCGAGGTGAAACAGTCTTCCTGAGAGAACTTTTGCTAGAGCGTCAACGGTTTAAGATGGAATTTTAAGCTGCTTATTTACCCGTCACAATAAACATCTTTTTGTCATTAAGTTGTATTCACCGCACAATAATGGGCACAAAAACTAGCTGATTTTGTTGTCAGCACACTGCAGCATGCACAGTTTTTATTCAAAGCAGATTCTTCATCTGGAGAGAAAAATAACAGAAGAAAAACAACAGAATGAAAGGATTTAAAACTTAACATATGAACTGATGTATGCAGCTAAGAGGTTTTCTAAATAGACCTGTCTGTTTGTTGTCTGTTTGTACGAGATTAATGTTACAATGCACTCTAGAAACATACTGAGATTAAAGATGTGCTACCTCGTGCAGTGTTCTTACAGCAGTTCCCAAGAGCTCAAAGTAAACTAACTTTCCTATAAAATATGTGATTGGCTGTGTTTGTTATTTCCTTTAAAGTGCTGGTGTGACAATGAAATATGATCCTGAAAGAACTGATGACTCTGATGGTTTCTCAGGCACCAAAGCATTCCACAGGTCTTTTTCAGTCTGTTTAATGGCAGCAGTCATTTAATCATTCACTGTAACAATTGCAAAATGGAAATCCACCATTTAACCTAATAACTTGTCATTAATGTGTGTTTGCAAACGGCTGCAGTTTTTCACATATACAGTAATCTTTACCAATACCACCTTGTCTATACATTCAATGTTTCTAACCAAATGCACTGAATGTATCCTATGAGTCAAACAGTGTGTTTCCTATGCTGACTCTTATGACATTGAACCCTGCATCCTTTGCATCCTTGGCCACATATAGACCAGCATTCTTATTCTTCATTACTTTTTGGTGGTACAACACCTCCTTCAACCATCAGTCAATGTAAGAGTAGAGCTAGAGGTGCTTTTACCAATATAGAGAACATGATACAAACAAAATATCAGTTTTTACTGCAGTCCAAGGTAAAAAAAAAAAAAATCCCCAAAGGAATACAGTAAATTACACTGACATTTAGTAAATTGTGATCTTCACCTGTTTTCCTCTTTTTGTCTACAACTGCGTGTCACAGGTCAAGAGGGCTTAAGAGCTTAGAAGTCAAAAAAGGGGATTACAGCTTTCACCTGGATCAGTCTGGCAGCAGCCAGAGGTTCTGCAACTTTGTAAAGCGGAGCAAAGAGTTGACTCTATAGGAAGAACTCCTTCACTGTTCTACCGTCCTCACACCTCTTCTTTCTCTTGATTTAATCCACTTGCCCTCACTCTGCTTCCCCTGTGTGCAGGTCCCTCAGACACTATCTCCATCTGCTGTAATTATAGAGACCTCCACCCCCTACTCTCTCAGCCTCACAAACGCATACACTGCCCACTGGTGTAATTCATGCTGCCTAGGGGGTCATGGGAGATTATGAGTGGGATCGATCAATGTGATGGTTCACACACACAAAAGCTCACACACACATGCAGAACCTCATCATCGATGAGGGCCTCCTTACCTCCCCTCTCCTACTGAGGGACATCCTGCAGCTAATGAGGACACACAAACACCGTCGACTATATCGACCACCTTAGCTTAACAAGGCACTTCATATATATGGACCCGCTGGAAGACCATCAGCATGAAGACTCTGTGCTCCACACCTGCTCCACCACCGGAAAGTGTAGTTAAAGACACAATTAGCACACAATGAGACCAGGTCCAGGTGGAGTCTTCTCTTTTTCCCGCTGCTTTTACTTCCCTCCGCTATTTTTCCCCTTCAGTGGATACTTTATACCAGAGGATGTACATTAACACGGTAATTTTAGTTTTAGAGCCTTCAAATTAACATAGTGTAACAGTGATTACCCAGGTGCTAAGATTTGTGTCATTGTCACTTAATTCACTCATTCACATCACTGAAATGGGAAGAGTGTTGTATCAGAGTGCAGAACAAATCATCATCACTGAGAAATTTCAAGTGTCCTTGAGCACCTATCGACTGTATGAGAAATGGACCGTGGCAATGCTACTCATAGGTTGCCACTCATATCCACTGTGAACATGTCCGAGAGTACAGTGAGCAAAGATCAAGAAAAAACTTTCCCTCTTTTTAACTTATCTGTTGATCTGCATGTATTGAAACCTAAAAAAGTTGTATGAATACACAAAAAACAGCTACATTTAGTCCTTGTAGAATGTAATCCTTTACTCTTTGTTGTGAACAAATTAAATGCTGGAATAAATGATCTCATCTTGTGTGTTTTGACCTTTTTGTGTCCATACTTATGGTCCTGCTCACCTATGGACCCAGAGGTCAGTGTGGCTCCGACGCTTCTATAAGTGGGTGTCTGCTGTGAAATTCACATTTATTGTGTCATGAACAATAACAACTAATGAGTGCAATATTCCTGTTGCCTTTTCTTGAAAACACATGACCACTTTTGACACTTTCCTCTGTGTCTTCTAATGCAGTGTGACTTTACTTGTGCTGCAATGACTGAAGTTTGCAGAGGCTCTGTTGTTTAAGCTGTAATTTTTTCTTTATTTTGATTGTCAGGCATTTGTCTTTATATTCCTCAGGATGGCAATGGTGATAAAGTCGTTGGCCCTGGGATGCAATGGCTATAATGTAATTTACAACAACTGGCAAAAATTTGATCCCTGCATCAACTCTGGAGAGTAAATATCACACAACAACGCCTTTCAATCATATAGACAAATTATTTTATCTTCTCTTTTGTCTGCAGATGGAAACAGCAGCAACCTTGGGGAAACAACATTCATAAGATGATATTCAGTATTAGAATGTGTGAATGTTTTCATTTTTGTAAATGAGCACAATGAAAGTCTTCTCTATGTGTCTGTCTGTGATCGTCCTTCAAGATGTTGGATTACTTTCTGACCTCCATGGCAATCAAACTTTCAAATCTCTCAAATCCAGTGAACTAGACAGCAAACAAGTAAAGCAGCATTTAAACATTTGCTGGGCCAGATGAGAAAATGGACTCTAAACTCATCCCTGTTCTGACGCTTGATGACGCTTCACCCATTTACACATTGCTGATCACTGGTAGATCTGGGTCCTAAGAGATGAATTTTAGAGCAAACAAACAGGCACACTATCAAACAGAAAGAAAAGAAAAAAACAAACACTCATATTTTCAGTCATTTACTGTTAATCATGTCTTGTCCTTTTACCAATAGACATCATGACAGTGTGCACTGTGACCCTGACTCTGATGACAGCAGCATTTCCACTTTGTGAGACCAGTCACAGCAGCATTGTTGCTTCACTAATGAGGAGAAAGTTTACTGACTCTCCTATGATCTCTCTCTTCCTTCAGTGTTCTTCCTGTGGTCAAAGAGCAGATGAGAACTAAGTGTTTCCGTCTATTTGGCTCCTCCAGGCTTCGGTACATTTTGAGTGTGTAAGAAGAATAACAGACCTGAGCAGCTGAAAGTTTAGGAGCTGAATCACTCTGACTGACTGCTACAAAGGGAATGATTCAATGACTCTTTTCATTCTTGTCCTGAAGTAATTTGCTGTCTCATCCCTCTCTTCTGTCCTCTCTTTGCATTTTTTTTCTCATACTTTTATCACTCCCCTGCTCCATCTATATCTCTCTTGCACTCTGACTTTCTCTCTTTCTTGCCTTTGTTATTATAATTATTATTATTGCTTCTGGTCTTTATTCTCTTCGTATCATAGTTGTACTTTTTGTTCTTCTTCCTTACTTTTCTCTGTTGCTACTGCTTCTGCATACTTTAGGTGACAGAGAATTCAAATACCTATATGTTCAGCTCTTTCTCTTTTCAAACTTTTCTTAGATGTTGGAATCTTCTTAAAACCCACGTTGAAGTGCTACTACATCCACATGTTTTAAGCAACACACATCATTTCAACTTTAAACAGGTTACAGGACCTTCAGTTCTTCAGTACTGTCAGCTGTCGCAAGATATGCATTCTTATTGAGATCCAGGTGGAGGAACATGGTTTCAAGGTGCCATTGGTTTTGGTGTGACAGTGTTTTTTGAATGGTGCCTACATTCGCAGCATACTTTCTTCTGCCCACAAAATTCTTTTGGAATTATTCCACCCACTTAATTAATTAAGAAAGAAGTGATCTCTGTATAAGTGACATATTTAATGAATGCTTGTTTTGAATATATAATCATATAAGTGGTTTAGATGATAACAGATGTACAGAGTTTGTGTGTATGCATGTGTGAGTGTGTCCAAGCTTTAATAATCCAGTTGCCTCCAGTGCACCCCTGGTAGATTTTGAGCAGGACCAACCCAAATGCCAATTTTAAACCCTGTGCATTCTGTTTAAAGCAGAAACACACAACACCAACAGACGGATATTGATTTTCTCTTCACTGTGGACATGTTGGTTTCAACAGATAAAATCCCGCAGACATGTGTTTGAGTCAGTAACTGAGAGTAAAACGCACAGTTTATTCATCCTCAACAAACAAATGTGCAAACAGCGTCAGCTTTGGCTCCATACTAATAACTAATTTGTTTGGAGAGAGACAACTTGTTTTTTATTTGAAAAGGTTGTCCACTTTAATTTTATAACATAATTGGCTCAACTAGCTTTTACTTTTTGCACTCTGAGTGCAGGCTGGTGCATGTTTAGGTGGAGTGCGAGCAGGGAGACAAGGAGGGCATTCGAATGGCTATTTCCTAGACCGTGAGACAATGATTGGTCGGCACTTTCACAGGATTACAGCAGGTACAGATGACAGTTTTTTTTGGTCCTTATGCAGAGCTCATAAGTTATTGATTGTATTGATTAACTGTAGTGATTGACATGGAATTACATGGTTCAGTCACTACGCAAAATTGGTTTCATAACCTGTCTATCCCAGCATGCACAGGTAGGGAGCAGGACACACTTTGACAGATCCACACTGATATGAACATTGTGAAAAAGTAAAAGCCTTTGAAGTTAAATCACCCTGAAGCCACATGGCCTCTTGTCAGTATAGTGTAGTGTAAAGTGAATTTCTCTGAGTGTGTTCAGAAAACTCCATACATAACAACAACCTGTCCAACCAAGCTGTCCCACACTATTGGAGTCCAGCAAAGTGTCAATAACAGTGTCTGCATGTTGAAATGTGTGTTTGTATTTTGAAAATTGGTGTCATGGACATGCCTTTACATGTGCCTGTGTGACTTCAGTGATTGCATTTATATTGTGTGTGTGATGTATGGATTATAGGAGCTGGCTGTTGGGGTCCAGAGCAGGTGTCAGGTTGCTGCTGGGAACATGAAAGAGTCTCAGAGGGGGGGAGGGGACTGGTCAGCAGACCTGACCTACAGAATCGATGTCCCTATAAAAGAGCAGAAGAACAGCTAACATCACAAAGACACAAAGAGAAACAAACAGTCATTTGATTCAAAAACATAAAGGCTCTTATGTATATCTTCCAACAGAAAAGGCTCATCTTTAAAATAATATATTCATATACACTCTCCTCCAGTGTCTGCACTATGAGAAACCCAACCTGGTTATAATAAAAGTACAGAAGTCATGGAATTATAGGAAATATATTCCCAGTGGAGAAGCTGCTGAAATTACCTACTTATAGTGAACTGCAAGAAATGGTTTCCAACCAGTGAATATTGAATTAAATAGTGAGGAAATTTAACACGTTCACATTCTTAACTATTCACATTCTTAACTATTCACATATGGGAGTTTGTAAAAATCCCCTTAGTGCCACTTTTAACACACTGGGTACCCCTTTTACATCTGTGAATGACATGCAAAACCTTCCTACCACAAAGCCTGTTTGCCATATGGATTATTTTTTCAAACACGTGCAAACAATGTGAAAGTTGCACTGGTATAGTCTGAGATGATAACAACTACCGACCCCCCCCCCATCCCACTGTCAGTCAGAAAAGAGACATCTGTAACAAAAGTGATCGGTCAAAGGTCAGCAACCAATGTTCTTGTCCAGGAAATTGAAGAATTGACTGGGTTATTTGCCTTCAGTTCCTTATGAGACCAGCAAGTTGTTGTTTAAAACGTTTAGAACTGATATCGGGGCTGTGAGCTGGTGGATCCTCAAACTTCACTATTACAACTATGGACCCTCTAGAGAAAAGAAGTAAAGGTTGAGCTAAAAGGATGAGAGACCAAAGGAGACAGACCCAGGAAAAGATGCAGCAAAATATGAATGCAGCTAAATATCTGATTAATGCAGAGCCCCCAGTACCCGGAAACATGATGCTGTAATATCAAGTAAGTATAGGAAGGATGTTAGGAGCCACATTTTCACTTATATATGACTGCAAAATGTATTAGAGTCTCATACTGAGCTGAAATGAAACCAGTACACATAAAGTAATTTAGTCCAAATTGTAAGTATTTTCCAAAAACAAGTTTTGAATTTGGTGAGGCCATCTTAAATTGTTATGGTCCTCTATGCGGACCAATAGCATAATCAACTATAGTGCTGGATCCATCCCTTAAAAGCACCAGTATTAGCATAATCTCTATAGAGTGTGTATATATATATATATATATATATATTTAAAGAAAAAGAGGAAAATTAATTTAATGCAAAAAGCTTTCCTCTTTTTTCATCACTTGGAGATTATACCAGTGTTTGTGTCTTTGGGGGAAAGATCCAGGAGTTGCTTTGGTGATGACTTAGTACATATGTGGAATAGAATAATACTGTGACTGCTGGATCCACATGGAGTGTTCCTGTTACCTAGCATTTAGATTTCGTGATCTACATGGGATTTAATGTTTTTTTGCAGTGCCTCAGACAAAATTGACCATATGGTTAGGATTCAAAGCATAGTATGTGACTGGGACTGTGTTGTGTGTGTGTGTGTGTGTGTGTGTGTGTGTTTGTGTGTTTGTGTGTTTGCGTAGGATTGCAGTGTGTTCCCAGCATTGACATAAAAATTGCAACAGGAATAACACACCAAAAGAAACATGCGTCTGCCCTTGTGGAGTGACCTGGCTGGGTGTTTAACTCTGACTTACTGTCCCAGTGTGGCCCAGTTTGAACTTATATTAACATACAACCCTGCCATATCAGGATCGCTGACTTAACACTTTAACGTTAAATGGAAAATGATGACTCAATTGGTGAATCAAATGAAAAGAAGTACAGCAGATGAATTTAACATGTATGAGCAGCATAAGAGTCCTTACAGAAAAAAAAGATGGATAGGCAACTCTGCCTGCAGAAAATAATCGTCTGATTGTCTGAAGCCTCAGAACAGTTAGTAAGAGGACACTGTGGTGAGATTGTTTTTGTGAATAAGTAAGAGGTCTAATGGGCCACCATACTGTCATTGAGTACACTCAAATGCACAGCATGTTCTCTGGCATTCTTGGAAAAGCTCTTGACAGGCTCAAGCCATTTCACTGAAAGAAAAGTGCCATCTGCATCAGCCGTCATTGGGCGTGAAGTTCATTCAGACCTGCTGATCGTGACATCGGATCACCACACAATGAACACAAAGGGCAACGATTCAAGACGCTCAGATAAAGACCTACAGACCCCGAGTGTGTTCATCTTCAGTGTGCTGGTGGGGGACCAGAAGACCACTCCTCCTCCTGTATCGACATTGCGTGCCCTTTCAGAGCCCCCCGCCATCTCGGTTTCCTTTATCACTGGGTCGGATGGCTCTGCAGCAAGCAGTGGGGTTCCCCCACAACAGGAGCTGGGGCTTTCTCCACCTAAAGGTCAGTGATGTTGCCCAGAGGCTTCCAGTCCTTCGTCCGTTTTGTTCCTCTGTGGGCTGTCCAGTTTAAACAAGAGAAACTCTACAATGCATTTTCTTACACCAGTAGTGTGGAGTTTGTGGCTGGGTCAGAAACTAAAGGCCAGATCCACCAACACTGTCACACCGAAAGGTGGAGCACCAAAGTAACGGCAGGAGCTGATGCAAACACTTGGGTTAAGCTAAGTTTAGCTTTACTCGTGTAACTCAGTGATGGATAAGAGCCTATTGTGGAGTGAGCATCATGTACTAGCACTTAGCATAGAGGCCATGTTTACTGCCAGACTAGGTCCTTTGGTGCATGTCATCCCCTGCCCCACCCCCACACTTTCACCTGTCACTACTTGATACAAACAGAGGTCTACAAGGAAAAAAAGAGATAGAAAAAGGAAAAGAAGTCTTCATTGTGGAGCTGGAAGTGATGGAAACGCAGCTGCAAAGAGCTCTCTGCCAGAGAGAGAATGATTAACAGAGATGTCAAAATGTAAACAGAAATATTCTAAACTGAGTTTGGCACAACAGGTGTCCTTGGGATCTATAGCACTTGAAAATGTAATTGCAGATCTGGAACTTACTGTTTTCAGTTCAACATCAAAAGCTTCAATGGAACTTGTAAAACTACATCTCACACTCGACTGTGTAGTAACTAAAGTTGTCCTTGGAGAGAAAAACCACCTTTAAAACTAAAATATGACAATAAAAGTAGCACAAAGTGGAAAAAAACAGGACACGAGACATCAACCTTCGGATTCTTCTCATAATTAGAGGCCTTTATTTAAAGTAGAGGTGAAAAGACTTGAAACATAGAGCAGCACATCACAGTTTTGAAGAATTTGCAAGTAAAAAGTCTGCAAGACTCAAAGGAACATAAAGTCTTCGCATATCTGGGTCCAACCATTTGACTCAAGAGTGCTAGTTGTTAAAAGCCTGTTCCATGTGTGTTTCAGGGAGAATTCCTTTACTTAAACAAAATGCCCCCAGATAATTAGTCATTTTGTGAATGCGACCTGAAAGTAATTGAGAGAAGAAACTGGCAAATACAGGTAGCTTGGCGTTTTGCAGGCACAGCAGTTGTAATGAAACTGCCTAGTTAAGCGAACACGGCTGTAATGAAGAGCGGTGATTAGCAAGTGAGGCACTAACGAGGGCATGTTTATTGAGAGGCAGTTGAACAAAAGTGTTGCAGAGAGAGAGAGAGAGAGAGAGAGAGAGAGAAGTGGGGGAGGAAGAGGGAGAGAAAGAACTTATAGGCTGAGTGATGCTGCCAGGGCCAATTCATTACGACTGCAGCTCTGTCAATCCCTGCTCATCTCCCGTAGCACTAGACCACTAATGGAATTAGTCCCTGTCACACACATACACACACATGCGCACATGCACACACACACACACACACATGCCCAGCAAGAGAGACACAGAGAGACAAATACACATACACAAACACACACTGCATTAACACAATGGGTCCTGCAGATATATCTCTATGTCAAAGCTCTCACACTTGCAGCCCATAAATCCTTGGAGGTCAGCAGGGTGGGCACACACACACATACACACACAAAGCACACACACACACACACACACACAAACATAGTTGTTTTATTCATTATGACAGCAACAAAAAAAAGAAAAGTCTAAACATACGTTTTACATGTATATTTTGGGTTGTTTTTTACAAAGGGCTCCCTGACTCTGTCCACTTTGAGTTGTCAACAAACCTCCACATGGCAGAATGAAAGATAAAAAAAATAGTTCATCTCATTGATAAACACTTCCTGCTACATAATTGATAAAACATTCAGTTTGTCCGGTCCAGGGTGAGTCTGAACCTGGAGGTTTTCATGTGACACGGGGCGAGACAATGCCTTTGACTGAGAGCCGGTTATCTGATTTGATCGAATAGAGGTCAACACCATCCGGCCAGTCTCGAGGACAGAAGATCACCCCTCCTCCCTCTTTTCTCCCTCCCTCCCCCCAAAACCTCATCACCCATCCTTCCTGACCAACCCCCCTCCACCCCCCACCACCTCCTGTCTACTCTCCCAGTGGCCTCACCCGTCTCTCCTCTACCTCCCAACTGCTCTGAGTGAGCAGTCATTAGATTACACCAATGGTCATGACCGTAAGGATTCTCCATCACTTTCCAGTAAACTCCATTCCCAGAGACCAAACCAGACCAGCAGGAGGCTATAGGGCAGGAACATACATCCCAACCTGGATATATGCTCCTGAGAGCATCATATATAGGGGGCCTTGTTGTATAAGTAAGCTCAGATGGAGCTGTTCGGTCTGTCTAATACAATTTACACTGATCACACTTATCAGCTGGCATTGATCCTGTTTAGCTCACACAAACGCAAGCTGAGGATTGTCAACGCAGGCTGCTGTGACAAAAAAACCTACAGATCCGCCATGATGGGCAGACGCTACAACATATGCTCAATCACAGCAGGACGGTATGTTTTTATGGTCAGCCCCCACTCCCTCCCCCATGTAAGCCCAACCTCTTTCCCCTCCAAGCGCCGGGTCGCAGAGTGAATCAAAGAGAACTGTGATTGGCTGGCTTTGACTGGGCAACCTCAGAGGTCAAGGGTGAGCGACCCCACAGGCCTGGTGAAGAGTCAATTCTCTCCAGGTCAAAGGTGCGAGGTAATGCCCCCCACCCTACAGCAGCTTCACGAGCATCAGGGGGGATGAGCTGTGTTTTTAGCATGCTTGTGCGCTGCACACACACATAGACACACACCCACCCACACATAGACACACACCCACGCACACACAATAAAGATTAGAAGACGAGAGGTGAGTGTGAAGAGCTTGATTGGGAGTGAGCGAGGGGTGATGGGAGGTGGTGCTACAGGGGTGGAGGTGGTGAGGAGGGTGAGGAGGGTGGTGTTTGGTCCTCTGAATGCCTTTGACCTCTGCACTGACCTTCTGCTGAATGCTCTTCCCCTGCACTGACTGATAGACAGTAATGATTGTGTTTGTGTTTGCATGTGTATGTACACGTTAGCCTCTACAGGGCTTATGGGTAGCCTCAGGCATGGTGTAGTCAGTCTGTCTGTCTATCTATCTGTCTTTCTATCTATTAATCAAAACTAATTGTACGACTCTGCTCAGAAACACATTTTCCATCTCTGTCATTATAATGATGATTTGGATCATTTTTTCTCACGTATTTGTCCTGATCAGAAGGTTTTTATACCGGCAAGTCATGGAGTTGAAATGAGTTATGGAGCGAGTGTGAAGGGTCAAACTCTTAGGCCCACTCTCTCTTTTTCCCTTATTCTGTTTTTTTTCTGTCTCATTGTGTAATGTTAAGATGGGAAATTTTACTTTGAGACCTATTTTGAGTTAGCAGAGTTTCTAAAATTCCAGTTTTGTAAAATAATGCAGCAAGCAGCTACATATGATTTTACACTTTTATCTTGGAGGTAAAGTCAGTCTAAATGTTGAGTTATCATTGTGTATATTTAATATAAAATCACAATAAAAGCAGATCTTCATATCTCATTTTTTCATTAACTGCCTTAGAAACACAAGTTTTAAGTGAGTTTTAAGTTTTTACTAGCTTTCTTGTTATATTCATCCATCCATCCATCCATCCATAGCCCACTGACTCAGGGGACATTTTGTGGCAAGTAAGAGGCTAGGAGGCTGTTTTTAAATCAACCACAGGACACTGTTGATTGAATAATTAATGTGTGCCCTCATGTAACAGGGAAACCCCACACTCACCACAGAGAGGACACATTCTGTTTCCTGCCCTCACCTCTGATTCCACCACTGCTGCTGCAAGCCATGAACCCAAAATCACATGTCCATCCATCCATCCATCCATCCATCCATCCATCCATCCATCCATCCATCCATCCATCCATCCACAGGTCCACCGAGGCAATATGGCTGACAGAGTCCTCCCCTCCCCCTCCACTGGATTATTTTCCTGCTCTGTTTCTGCCCCTTCTGATCGGTTCCACCCCTGTACCCCTCCTTCCTCTCCTCTTCTGGTTAGCTGTCTTTGACCTTTGCCCCCTTGTGTGATCATGCTAACGTGGCGCACACTCCCATGCACCCTGACAAACAGTCTGACACACTCCCTGACACACACATACACACCCACACACACACACACACATGTGCGCACACAAATATCATCTGAGTGACTGAATGTTCTTGACAGCGTGGAGAAACACAGCTGGTTTAAAACACAGTGAGATGAGACTTTAATGTGTGTGACCAAGGACTCCTGCTGGCATCCGAACACTAACGACTAACAATGGAAACACACATGCAGACGCACACACACAAAGACCACAGCCGTGTGTGAACAAAGCATTGATATACAGTATAACATGCCACTGGCGCACAAATACACGAGAAAATTTACTCTCTTTTACACACAAACACACACAAAGACACGTCATATGTTCTCACACAATGCAGTCACAACAACAACCATCGCTCACAAGTTCCCTACGAGGCACACAATCTATACATGTTCACACATAATACATGCATTCTGCACTCTTCTTGTGCTCCTTTCTTGTGCATGTATAGAGTTTGTGTTGTGTGTGTGTGTGTGTGTGTGTGTGTGTGTAAGTGTGTGCATGTGTTGGTGTGCATGCAGCCTCCACAGTGAAACACTGCACCAGAGAGAGATTGGAATCAATACTTTCTGCTCCGTCATTTGTCACATCTTTACAAGGCTGAAACCATCTGAACACCAGTCTATTCTACTTTGGCGTCATTTATCAAATTGCCCCACCTTGCAAAGACACACACACACACACACACATACACATACACACACACTTACATGTACACAGCCACATACTCAAGCATAAACACATGCTGGATGCACATAATCTTTTCTTTTAACAATCAAAGAAACTTTTTAAAGATATAAATAACTTCAGAGTTTTACAATAAAAAGGCATGTTTATGTCAGTTTCTCAAAGTAATTTGTAGTGATCATCTTCAAACTGCTGTAAAAAAAAACGTAACCTGAGCACAGTCATTACGATTCACAAATGTAACATTTTACAGCTTCAGAGGACGTATATGTTTAAATAGATAATCTAAGTTAACATCTTGCAAAAATGGAAAACAGAGTAGATAAAGTAAATGAAAGTTGTATGTGATTAGAGAGTGTTCAAGAACACATTCACATTAGCTCTTATTTAAGCAATAACTCACACTTTTTGACCTTATTAATGAGTTTGTAATAAATGTGCACTTGTCTGCTGTGAGGTGGGATGAAGTGCAGGGAGACTCTTTACAGTTAATGACCAATTTTGTGACAGAAGGTTCTTGCTTTGAAATTAATTGAGAGGTGAGAGAAAACCCTTTGTGGCTTCTTCTGTAAACTGTTTCAAATGCCTGTTGCTACACCTGTCAAGCTCTACATCCTTTCATGGCAAAGGTGGTTACATTTCTGGGGTAGATTAAAAAAAGCTTGTTGTTTCTGGCCTGCGACTGTTGATTCTGCCTGAAATAACAACTGTTATTGGCAGATTTATAGAAGAAGCCAGTCAGAGGCATGAATCAGAGAGGTAGCCAATTCAGAATGCTTTGTTGTTTCGTCTGATTACAGAAAACACGGCACCCTCCTTGTTGAATTCACCCACAGCTGAACCAGAATTCAAAGGTGAATTGATTTGAGCTGTGGATTCTGGTTTCAGTTTCTCAACACTGTCACCCAACACTCTTTTGTTTTTATGTGCTGTTAGAGACTGTCAGAGAATTTCACTTTCTGACAGGATATTTTTTGCCAAAATGCACCACAGAAGTTGCAGTTAACATTGACCTCTGGGTTTTTGTGTACACAGGATTGTAAATTTGACTTTTAATCAAAGAATCTGTAATATTCTAATGCACTTCTTAACCTTAAGTAATGATTATTGAAATGAGATTCTATAGAAAAAATAAACGGGGCTATAACTTCCAAAACCAGCATCGCACAACTCCCTCTTCACAGCATTATTGTTTTGTCTAGACTAATGATTTACTGCACATTAGCAAAATATTGGCCTACAATTGGATTGCTTTGCCATTTGTGCAGCTCAAGTCTTATCCCCTTCTGCATGTTTCTGCTGTCGAGATGACGTTTTAAAAAATATACTGTGACTTCGTATAAAGTTGTACTTCTCTTTTCCAAGCCCATACTGTGTTTTTCCACAACAGCCTTGACTGAGTGCATGGTGAGTGGATAACAGGATCTTGGAAGAAATTGCTCCACTAACCAATTTTCCTGAACCCTGTGGTAACATTCCAAAAAGCCAGATATGACTTTATTCAATTCATCCACAAACGATAAAGCAATTTGGCCCCGACCACTTTCCACTGCCTTACACATGAGCGTCCACACACACACACACACACTTACACACACAAAACGCACACACACACTTACAACACACTGTAAGTGCAGTTAATCCAGACAGTTCTACAGTAAGCATCCTCTGGAGAAGGCTCTTATTCAGCTCAGTTTTCCTGGAAGGTTTGAGCAACATTAGACCTGAATGATACATCTAAAACATTTCATCCTTTTTTTTAACTTTTACAGTAGCTCAGCATTTCCCAGCATTAAAATTTTCCAATAAAAAGACATTTTATTTAAAAGTGCATGATCTGGTACAGGCATACGATACAACGCATCAGTGTCCTCTAGTCTATATGTGTGTTTGCGTCTTTGTCATTATGTTGTCTGTCATTTAAAGACTGGCTGCTCATTTCTGTCATTGGTGCCTTTTGATCACGAGACATTAGGCAGCATTTTAAGGATGATCTGATTAAAAGGGAGGGATGTTATGATGGTGGTAATTGAGAGTGCTGTCTGTCATCTCCCATAGATGTGAGGTCTGGAGCTCCACTAACCAACATGTGAAGGCTTCAGTGTAAGATCATACTAATCATGAATGATCAGTTTTCACTTAGCAAACCTTTCAGTGGGTCCTAATCGGATTGTTTTTTCTTTCATTGGCTTTAGAGTCTGTTCAGCACACAACACCCTCTATTGTTGAACCCTGTATACAGTAGATGCATGTGCATGTGTTATGTTTGTCCACTCATCTGCTCAGCATTCTCAGTAATTTATCCTGCATCTGTGTGGTATAAACCTTTATCTGTATTGCTATCAACCAGAAGCTCACAAATACCTATTTTTGATGCAAACTTTTAATTATTTTATTTCTAATGCTGAATTATAGTATCACAACAAAAACCCAGTATGTCAAAACTTTATTCTCTATTATTTTTTTCAATCAACCTAGGATTACATTTCTGCTTTGATGGTTAAGGAAATGTGTCTACTTCTCAGGCTTATAAAAACTCTGTAGAACCCTATTTGTTTGGATCAAAAATGCATTTCCATCAAGCCTTAAACATGCATGCTTTCTTGGCCTATTAAATTTTATCCTCTTGAGGATACATGGCCTAATAATTTGATAATTTAGTTTTATGAAAAACCACAGTGGATCAGTTACTCAAATTTTACTGCATTGTACTGTTTACCACACATATTATCTTAACATCTGTGAGGGAAAGAAATTGACAGAACAAGATTCATTCTTGTGTCTGTGAAACCAAGTCTGACGAGAAGCATGAAAAACAACCCAAACCAGACCCCAAAGACACCAAAGTCCCACACAGTGCTTCACCTACATGCTTCACAGAGTGAGACATGATGACCGCGGTGCTTGAGAAAAAAAATGATCCCCTCCTGAAGGCGATATTCAGACCAGCCCTTTTGATCTGCCCTCAGGCCTGCTTGTGGGTATCTTCTAATGAGGAGGCGGCCATTGACCATATCCTCAGCCTATTGATTCTTATTGGTGACATGCGCTAATAGGATTCTGCAGTTCTGGAATTAAAGATCAATGAACAAAGGCTGGAGTAGGTTTAAGATAAAGGATGTAAAGTGAGGGGGCAGTCTAGTCTGATACTATGCACTCAATATACTGTATTTTTGGCTGTTTAGGAAACCACTTAAACCCGTATTACTGACCTTGGACAATAATGAGTAAAAACAAACCTCAAAGAAAGGCCAATTTATGTGCTACAGCTTGTATATCGTCATACTAAAATTTCAGTGCTTACAGCCTCAAAATACGGTTAAAGCTGTTTGTTATTATAAATCTTGTCATTAGCAAGTAGGTCACAAAGGTGTCATTGGTCGCTCTCCTTCTGTTTGAATCAATAATTACAATTCTAATAGAGACAACAAATTATTTACCTAGAAACTTCAAAAAAATGGAAAAAAAAAATACCACCAACACCCCGATGATCACATTTGTCTATATGAGTGTTGTGTCTGTTTGGATCACTGCCACCTGACAGAGGAGGGATATGGTCACTTCTAAACAAGTTAAAGTGAAGGTGACGCCTCAGACCACTGGGACCGCAACCAAACATCTCACACCTCTTCTTTACCAGGCATGGAACAAGACGACAGGCTTTCTCCATTTACACCCATTGATTCTGTCACTGACATGTGTTTTAGTCGTGTTTGGCTAGAAGTCGAACTTTAAGACACATCAAACCATTCAATTCATGTTCTCAACCTCTGTGATCGAAAACTGTCCTTTTATGTCCTAGTCAGGGAGACAATTGGAGGACTGAGGACAAGATACCATCAAACATAGAATGGTGTTGCTGTTTTATTGTTTTTTGGAATTGTTTTTTTTTTTTGGTGACCATATGAATAGAAAATATACTTGAATGGTAACAGAGAGGGCAATTACAAGTTAAACATGATTAAATATTCATATAAATTAGTTTGCAGTCTCTATCGTACAACTGAGGCCTTTGTCCTGAAACTGATATTAATCAAAAGTAAGAACACATCAAAAGGCAGATGTTGTGTTTCTTCACAAGTTAATTAACAGTATGTCATTTCTGACACTTGAGGGCTACTAATCAAAACAAATAAGAAAAGACATGATTTTATTAGTGGTGGGACTCGATTAAAAGAATGAATCTAGTTAATCAGAGACTTTGTAATTAATTAATCTCAATTAATCGCACATCAATATTTGACACGAGAAGCAACATTTTTGTTGTCTGTGCTCGCTGCAACATGTTTGGCATTGAGGTGGTAACAGAGGTTGGAATAAATTCTTTCTCGGACACATCCAGATTCCCACCAGATAATTGTTTTCCACCTACCAAACCCTTTTTTTTCTTTTCAAATTTTATATTTTATAAACACGCAAGCAAGTGATCGGAGCTGGAATTGAACTTGCGTAGAAAACGAAGCTTCTGCACATGGGACACCCACCATACCGACTGAGCTACGCCGGAAACTAGGGCAACGAGAAATGTTCTGCGCTGTTTGGAGTGCAAAAAAAAAATTGCAATTAAATGCGTTATTTTTTTTGTCTGCCTGAATATGTGCACATATGCATGTGTTATATAAAGTGCTTTTTATGTGATCATTTGCCTCAAAAAGAATGAAAAAAAAAGAATTCATGTAAAACCTTTACTCTTTAAAATGGAAGAACTCCCCAATCTAGCGGATTTGTGCCAAAAAGCAATCCTTCAATTCTAATTTGAAATCCCAGTAATTGAAACAAAATAGGTCTATAATGTGAAGGGGAGCAGCCTGAAGGTCATCAATCTTCATATTTTCTAAATTAATAATAGGCTGTTGTAATAATTGACTCCAGAAGTGTAATTTATGCATACTTGGGCTTACTGTTGATATTCCTCCTTGTCAACTGTGCTGTCTACGAACACATTTAATGCACCGACATTAAAAGCTGCATTGTCCCAGCTTTAATGTCTGAAGGAGGCCTTGGTGACGGGGTGGGGGGTGGGGGTGGGGGGGTATTGGTGGTGTGCTCAGGCGTGACTCTGTAAAGTGGAATCATCTTTCGTTTGAAAGGACAGATAGTTAGAACTCCTCTTTGAGAGTGATCGTTAAGGATAACCACTAACACCACAGCCTGAGAAGAGACAATTACCCGCAATCACACAGGCTGCCAGTGGAGTGGCATTTTATGCAAGTGTTTGTGTGTGTTTCTGTGTGTGTGCGCGCGTGGAGGTTTGTTCGCCCCTTTGCTGGGCGTCTGGATGGCTAAGCCAGTCATCTGTCACCATTACAGGACAAAGGCAGCAGCGTCTCAGGGCCATTACTGAGATTGCTAGAGATGATTTGGAGTGTCCTCCTCAGCACCGAGAAAATCATTTCCTCACAAAGAGGCTGCCCCTCGGCTCTGCAGGCCCCCGGCAGCCTACCGGACAGACTACAGAGCCCCTCTTCTGCCTCAACCGCCTCCAGGAGTGATGGACATGCACAGAGAGGAAGACTGAATGAGAAGACTGACAGAAAGGAAAGCTAAAGAGAGAGAGAGAGAGAGATGCAGTGCAATGAGAGATGAGCAAATGAGAATTAGTGCATCTCTTAATGGGATATAAGAAAAAAGACAATTAGGAAAAATGGCCATAAAGTAGTTTCTGTCAGGTTGGAATGAGAGAAAAGTAAGTGTGGAATGATGCTGAATTAAACAATCTCTAACACACTCTCTTGATTTAGTTCATGCGCTGAACTCTTTCCACTCTCATTTCTCACTCCTCTCTTTCCCTCATCTCATTCTTCCTCTTTCACTCAGTCTCTTTCTCTCACTCACTCACTCACTCACACATACACACACACATGAACTCTCCTCTCCAGACACATAGCTTCATTTACAATCTAGCTGACCTTGGCTGGAATGTGGATGAGTGTTTAAAGATCAGTGTTGTGAAGTGAGTACAGTTTATGTGTGTGTGTGTGTGTGTGTGTGTGTGTGTGTGTGCCCATGGAGTACTGGTCAGTGGCTGGAGTGTTGCAGTCACCCACCTTCTACCCCTCCTCGCCCCACCAAACTCAAACCCACACACACACACACACACGTACACACCTCTGACACACAGAGATCATGATGAATTGTCCTCTCTGTAGGCCCAGATTGTTTTTAAGGTTTAATTCAGTTTCTTCCTGTGCTTGAATGAGCAGCTGTGTATTTGTGTGTGTGAGTGTGTGTGCGTATATATACGTGTCTGCGTGTGCTGATGAGTGTGTTTGCACCCCTGTGTAGGTGTGTCTCTGTATGTGTGTGTGTGAGAGAGAGGCAAAGGAGAAAGACAGAAAAGAGGGAGGGAGTAAAAGAGGGAACAAACAGGGGTTATGGATCTCAGGTCTAATGTACTCCAGCAGGTCAGAGAGAGGGGGCTCCAGTCGCCATGGAAATGACAAAACCTGATCAATACTCAAGGTTACGACCTCCAAGCTGGGACCCCTCCCCCAAATTCCCGTCTCTCCCACCCATAATTTTTTCTCGTCCCACCACATCTATCTATCTATCTATCTATCTATCTATCTATCTATCTATCTATCTATCTATCTATCTATCTATCTATCTATCTAATTGTAACTCTGCTGGTCAGCTCAGTTCCCTCAAGGCCTCTCCAATTGCACTTGTTCTCTTTCATCTTGAATGCATCTTCAATATGCAGTCGCCAACTCAATCCAAACTGTGGGGCAGACCTCAGTGGTGGAGCATGGAGCTTCTGCAGCTGGGGGTGTGGATGACCAGAGGAGAAATATGGAATTAAATGAAATCGAATAAATATGGTTTATGGATTGAGAATACATAAATAAATTTTAAAAAAAGACAGTTTGCTAATACAATTATACTCACCTTACTCTTTCTAGAATTAAAATCAGATATGTGAAATTCAGCTTTTTGCACTTGTTGCTTCCCCTAAACGTTGCAAATGAGTGATAAACAACTGTGAGGCGGAAAGCATTGACCTTTATTTCCAGTATGTGAAGGGATAAATGCAAGAAAAGGGGAAAAAAAGAGCCACTACCTTAAACTCTGCTCAGAAACAGACTGATTTCTGTGTCGTACTCTTTATTTTTTTCTTGTATAATCTTTATTTTCTTTTTGTTGCTCCTGTTTTTCAAAAGGTTAATTTTTTTTGACAGACAGCAATTTTAATAAATTATCTCTAATTAGGCAAAAGGCAACAATTAATCAAAATAATTTCTTTCCCTTTAATGGGTAGCCAGCGATGGAGAGACAGCAGAAAACAGAAGAGAGGGGGAAAAAAGTCCCTGGTAACATGTTTCAGTTAATGCTTAGCCTCCAAATTTTCCTAGGTCACCATGATGCCTCAGAGATGGTGAATCTTAAAACCAAATATCAGTGCAAGCTTCATGGTGTTGTGGTTTGTAAAAAACTGGTATTTTGTCCAATTTTGGGCTCAAACATGTTCAGTGCAACACCCCTGTTGTAAACTGTCTCTTAAAACAGATGTTCATGATGTCATTTTCAGCTGAAAAGGTTGCACATGTGCGCATGTTGATTCAGTAATACAGGAAGTAGATTCACTTCATTTTTTAATATCAGTTGATTTGCTGGTAAGCAGTAGGCCACTAAGTTCATCATATCCTCACTGGTATCTTTGAAAGATGCAGATTTAAAGCTGTTGGAGAGCATATCCTATAACCAGAGTGAAACAGCCAAACAAAGAAAAGGTAATGAGAGGTGAGACAAAAGACAAGAAAAAGTGATTAACTGTCAGAAACTTCTTGGCTTCACAGAAAGTATTTATCAATTCAGAGACAGCACCCAGTTTCTGTCTGCAAGGGCAGGAAAAGTGGAAAATGTTGGACTTCTTCCAGTCTGGAAACCACAGACCAAAGCCTCCATTTGAAGTTATCAATATCAATCCATCTTGGCCTTCCTTCAAACTGAATAAAAGGTTTGGGTTCTCTTCATCAGTGCGGCACAATAAACTGATACTATGAGGCACAAAAAGGAGGACAAAGCCAGGATGAAGAGGTAAGAGTGACTAATCACAATAAAATCCTCTGGACACACTCATGTACCAAGCACCCATTTCTGACATAATCTCACCCTGTGCAAAGAGAGCGTTTATCACCCAAAGGTGGGGCAGAAGAAAAACTTTTATAGTGGTCTGAAAATGTTCATCTCTTGGCTTTTATGAACTGCTAAAGCGTACTTATGATTTCAGATGATAAAAAAAAAAAAATACATGATCTAATTTTACTTTGAACATCAATAAGATGTGGCTGTGCAAACAATTTTGCAAAATGTTTTTCTCTATCGCTTAAAATTCATTCGGTCATGCATCCTGTATGCTTGATGTACACGCAGATGTACATGAAGCATTTATAAATATTGGACTAAATCATCAATGGATTGCAACTTTAAAGGAGTGAGTTTTCCCTTAATTTTAGTTATTTTCATGGAACCAGAACATTAGTCATTGTGCAGTAATTCATATAAGGCAAAATTGAAGGGTTACAGTAATGAAGCATGAAAATACATGGACAAATATGTCAATCAATAAACAAAAGGAAATAAAGTCAACGGAATGATAAATAATAATAGATTTTTAACTGTATAATAAAAAATCCATGTAGAAATAGTATTCTATAGTAGTATGGTTATTAGTAATATTATAATAATGATATCTTTGAATTGAGATGCATAATGGGTTTAAGTTTTTTTTATAAAATCTAATTGACGACTACAAACTTTTAGTTAGTGAGAGAATACAGAGGTCAGATAATCGGTGCAGTCAGTATAGGTCCGCGCTAAAAAATACATGAACAGAAGCTAACAGTGGAAAGTAATGAGTACAAGGTGGTGGGGGTCCTACACAGAGTGACTTTAAACCCGTTAAACCCTCCACAGATTGCGCTAGTGTTTTGACAATGGCCAGTAAACTATCTAAATTGCCGTGTTTTAGCACCTGTCTCTCTGTGCTGAGCTGGGTAGCGAGGCGTGAGGCTGTCAGCCTTGTCAAACGGCTTTTCTTTCTCTCCTTTCTCTCTCTCTGCACGGCTGCTATCATCATCACCGGCCTTTCAGACACCAAACTTTGTCCCTTTATCTCCGATTGTGCCTCTCCCTCACTATCCTGCTAAAATTACCCTTTCATTTTGTTGTGCCATAAAATTACAGCCTGGTGAAGATTGGCAGTGTTTTTCTGCAGAGGGAGGGGGCAAATCAATGTTTTTGTTGTGTCTGTGCATGTGTGTGGGTGTGTGTGAGTGTGTATGGGCGTCTTCAGAATGTCAGAATGTAGTGATGTGTGATCGATGTGCCATTGTTTGTGTGTGTGTGCGAGTGTGTGCATGTGTGTCTGCGTGGTCATGTCTCACAGCTATCACTGAGGATAATAGGACTCTTGGTAATGCCAGGCTAGAAGGGCAAAGACCCCTGTTTTACTGGACACTTTTAGATTTTTTCAATCAGTAAGAGGAAAATAGCAAAGTAGTACAGGAGGTGAGGACCTGTGGTGGGGCAGAAGAGACAGGGGAGTGCTGCAGTTGATCTCTGTATGAAACAAATCATATTCATACTAAACCCCAGCAGAGCAAACACTGATTCTCAGTTCTTTACCAAAGTTTTCAAGCTCTGCTTCAACAGGGTATAAACTGAGATATAGCAAACTCCAAGGGACCCAAACACACATCTTTGAATTCTTTGGTCACATACTGGCTCAAAAATGTTTCCTCTGTAATGCTCACATTTTAATTAAATATCTCAAATACATATAAGGCATGTGTGAATGATATAGAGTTTGTGAGTGTGTGTGTGGTGGGCTTTCCACCATCGACAGTAAATTCAATAATTTAGCGAGCCACTGTGATGTCACCCACTGGTTAATGGTCCACCATTCTGAAGCTGTGAATTTTGCATTATGGTTGTTGCCATCTTGTTTTTTGGGGATCATAAGGGACAATATCTGCAGGAGGGAGTGGAGCCGGGAAGGACACACAAGACTGCCGGCGTCTATTCAAGGCCAAGCAGACAATAACTCAGAACCAGGCTTACCAGGTTGTAAACAAGTTTATTTGTCCTGTAAAATTGAACAAATTTAATATGTCGCTCTAGGATGATTGACTCGCTTTTGGCCTCAAGTTTCTAGGTTTTAATGCTGTTAAATCAGAACCCACCGCATGATCCTCTGAAGGGAGTCCAAATAAGTTAGTGGGTTATGGTCAGTTTAAACTATTGGCCTCTCAGAGTCAGGCTGTACATGGATGTGCTGCAAAGCCAACATTAATGTCAGTGCTTCTCTCTGTACCATTGAGCAGTTCAGCCTGTAGGAGTTGAACTTCTTTGAAAAGAAGCTAACTGGTTGATCAATACTTTGTGTGTCAGCTTGAAGAAGTACAGCATCTGCAAAGCTTTAAAGGTTGGCCAAAGACACAAGAACAGAAATCTTATCTATAGCTGAAACTTTGGCCCGTATGGATGTCAATGGCTTTTTCAAATTCACATTTAGCTAAATTTACTGTCTAATTCCTGTCCACTCATTAACACAAAGCAGGAACGCTGCCTGTATGATCTTCAGGTGTTACTCTGTACCACCTCATTCTCCACTCAGTTATACAGCACAACTTTCAAGACTATTAATGACCATAATTATAAGTCTTTTTTTTTTTTTTTCTCGGGCTTTTACACCTTTATTGATAGGACAGCTGAGATATCAGACAGGAAACAGGGAGAGAGAGAGGGGAGAGACAT
>JAQMCX010000001.1:21837809-21857638 GCA_029814765.1 Acanthurus leucopareius | reverse complement strand
GTGTGTGTGTGTGTGTGTGTGTGTGTGTGTGTGTGTGTGTGTGTGTGTGTGTGTGTGTATGTGTGTGTGTGTGTGTGCATGCGTGTGCGTGCGCGTGTGCATGAAACTAATGAAGCAGGCTGACTTGGAGTGGGGGTAAAGCTTTCCAGTGTCCAGACTCTCAGTCTCCTCCCAGGAGGCAAGCTGCCTGACAAACCCCTGGACCCAAAAGACCAAAGAGAGGAAGACCTGTCACACCATGATACCACACCACTGTAGGCTGTCTGTCAGGAGAAGGCGCCATGTTTGTTTACTGTTTGTTAAATGAAAGCTCATTTTGTTTGTGCTGTTTCTCTCATTCATAAAACTGTAGACTGTAATGTCTTGATATCTGTCTCCATCCCCTCTGCTTCCTTTCTGTCACTTGTTTTTGCCATTTCCCTCACCTACAAGAAGTGACTAAGTAGGTGTGTATGTGGTGTGTGTATGTGTGTGTACATCTCCCCAATGCAGCTTCAAGGCTAAGGCTGCCACGCTCCAGAGATCTGATGGACATCAGCCATCAAAGGCAGAAAGACGTGTGACAGATATGCAGCTAAAAATACACTCATCTCTCTCTCACACCACCCTTCTTTCTTCATCCCTCCTTTTCTTGTTCACTTCCTGATTATTACTGGGTTTTTTTTTTGCTACAGAATCATCCAATGGGACTTTAATTTTTCAAAAAAATTCCCAAATCCCTTTGATATTTCCAACATGATAAAATCTAATTAAATCTGACTAAGTCTGATTAAAGCAGTTGAGCAATATTGAACATACATAGAAAGGTTAAATATGGTTTGGGGTGCACCCAAAAAAGAATCATTCATATCTCTGCTAATATTTTTTTCATTTTCATTACAGGAATTTGTGACACAAAATAATAATAAAAAAAAAATACATTACTAAATACATATAAAAAAGCTTGAATTTTACTGCCCCCTGTGTGAACCAGCTACCTGTAGCTGCTGTTGTCACATAGCCTGAGGAAAACTGCTTTATGGAAAAGAAAAATCAATGGCAAATTCATGAAGGACATTCAATGGCATTCACATTCAGCACTCTAAAGGAAGGATTAAAACATTCAACAGTGGCTCTCCAGGCCTTAGGAGGGCACACTCATGGGGGAGGAAATAAAAGGGCGTAACAGTTTGATTAAGTGTAGAATGAGGATGTGTCTGGACTGTGTTACCTCAAACTTTTATGAGAAACTTTTGAAAAACATTTTTAAACATCAGATGATTCTACACAGACAACACAGAGCCTAGAAAATCTACCATTTTAAAAGTATTTCAAGACGTGTTCATGAATGGTTGGTGAGGCCTCATCATCCTCTGCAGAGACATACAAACTGGAATTACTTAATGCTTCATCTAAAGGAAATCAGTGGAAGAAATCAATGAAAAAAATCCTGGAGGAGATTCAGAAATTATCACACTTGACGCAGTGAAAGGAGCCTAAAGAGAAAAACAACCAAATGTGGGTGATTATCCTGCACTCCTTAAAGTACACTGACCTGCTTCTTAATGATCAATACTTTCTGATCTTTTTTTCGCTGTAATGCAGGATGCACAACATCTTGTAGCTCTTGGTTCAGGAAGTACTCATCTCAGCATATGTTTCCTCATTAAAGAGTTGGAGACAGGAAATATGGGAGTGTGTGTGCGTGTGTGTGTGAGAGTGTGTGCACAAGGGGTGGGGGGTGGGTGGGGGGCTCAGAAACAGAAACAGCCGAAACAAACAGACAGCTCTTGGATTCACATTCACGTTAAAGCAGTGGTAAAAAACAGAGAATATGAACCTGTAGCTATTACTTGTTTGTAAACATAGATACGTTATAATTATAGTTATATATAGTTAAAAATATTATTAATTCAAGGGCAGAAAAATGATGCACAATGGTATCTACGTGTCTAAATAGAGATCACTTTCGGACTGAATTGAATATAGTCTACAAATATTTTAGTGTTTATTAAAATTAAAAAATATAGTTTTAAATCACTTTTAATCTGTTGTGTAAACTCTGGATGGCTGAACCTGGTTGTTTAACAGCAGATTTACAGACTAAAGGAGTAAAGCAGCAGTGGCTTACTCCAGGTTATGCAGCGTAACTGCACAGCAGGCCTGGCATATCCAGCACATACTTGTACATCTGGCCAATTGCTCTGATTGCCTGGTTATGGAATGGAGAGCAATGCTACTGTAAGTGAATTGGGTGTCTTCAATCTTCCCCAATCACTTAGAGCGTGTGCATCAGCGCATGCTATCCATCATGTGGACCAGAACATGCCCCAGATAAATGGTGCATCAGCATTCTGCGGGGGCTTCAACGCTGCGATCGCTGGTCACCGAGGTTTAGTGGCCGAGGCTCAAGTGCCACTGACCATCCTGAGGACAGATGACCCTGAGATTGTACAAAAGTTGATGTCAGACACCTAAACTGACCTCTGGCAGTGCTCTTAAGTCAAAGCCTTTTATTCTGCTGAGTGTCAAAAAGACCCTGTGAAACTCTACCATCATCAGGCGAAAGGACAGATGGGGTCTTGTTGGGACAAGCCCAAGAATTCAGGGGAGCATGGAAAGAGGAAATAAAGAGAGATAGAGTTACAGTAGTGGGGAAGTGTGCAACTAACTCTGTATGCGTCAGTGTGTGTGAGTGTGTGTGTGTGTGTGTGTGTGTGTGTGTGTGTGTGTGTGTGTGTGTGTCACAACTGTGTCACAGTATCTACAGTGTGATGCAGGGACTTGCAGAGGTGTTGCTAGGACAGGGTCAGCCTGGTAACCTTGGTAACATGTCACTATAGGACAGTTGAGCTTATTACTAAATGCTTGACCCACACCTCGCCCCTTCCTCAGAGTGACGGAGCCATCTCCTGATGGCCTAACCTAATCCGCAGATGGAGGGACTGTTTAATGGATTACTACACCTCTTCCTCTGTCTGTCTGTCTCTCTCTCTCTTTTTCTGTCACAAACAAAGGCACGCACATGCTCACAGACAAATAAAACCACACAAAAACACAACACCTGGGGCTCCTCTCAGAAAAATAATCAGTAACAGTATTGAGTGGTTGATTAGTGGTTGGATTGTTACTAATATAAAACGATACTTTGTGTCTGTCTTGAGAGATTTGGTTTGTTGCACCATATAAAGACATTGATATTGAGATTTTCAGAGAAATCTTTTGCTCCATCAAAACACAGTGGTCAGCTCTGATCTTTGTGGGCGTAGCAGCTGCTGGCCATTTCAGATCAATTCTTTTATTTATTTATATACAGTATATATATTTATTTTTTCAAAACTGAATCCAATAACTGGGAATTTTTCAACCTTACCCCTTCACCCTCAAACCATGTATAATAAACCCCCACCCCCAAGACAATCAAAAATTGAACTGACCGAAGGGTGAGACTGAGTCTAAAAGCCACGCAACTACAAATCTGTCTGCTTTTTCAGCACCATGGACAGCACCATGGATTTATCAATACACAGCACAGTTAGGCTACTGATATTTCAGGGCCGTGATGAGGCCCATAGATTTGAACTTGGACAAAGCTCAGTCAGATAAAGGATCAATGAGTCAGTCAGACTAAACTAACATATTCAACTAAACAACCCCTCTGCACCTGCACTCTCTCTGCTACAGGGGGATGGAGAGTGTGGAAAGCAGTTTAACAAGGGGGACGCACTTAAGTTTATTTGCTAACAAGCAGAATTGCATCCACCCTCAATTTGCCGACTGCCTCTTAGTCTCTGCTTCATTAAATGTGGGGATATAATCAGGTGGAGCTGCAGCAAAAATAAAAAGAAAAAAATAACATAACTTTTCACAGTGGTGTTGAAAACACAGCCTCAGTCTTTGTGTGTTTTTATGTCCAACAGAGTGTGTGTCATGACACATTGTCTTGACATTTGTGAGAGAACCTATAGAGTCATAGCTCCCCCTGCGTATTGTCGCCGTGCTGCAAAACTGAAGCTGGCACACGCAGCCTCACTGGGCCACCTGCCCAGCACTCTGTGTTGTGCTGTGTTTGTTTTTCCATCAGCACTCTGTAACACATGACATCCAATCACAAATCACATTAGGATATGTACCTGAACAGCCACATTTTAACATGTGTGGCCCAGCTGAGAAACAACTTCCTGCTTCTGAACTACTTAAGACACTGAACACAAGCAGTTTTTACATATTACATATGCCACATTATATCAGAGAGACACACTGAAACCCAGCCCAGTTAGATGGACGCCCCACATACAGTCAGAGAGAATATTCCCCTGAGCAAAGATATTGACAGGACAAACATCAAGGAGTCCCCCTCGTCTGTGCCTCTCTCTCCCCAGTATGTCAAAGCACACCCTCTTGACCTCAAGACTCCAGATCCTCTCCTCACACCAGTGGTCACATCAAACATTCAGAGGCTACAGCTGCCAGGACATGAGACAGCACACATCCAGACACACACACACACACACACACACACACACACACACACACACACACGCGCACACACACACACATCCATATAGGACATACATGTCCCCCAACATGTACATGGGGACTCAAACACAGTGTGGTGACTTGGATGACAGATAGCATAAATTGTATATTCTTTCAATGTATTTTAGTATCAAAAAGATGAATTATTATTCAGAATGTCACTCGCAGCCACCTGCTCAACATGACACTGTCAAACTTTAAACATAGTTTATTTAAATCAGCTTATAATGAAGTGAAATGTTACTCTGTTTAACATTGATTTTAATAATACTTAACAAGACCTTAAGATACACCTCAGCTTGTGTCATTTTGTGACACACTGCATGAGGCTCACAGTAATATAGGTCTCTGTTGCATTATAGTGCTGTATGACAATGTAATCCTATAGTGGAGTAACAGCACTCCCCCCATCTTCATTAGCAGGAGTTTGAATTCCTGCAGCCTCTCTGAGCACGCACAGCTGGGGGAACTGTATCCCAGGCCACACCGGGGCAGACGGAGGTGGCGCCTCGGCAATTTCATTTTGTTTAAAAATACTCCCCAAATGTTGTTAGAGCTGCATTAAAGGATCCTGTGTTAAAACAGGCAGGAGGGGAGGATTGAATCAGCTCACCATGGGCTGGCACTCCTCACAGCTCCACTCTGCATTAAAGGCCTGTTGGGTTACACTCTCAGCGGGAGACAGTGCTACAGCAGCCCACGCTAAATGCATTAATTCCTCTGTGTTGTTAGATATACAGCACCTGTGGATACAACTCGCTCCGTTGTCTGTAATTACTGTCTGAACAACAAAGCAAAACATGCTGGGAGCAGCTACCAGCTCAGTCAGGACTGAGGAATCTCCCCTGACAACCTTGAGATTGTGGGAAGTGATAAAAATTAGACGTGGTGTGAGTGCTTTGGTCAATGTAAGCCAAATGAACAAATGTACATTTCCTAAATGTCAGAGGATTAAGCTGCAAAACAGACAAAGCACTATCTGCTCTCTGCTAGATGGACACTTTGTCTCAGACTAAACTGTTAAATTAATCATTTACACAATACTTGGCATTGAGATAAATCACTCCAGTAAAAGCTTTTATTTAAATATGACGACATGTTGGAAAAATGAAATAAAAAGGGAGACAAGTTAAGCCTTGGATACAGACCAGACATTTGGATTATAACTGATGATGCATTGTACTTTGAATTTAGATATTAAGGCTGCAACTAACATTCAGTATAAGCTAATCTACCTTTTCTATTTTTTAATCAGTTAATCATCTAGTCTATAAATGTAGAAAGTGCTGTCCTCATCTTGTTGGTTGTGTGTAACTAGAAATCTGCAAATATGACACTTAACATAATCAAATCCTTACATTTTAGAAGCTAGTACTAACAAATATTTAATATTTTTGCTTAGAAAATGACTGGAGGTGGTAAAATGTGCACTAAAATCTGTCAGGGTTACATTGTTGTTGGTCATCAGTCATCATTTAATGTTTAACAGGTCCATCTTCTTATTAAATGCAGAAATGTTGAATCTTTCAGCAGAGCATAGGGTCCACCCTGGAAAAAAAAATTCATCTGTATGTGGTGAAGAAAACTATTGATTTCCCTGCAGTCTGAATGGTGGGAATGTGCTCAGACAGCACAGCCGAGTGCAAGTGGGATTTTTGTCTGTCCTAGCCACCGTCTATTTGTCTCTCTGTCTTATGTTTGTTCAGCCTGTATCCTCTCCGGTCTCATTTGCATCGTCTGGTTGGACGCTTTTCACTTCTGTGTAGTCAACTGCATCTGAAACGTACTTTTGCATGAATATAGACAGAGCACAGCAGCTATAGAGCCTGTAAGTTTCTGTATATTGTTATTTTTGTGTTATTTTCATCCCCCGCACAGTTGAAATATATAATACTATTTTATCGCTCACAGTAACACTTAAATGAAAAAGGGTGTTTGAGTCCTGCCCTTAGAATATCTGTGACACTCAGCTCTAAAAATGAGGTTAGTCAATTGGGCTTAAGATCATCTGTCACTGATTCAACTTTATTAACCTCATCACAACAGAAATATGACTTTCGACTCTGTCTTCTGTTTTCACCTAAACAACTTTACTGCATCATCATCTCAATCAAACAAAAAAACTACTTTTAAAGCTTTAATTGTCCAGTTTAAAGAATGTGATGATCTTTTGGCACAATTATGATATTCATAAACATGTTTTCTTAAGTCCATAATCATCCTAATATAATCATTGTATTATTATTACTTTTGAATGAGCCTTTTGTGTCTACAGAAGGAGTAAGTCCCTTTTCTTTGAGTCTGTTGTATTGCAAAAACCCATGAAAGTCCTGAACAGACAAAGCAAACTCTTGCTCTAGATAGGACAATTTTGTGTTTTGGTTGAAAATTTACAACTTCACCACTTTATACCCCTAAATCTTACATACTGGACCTTTTATACTCAAACAACACAAATCCAACAGCCAAATAAAACGTAATTATTTAGCCTGTAACCCCCTTTTAAAAGCAGACTGCTTTTACAAGGTCTCGGCAGGATTTTCTTCTCATAATATCAGCCAGTGAATACACATTTATCTGTCACACACCAAAGTACAAAGACGCTGGAGTTGTTGAAAGAGCTGTGTACATCTGCCATGACTGGCAAAGAAGAATGAAAATACATTAGGGCCATTATTGAGAAAAGGTTTTTATCAATAAGGCAGACCTCCAACATCTAATAGAGACAAGACGCCAGCAATTGCCACTATTTTTTCATGTTCCTGCAATCAAGAAGCCCTTCAGGACTCATTTCAAAGGCTGAATCACTTTGAATGTCTGTGGATGCTGAGAAAAGGATTGTTATGTCTTAACGAGAATATATAGGAGTGAATGGGAAGGAAACAAAGAGAAGGGTCGACGGCGGTTCTGTTGGATCTGCATGGAAATTCACAACACACACATACACAAGTCCAAGTACGAAGTCGGTAGTTTGTCTCTCCTTTCATGCAGGCTCACTGTCACGTCAAGCTAACAGATGGACATTGACCCTCCCCTTTTGGACTCCGATGGACTCCTGAAATCAAGATGGATCTTGGCTTCCTCACATTTGCACTCTGTGAAAATGCCCCGCGCATTCATCAAAATGACACACAAAGAATTCCCCGTGTATGTCCAGCGTGGTCGAATGAAAATGACTGCAGAGAGCTCACTTCCACTTCAGGCAGTTCAGACTCAGCCATGCATGCTTGTGCCTTATTATGAGCAGGATTGGGCAACTCATTGATTTGTGCTTTAATCAAGATAATACACACATAATGTGTACTCTGAGAATTAGCGAAGCAAAATAATATTTCAATACTCCGACTGAATGCTCCTGGTATATATTTACCTTCAGGGTAAATCGCTCCGCTTAATCAGATAAGGCCATTCATCACAACAGAGCTTTTGTTAAACCTATTACTCTTCTTTTTATGATTAAGAGGTTTTTAACTGATTTTTTTTCTTTCCCTCCTACAAGCCTCAGGTGGCCATGGAAGCTGCTACAAACACAGATATTGCTTCTCTGCATGTACCAAAGCATGGTGTGAGTGTGGCTGGCATTCAGCAGAACGCTGAGTGCATGCATTACAGCTGAGGCGAGCAAAATAGAACAAAACCTCGCTGGTTCCGAATGAGTCCTTTCATCAGACGATAGGTGACCGGTGGGAAACCTTAAGAGCCCAAACTGTGTTTTAAGTGAGACTGCAACTGCTGGGGCCATTATCCTTTCACTCTTAAACCTTTCTCTCTCTGTCTGTATGTGTGTCTGTATATGTGTGCATACATGTGTGTCCATGCCTATGTGTGTGTGTGTGTGTGTGTGTGTGCGTGTGTGTGTGTGTGTCCTTCCCTTGCCTTGAAAGCCCTCGGAGCCTCAGGGAGCTGTGAAAAATCAATACTCTTCGGCAGCTCTGCCTCTTTATTCATTTAATAACTCACTACCATTGCATTACTGTTCCACTGATCTCCCATCACAGGGCCCAGATTGACACCTTTGTGCTCTTTTACCACACTAGAGTTTGATGTAATCAGTTAAACCTCCACCTCACGCCTGACACATGCATCAAATGGACCTTGAGTATGAACATGGGTGCATCAACAACATTGCAATATGAAAAAGAGGAGTCAAAGAGGAGTCAAAGTGTATACTGTAGTGTGAGGGAGGAATCTGCGTGTGTGTTAGATTGTCTGATGGCGGTCTGCGCTGCAGTCGAAGTGGGCGTCGAACAGCGATAACACACAAATAACAGCAGCAATGTGAGAAGGCGAGGCCAGGAACAGAGGGACCACCTACTGTGCATACTGAAAGACTCAAAGATCAGCTATGTTTATGTGGAAGTAAAGAAATCAGAGCATTATCATTGTACAATAGACAAGGTGAGACATGATGACAGTTTTCACCAGGTGAGGTGTTTCATCTGTGCAGGAGTCATGGTGGGAATGCTAAAAACTCTGGTATGTGACACAGGATGGGTGTGTGTGTATGTGTGTGTGTGTGTGTGTGCGTGTGTGTGTGTGTTTGCATATGTGAGCGTGTCTTTGTGTGTGCACATGTACAGTGATTGTCATGGTGGAGGTGGGGGTTGCCTCCCTGTGTGGGACTCAGAGCAGAGAGCAGGTGGGCTCGGGATGGAGCAGAGAATCTGTATTGATTGTTTTTGTGCCTCAGAGCTGTTTAGCCGTTGTCAAAGCTGCCTCCACCAGCTGAGAGGCAAATTGCAGCATTTACACCGGGAGGCGTTTTCTTTTCTTTTTTTAATCTATTTTTTTATTTTACAATGGGATGTAGCTGTAGATGTAGCTACAATCTACAGTGAGGGCTTTTGCCGCGGCTTTATTCGCAGTCTTAACAAAACTGCCAAAATTAAAGAGGGGCTACTCTGACAAGAAAGTCAAAGTGGGGCTAAAGCTGTCTTTTCTTGAACAGAATGAAGGTCGTTTACTGAAACACACAGAAGGTTACAACAATGTTAAATCACTTTTTCACTTCTTGAGTCTGGCACAAGTCATTGCCTTAATATTGTCTATGGGTTTATTATTACTCACTGGTTTTACAACTGATATCAAATCTTGCTCATTTAGTACATCATATAGATTTTAGTCATTGTTTCATTTTTACTTTGTTTTATTCACAATGGCTTTGTATAAATGTGAAAAGGCTTAAACTTCTCAAGAGTTTCAGAAGATGTTCTCCTTTTGATTTTGCATTTCTCGTTTGCTCAAACTGTGTTCTCACAACTGAGAGAGACTCCTTTAAAGAAAAGGTAGGAACATAGATGTCTCACTAGAGCTGAAAACAAAATGTTTCAGAACTATGTAACACTTGCTTTTTTAAAAAAAAAAAAGTGAAAAAAACACATTGCATCCCTTTGTGTGTTACAGTTTCAAACAATAAAAAGGGATGCACTCTCATTGTACTAGTCTTGAGAAAGCTTTGGTTAAGCCTTCATGCCTGAGGAGGGCACCAAGAGTATAAATATATATGACTAATTTACATTGGCTTCTAATATCTGTGTTTGCTACATCATTGCAGTGTGGATTCAATATGCATCATTTCAAGATGTGAGTGCATTAAGAATCCAGAGTTCTGTCACACTTGAATTTGAGTTTAATTCTTGCTAAAATCTTTCTTTTGGTGAAAAGGTAAACTATTCTGATGAAGAGCTGCCTTCTCCATGCAGTTTTTTTTAGAAATAAAATGACAAAAATACCAACAAAAAAAGCTGCAGAAATGTCAAATGTCAAGTTAAATGACATCTATCTGCATCAAAGGTTTAACATGAACCTAACCAAGAACACTGTACCCCAGTATATAGTTGGACAGTTGAAATGAATGCTTATTAAAGGCTTAGGTAACAGATATAACCTAAGCAAGTGCCAAAGGTTTAAGTTTTACACAGAAAGTAGACAAAAGGATTGAGTAAAGCAAGCAAACACCAAAAAAGAAAAAAGAAACAAAGAAAGCACACGGATGTGTACATTGACAACAGAAAAGTACGGCTCTATTATGCAGGTGTAGGACGCTATTGGCAGACGAAAGATAAAGCTGCAGAAAAACAGACAGAAAAGCGATACGTCCAATGTTTTACCACCATAAAGCACTGATTTAGGCCCACAGAATGTTACAATGCCATGTTTTACCTGATAGGTTGAGTCATCGGTGCAGAGGGCTGTGTATGATTTTATGATGGTGCTCGAGCAGAATGCACACTACAGTGTGTTTGCTGATCCAATAACCAGCAGGGAAAGTTAATGACATGAAAGGAGCTGCTGTTTGTCAAACAGACTGAAACACACGACTGATTGATAATCCAGGGAGCCTCAATGCCATGTCAGTCAATAATAGAACAGCATATATCAGGAGTACTAAAATGGTGCATGAACATAGTCAAAAAACAGGCCTGTCTTCTAAAAATTACATTTATATACATCTAACCTGCAACAGCAAATGCATTTTCAGAGAAATACAATTCTGGTTAAATTCTATTTTCTATTAACACAATGAGGAAAACTCTGTTAAATAATGTACCTCCCATACATTAATTAATGTATGAGAAATATGAGAGGTGTTGGGGTTCAAAAGGGGTCTGGTGGTTTTGAACTCAAAAAAATGAAAAAAAGAACAGTGACCACATACCACTTGGCAGTTTTTAAGTGTGTTTTGCATATTTTGCAGAGAAGAAGAAAGAAGAAGAAACAAGAAGTAGGGATTGTAAAAAAGATTCAAGTTCTACTTAAATGAATACTATTAAAAAACGTAAAAACAATCTTATCTTTGACTAACATAAATTTCAATGCAGAATCAGTTGTACTAACAGACAGGAAACCGGTAGTGTTTAAAGCTGTAAAAAAACAAATAAAAAAAATCTTTTTTTATCATATTAATAAAAAAACAGCTTCCCCTTCTGTTCGCAGTGAGAGTTACAGGTTGATCACATATTTTTAAAGATTCAGCACCTTTCATAATGCTGATATTTAAAGTTTAAGCATTTTACTTCAAACTCCACAAGACACTTGACGCCGATTTAAAACTTGCATTCATTTTTCACTGAGGAACAGATATTTTTGGTACTCTAATATGTTATTTGTGGCAAACGAGAGGTTCAGAGTTGTAAATAGGGCAATGAATTATTAAAGTATTGCCTTTTTCAAAAGCCAAGTCATTTAGATGAACTATTGTATAAATATAAATAAATCTGGCATTTAGAGCTCATTCTCACACTTGGCATTTAAATATAAATATTTCCCCCCTCATGGAAATTAAAAGAGAAACAAAGAGATGGGGACACAGAGAAAGAAGAGATGGAGAGAGAGAAGAGTTTGCGTCTGTGTTGTGTTGCTGCTTGGCTCGGCTCCATGCAGAGAAGCTGACATTAAATCATGCATTGTGCTTGTTTGCGTGCGTGTGTGTATAAGTGTGCGTGTGCCTATTGATTGGCTTACACAGCTTTATAGCGCTCTGTTGTAAATGTCATGTTTTTACAGGCTGCTGTTTGATATAAACCTGATTAAAGTATTTGCTTTCTAACACAGATTGCAAGCAGCAAATGGTTACAATCAGACGATTACTCAGCAATTAGGAACCGACTAAATGACTATATGGCTGTCCGATCAAGCAGAGTAAACAAAGTGCATCCGTCCTCCCAGCCCTCATCCTCCTTTCACTGTCTTTCAAAGCCTTAAAGCCCATTCTTGTGTCTATTTTTTTATCATTATCCCTTCTTTTTACACATGGCATGTCTAAAACAGCATAATATCCCAGAGTAGATATATAGAAATATAACAAATTGGCAGAAATGCAAGTTAGATATTAAAATGTCTGATCCTGAGGAGGACCAGCATGCAGTTGACAGTTGTTAAAAGTAACTGAATGCATTTTAGTTAAGTGCTGTGCAGTAGTTAAATATTCAGGTTCTTTAATTCTTACTTCATAATTGTACTCCTACTACATGTAGGAAAATGTTGTAATTACTGCCATTAAATTTATCTGACAGCTTTAGTTACAATCTAAGACTTTACTCGTAAAACACACGACCAGCTTATAAAGTTTGATGCATTTTTATGGATATAAAATTTAGAAACGACTCTATTGATCCCAGGGGAGGAAATTCACATGTTTCAGAAGCCAGAAGAGAACAGTTAAAGAACTGTCTTAATGCATTTGCTACACACTGAAAAGAGAAATAAATTAAAAATAAAACTCATGTCAAAGAGAAGAGTAGCTTATATTATACAAATGGAAATATGTGTATAAAGGAAACTGGAAGTTCAACACTAGCAGCCATGATGTGTATAAATTATACTAACTAGCTTTAACATTGAAGTGCTGCATCCATGTTGATTTATCAGTAACAATTAAAATGAATAGGATAACTGGACTTTTGGCCTTTTTTTTCTTAATAATCAGCCACATGAAATAAAACTTTTTAAATGTTTGCATTTGCAGAATGCCTTCAATTTTTTACTCTGTTGCCTCCCTTGGTGTCACAGAAACAAATAACTGTATGAAGTAAATAAGATATGAATGATTAATGATTAATGATTGTATCTACAACCATAAAAACAAATTAAACAGTCAAATGTATCACCCACATTATGCTGCACAGGAGGTCTGTTGAAAAAAATACAACTCATGTTGTTCATGTTGTAGTTATCCAGTCTTCTACAGTTGCTGATTTTTTCAACTTCCCCTTTTCAACTTTAGTGACCTGGAGGAGGGAGGACGTGACAAACTATCTGCTGCATACCAGCTCCTCTCCATTGAGAGGATCACATTTATTGGTGTAATACAAAATCACCACATGTACTTTATATCTAAGTGCTCTCTAATACAAGTTTTTCCTCTTCAAACCCCAAATGGCTCTCTTTCATTCTTCTACAGAAAGACTGAAATTAAGACTCCAGCAGACAAATCCTACGTTTGGTGTAATTGTCAGAATGTTCAGTACTCCTCATGGACATGTTTGAATGAAACTGTGCCCCCTCACAAATGTTCTGTGCACTGCATCCCTGACAGTATTTATCCCCTATTTCGTGTGGCAGAGCTACTTTGTGATGATCCAGCACTCATTGATTTGGTTTCACAGATGTGTAAATGTGTGAATATAACATGAGCAAAAGCACTGACCAAAAGCATCCCTTATTGTGGTTTCCAGTGTACAAACTTTTTATCCTGCTGGTGTCTGACTCTACTGTGGACTTACAGCTACACTCAGTGGCTAAAGTGCGCAATTACAACAAGAGAGAGAAAGCGAGAGATGAACAATCTGCCCTGACTGTGTTCTTTTTTTTTTTTCTATTTTCTTTTTCTTTTTTTATTGTGCTACAATAAAAGTATTGCAAGGGTATTATGAACATCTTACTCCTCTATAAAGCTATGTAGATATCTGTGATTTGGTGTAAAGATCCTGTATATACGAGTATGCAAAAGTTTGTTTTGTTAGTTGTGCCCTATCCCTGTTAGATGCACTGATTCAATGAATTTAGTCCAACTGATGTAATCAACTGAACATAGTAATTAAAATACACACAATTCCCCCTTTACAGCTTCATTAAAACTTTCATCATGCTCCTATAACTTTCTAGGTTATAGACCGATCATGTGAGTGTAGTGTATTTAAAGCATAGTGATGGTGGTAGTGAATCCATGCCTATGTAGTTTGTTGATAGCCCAGCGATAGCTTTTAACTTCCAGTGATCAAATTAAAACCCAAAATCTTTTGAGGAACTTTATATGCTACCAGGTAGCAGCATAATCCTAAGTAATTCATCATTATTTATAGAGTGACTTTATTTTGTTGGACCTACTATGAATCAGAACCTGCAGAGTAACTAAAAATGTTGTTTTTTTGGTCTTTTTGATAAAGAGTGAAAATGTAGTAGGATAGAAGCATAGAATAGCATGAAATAAAAATAATCAAGTGGAATAATTGAGTAAAGTATATGTTAGGGGCAGAGGTAAAAAAAAATAATTTCACCAAAGTGTACTAAATATTAAGGAGAAAATAGAAATCGCTCCCGCGTTAAAAACCCCCCCCCCCAGAAAACTACAACAACAAAAACACACGTCCATATCACCTCTCGGGCTCCGTACACAAGTACCTTTGAAGCCCCACTATGTAGAAATTTGGTTTTGGTGTGCTTTGGCGCCAACCAAAAGCATTTGAGCGCAACAGTGCTGTCGCAAAACACTCGGGGTGGGGGGATGGGGGGCTGTTCAGAGGGTTGGGAAGCCACTGTGAAGAGATTGTGACAAGTCCATGAAGAACCATGTCCACTGAAAAGGTACAGTAATATTACCGGATTTTGCGCAAATGTGACTCTGCTAGCATCTAACTTTACAGCCCGTCGCTTGCACACTGTTTGCATGTGTTGTATGTGCATGACGTTATGTGTCCTCAACTTTTGTCATGATATCTATAAGTTGTGGCTAAATGGCTAACGTTACATTGCAGAGGATAATTTATCACATAAAAAAAATAAAATAAAAAAAATATACATACATAAGTAATTCACTACAACCTTGGGATAGGTTTGTAAGGTTCCAAACTTATAAGAAAAGAAAAAAATAACTTCTTTTTATGAAATGAATTTACTTATTTGTTAGCTAGCCTAGCCTTCAGACAAGGAGCAAACCGCTAAGCCTACAGCTAACCCTTACCCACAGCCTGTTATAAAGAATATCTGCACGTACGTGCACTCTGCCGTCGGATATTTGCTTTCCCATTAATCGTGAGACAGATTAGATAACCATTTGACGGGCAGTAGTGTAACCACTTTACCACCATGTATTTGTAATGTTAAGTTATTATGTTCAGTATGATGGCTGTCCCGTGATAATGTTACCAGCTAAACTTTCATTGACATGTGTTGACTTGGCTTACGACCAACCATAGCAAGTGGACAACTAGTTTCTGTGCAACAGCCAGAAGTTTGCACAACTGCTGCTCTTAAATATGACAGATAACATGAGCATGCAAAGGTAAGGCATCAGGGGACAATAAGGCTGCTGACATCGGGCTGTAACGTGCTAATCTTAATGCTGCCTGCTGAAACTTTGATGAAATGCTGGATGGGTTTATGATAAAAAAATTATGACTTGACTAAACGATAAAGTGCAACAAAATAAGACACAAAGCTTGAAACAAGCACACTATCATCAACCGAAATTACATTTCTGCTACATGATCTGGTATTTTTAGTGCCAGTTGGTAAATTTTGGTACAATAATTTAATATTCTCATTTTGTGAACAAACATTTTAGCTGATAAATATCTTGGGAATACAACAAAAACTAGATGAGAATTGCTTGTGAACTAGACTTGTAGTTAGTCTTGTGCCGTTGCAAAATTAATAGATATTGTCAAGATAAATCAGAGCTAGATGGCTGGTATGGTCATTTGAACATACTGAATTATAAATTTTTTTAATGTTACAATTTTTTGTGCAGTTTGCATTATTAAGCTCCTAAACTTCTCTCTTGGCAGTGCCAAATTATTATTTGAAGTAGGCTGCAATGCTTACTTAAAAAAAAAAAAAAAAGCAAACAAACAAAAAAAAACAACAACAAAAAAAACCCACCAGAGGGCAATGTTTTCATATAATCAGCTGAAGCTTAATAATGATGTTTGACCATAAATGTCCAGCGTAGCCTCTTCTCAGGATTGCAGAGTGTTAAAGACCTTAAACACATGATCACAATTGTGTCATGATGACATTTAGTAACACAGTTAATGGGCATGTTAACCATTTCATTGGTGGCCTCCGGGGCAGAAGCATAAAAAATGCACTTGAGTAATTTAGTGTGAGTTTGTGTGTGTGTAATTAACTTGTGTGTGTGTATGTGTTTATGCTTGAGACTGCCTTGTCTTTCATTGTGCATCAGTCTGTATGTTGAGGACTCCCTGGGAACAGATTCCTGGTGGCTTTGTGAATATGCAAGGCTGCCTGCATGCATGATTAATTTCTTGAGCAAATGTCAGTGTATGGGATTAGAATGTAAATCCAGCTGAGCGCCTACAGCGCAAAGAGTCCCAGTATACTTTTTAACTTTACTCTGCTTCTGCATTGATTCACTGACATCTATATACATCTAAATAAGGAGTGTGTGAAAATATTGCAGAGACCTGAGACCAAAACTAGTTAAGGTTGGGTGCGGGTGGACATAAATGAGTTTGGATATTTATAATTATTCGCCATTTTCAGGGTCAGTCAAGCCTGCACATGATTGTTAATGGCAAAACTGGAAACTAACCGGCTAGTGACAGTGGCCTCCAGATAGACAGACTCTGACTTGAAAATGATTGGTATGAGTAATAGCTCAACTGCTGGAGGTCAATATGAAAAAGGTTTTACTCAGCAGCTCCAGAGTTTCAGTCTTCATGGCAACATAGATGCAGTGTTTTTTAAATATTTTTAGAGTGAACATGCTCACCAGGTCATCCTCAAGTAAATGAAGGATAGAGAACTCATTAGCAGTGTTTTAGAGCCACGTCAGTTCGTTGCAAGAAAACACAGGAACTAAACAAGAAAATAATATTCAAAAAGAGTGTATTGATAAAAAATGCATTTAACATATCAGTCCATTTTGAGTAACAGATTCAATGAAAATATAATAACTTCTTTCCTATTTTCATAATGACTAATACCATGGCACTATAGTGATCCCTTAAGTTTCATAAAACTTAAGGGATCACAAGAGTTTCACTAGAGTTTCATTTCATATTTTCTTCCAACCAGGGAGATCACAGATCCCCATAAGTTGCCCAATAAACTCTCTGTTGGTAGATCTCTTGGTAAATGGTGTCATCAACCATTTTGCCACCCAGGTGTGTGAGAGAAAATGAGAGGGACATGGGACTGTGTCATAGCCTATGTTTTGTGTCTGCTTAAGAAGTGCAGTCTTTGCACAGTAGCATTTAATCGCTGGAAAGCTCAAAGGAAAAACTGCACGTTACACGGTGGAGCACTGGATATTACACTGCAGAGCCAAGAACGCTCTCTTTTTTTTTTTTTAAAAAAGAACAAAAGTAACATTGGTTATGAAGGTCTTTTTGTTCGCTGCTCTATCTATACAGCAAACATGTTTTAACTGTTTCATTCTACCTTCATATTTCCTTTTCTGTAATTATTTGAAATTCAGCTTGGAGCTATCAGTTTACGAAGGTTTAAACATTTTCTGTGAAAAATGAAGAGAATTAGGGTTTGAGCACAGGAACAACAAGCATTGGTTTTGTTTCTGTGTCCATGAGTTTCCCTCTCACTGAAAATTGAAACTGCTCTTGTCACTCTAAATGTAAAATATACAAGGTGCTACATATAGTATCTGTTTGCTAGAAAGGGTACGGCAGTATGCCTTCATAGGAATGTGTCGGCAGAGAGATCTATTGTTATCCAGCACTGAGCTCTGGGGGTGGGAAAGAATGCTAGCTAATGAACCATGATGGATGAGGAAAACAATCCATTCAAATGACAAGACTTGGTGTTATACCAGCTCTGTCAATGTTGGTGCAAAGGATGAAGAGAAAAACAAGAGAAGTGCACTTGTTGATTCTAATCATATTCATGCTAATTATAAGTGAAACAAATAAAGACAGTTTAATTCTTACATATGTCCATTCTCTTGTCATGTCATCTTTTTTCTTTCTGCTGTGACTGTGTGCTTATTGTAAATTGTGATGAGTCAGACTTTTTATGTGTATGATAAAACATAGATGGCTAATAAACTAAGTCATAAAAATTAAATCAGCATAAATAAGCTTCTTTAACATGACAAAAAAATTACTCAATCCGGTTACCTCAATCATAATCTTGGTAATGACATCCATTTACAACACTGCTGTTAGCCATATCTATAGTCTTTTGAATCTTTTTAGGTTATTTTTTAGTTTACTAATTTTTTTTTTTTGCAAAAGCACATCTCTGTGGAGAAGTGAAGTAATGACCTGGCTTGTGCAAATAACCACACTGGGAATTTTTTTAGACAAAGCAGGAATATCTTTAAGTAGCACTTTGGTCATGATCATGTAAAGACCATTAAAGACCTCTCTTTTATCTCCTTAACCCACCTTCCAAACACCTTCCTCTTTGTCCACCAGAGAGCAGTATAGCCCTGTCTGCTTCATCTGCCCAACACTGCCTGGGGCGTCTTCCCAGGCCAAGTTGCTTGAAGAGCACAGGCCTGGTGCTGAGTGCATGTCACAGTTTAAGGTTTTTTCCCTTTATAAACTGCACCTCCTCCAACTCCTGACATACTCCTTTTTGCTGCCTCTGTTGAAGCTTTGGAAACAGCATAGTCTTAAATTCCCAATCGAGATTCCTTTTCACATTCAAATAGCCTGATGGTGAGGTGTGTGTCATTATCTGCATTTGTGGGTAGGTGTATGTGTCAAAGATGATGGTGATGTTATAGCAAATGAAAGTGGGTTTGCATGGTTTTTAAGTCACTGCCATTTTGTTGTTATGTTACCATGTTATAATGCACAAGACTATCGCTGTGCTCGGGTATCTAAAATATTGGCCATATCCTGCTTATAATTTTATATTCTGACAGCCAGTGTATGTTTCCATTATGAAATAGTATAATTAAGGCAGCAAACAAAGTTAACTACATACCAATTGGGAAGAGAAAAAAAAAACTATAAGAAACTTCCATTGCTGTGTTGGTGACCCCTGTGGGCAAATGTAGTTGCATTTTTACCTTTGCCATTAAATGTTAAAATAACGCCTACCAGCACAGAAGAACAACACTAATACATGTAAGAAAATAACAAATAGGCCTACAGCTGCAACACCAGCAACATCTCAGCTTCAGCTTGCCAAAAAGATAAACAGTAATAATAAGTTTGAATTTTAAGTCATCACAGCGGATTGATTTATGAAAACTAACATGCAAATGCCGCCAACAAACATTGCAGATGAAATGAAGGCACACTCCCAACTTAGTGAAGTACCTCAAACACAGACATCCATATTTATTCAAATAATCCAAGGTGAGTTTTCAGAGTTAAAATAAAACATTTGTAAATTAACTTAACAGTACTTTCATCTTGTGTTTGTGACCCCTGTAGGTGAAAGCAGTAGTTTTCTCACCTTGTTGTGTTGTAAATAAACATGTCAGCCCCTTCAAGCTGTTTGGCTCTTCTAGATTTTAAATTTCCCCTGTCTTACTGTCTGCAGCCTTTTCTCAAAAAGAAATCATGTCTCAATAGCCACGTTTACATGCAGACTTTTTTTCATTCTGATTGAAATCATTCCGATTGAAGAGTTCAGGTCAACTGTTTACATGTGAC
>JAQMCX010000001.1:21792793-21837709 GCA_029814765.1 Acanthurus leucopareius | reverse complement strand
TTGTAAAAAAGGTTACAAGTGCGTCCAAGAACCGATAAGCAGAACTGAAAGTAAATATTTTTTATGGGTACCCGGTAACCGCCGTTTTTGATTCGGTTCCTACTTTGAACCGAATTTCGGTTACTAGGCCAACCCTAGTAACAGTAATTAGTAACAGTAATTAGTAACATAAAATACAAACGTAACATTTTTTGGATGGTATGGAAAGGTATAAGATCAACCATTTAAACAAGTAAAATAACTTAAATCAGACACCAGTGTGGCATATTGTGAACAATATAGGAAATGAGGCACAACATTCCTTTCAAAAACCTACCTCTAATATGAACTACTGCAACTTGCAAGGTGTATACAAGATCATTTAAAATGTTTATGAGAATGAAGTCTGAAACTAATTTGTGCAAAAAATGTCAGTTTTATTGGCAAGGATCCCTCTAATACTGCTATTTCTTTGTTGTACCAAATATAGAATACATATAGTAAATACATTTTGAACCATAGTTTTAGAGTTCCCTTAGCATTTAAAAAAAAACAAAACAGTAGAGATAATGACGCACCATTGCAATGCAGTGCAACATTGTCACTCAGTGAAAGTAATTTAGATTTTTCTTATGGATTTTCCCCTGAGGCCTTACTTTTTTTCCTGACTGCGTCCTTGACTTCTGATGCACCTTCTACACACACTGCCTTTGTTCATGCTGTAATCCTTAGTTAGTACTGTTATTTTCCAATGTCACTAAAATACTCATAGCCTTTCTTTTGAAAACATTGCATCGGGGAATGCTCAGAAAAGTCTTTAAATGCTTTTCAGGTCTCAATCCTTAAGGCTGTCTCGTTCAGGGGTTTGTCTCTTTTAAATTCAATCTTCGATTCCTGTGTGTTTGTTTCTGTGTTTCTGAGGGAAAGAGAGATGGCAGAAGAGAGAGTGAAAGAGAAGGAGGGCATGATGAAGTGAGAAGGAGGTAGTATTACCTACTACTGTATGTGCTACACCGAGCTGATTCTGAACTGTGATGGGAGGCGACACCTTTCTGAAGCAGTAAAAGTCCCCATGAATCACACAGCGCCCACCCTCTTTTCTCTCCCTGTGCATCTTACTCTCACTCTTTATCTTCCTCTTTCTCCCTTTGGGACCACAGCCTGTGTGCGTGACTCTCTTTCTCTTTCTGTTTGTTTCTCCGCTGTCACATGTACCTGTCTCAGAGCACTATCAGCAACACGGGACGTGCCAGAGAGGAATGAAGTGCATTTGTCACTGTTTTTACATTTATACACTCTTCCTGCCACATGCTGTTTTATCCCTCACTGTGTCTATACCCCTGTCTCTGTTTCTTGGTCTGCTCTTGCTGCTGACTGCATGATCTCATCACTGCAGTTGATGTGTTGTAGAGCAAACAGACACTTCATTGAATCACAATAATAAGGAATATTTGCTGTCATATTCAAAGGCATACGAGGATCCTTTGCTATTTTTCTTGTGTGACAGATGGTGAGTCTAAAAGGTGAACTCAAAATTTGAGAAAGTACATTTTCGTCTTCTTAAAATCTTAAATACCAAGCATGTTTTATGAATACACAAATTTGAATTGCAGTAGACACTTTGAGGCCAAGTGTGGGGGCACAGCAGTGCATATCTATCACATTTTTATGAACATAGTTTAGCAGATAACATTGAAATGACTAGTGTAAGCTTAGCCTATGTTGTGTGCTTACTTGCACTGAGGAAAAAACAGATCTAAAATAGAAGCTCCTGAAGCAAGCAGTGAACAGTGCTAATAATTAGAGCTGACATGCTACTTCATGTGTGCAGGGGCAATGGGAAAGCCGCACTTCAGGGTCCCGTTGTGTAAGTGTACATGTGTATATTTGTCTGTGTGTCTGTATGTATGACTGTTTGAGGGCAGAGGAAAGCCTAGTCGTTGGAGGGGTAGGACATTGATTGATTTGAGGAGATCTGCTCGCTGAGCAGAAATAGACTCGACAATCCCAAATTTAACCCTGAGATTTCCCGAGTGTTTGAACTGAGACGCTAAGGTCTCAGGTCCTTAACATGAGTGTAGCTGGTGCATTTTGAGCTGCACCTGCATTAGGTGACTGGTTTCTTACCTTTTTTCAGATAGCCCTGGCAAGTTAAAACTTACTTATAATTTTTACATGAATTAATATAATTCTGGTTTTATGATCAGACCCAAAGTTAACACAGAAAGAAGCACTTGAAACCAGCCATTATGACTAACTGCATACTCCACTCTATATATATATCTATGCATACCAGTTGGTTTACACGTGTGAGACTGACTTTTGTGAATGTGACTCATTTAACTCTGAAAACTAGTTGTATTTATTCAAAACGGAAGCACATGAAAGAAGATCTAAGTGTAATGACAGGTGTAACGCCAACAGAAAAGCAGCCAGCCTGTCCCAAGATAACATAATTTAGAAAACTTGTAGTATTCTTGCACTCAGCACTCCGTGGCCAATCAAGATGAAAAACTCATTTTAAAAAGTCTGGGACTTGTTGATGGCAGATTTGTGTCCACAGATGACAGTGATGCTAGCTGTGTAAATATAACAACAAATGAATTTGTGGCTCTGATCAAAACTGTTGTCACTGGCAGTTTTACCTGCCCAAATCAACTGACAGAAAAGATACAGGCTGGTTGGACCAGCTGTTAAATTCTTTATATAGGAAGTGAAGGAGTTACACAATTGGAAAAAGTTTTAGCCATTGAGAATAGTGTTAAACATCTAACATCTAACTATTACAGAAATATAGTAGTTAGATAAAGTATAATCTATTATATAAATATCTATAACTCTATGTAGAATTGAGGTAAAACATTGTATATCACCTGATATTAGTAGAGGGACTACCTCTGCATCATCAGGTTAAAGTATGTAACTTATGTTGTATTTCCTAAAAATAAAATTGCGGTAGAAATGTGCTGTATATTAACATGTAAGCCTGAAGCAACAATGCATTAGCTATGCAGTAGTCAGATACATTTGTTTAGTAGTTAAGTGTGTAGAACTGCTGTTGCAGACAAGTCTCTGTGGGCAGCACAGATCATTGGCCCATAGTAAGATCATCAGGACACCTCAGGCTCCATGAGTTTTGTATTCATGTTACTCAAGTCCCCTCTGTTTTCTGTCTTTCTCCATCTCTGTATATGAAGTTTGAGAGTAATGTATTAAGCCATAACACACAATAAATAAATAAAGTTAAAGATAAATTTATATGATAGAATTTTTTTTCAATTTTTGTATCGTTATTCCAATAATACTTTTAACTTGAAGTAAAATCTGTAGGTCATAATAATCAAGTATTGGAACATTCAGTATCTTAACAAAACAAGCATATACTGTGAAGTCCCGTAAAATTTGGCCAATGTAGTGTGTGTGTGTATGTGTGTGTGTGTGTGTGTGTGTGTGTGTGTGCGTGCGTGCGTGCGTGCGTGCATGTTTGTGTCAGAGATTGAGAGAGAGAGAGTGAGGGGGAGATGTAGAGATTATACAGTAGCTACCTTCATCACTTTGCAGATTGGAGATCCCTGTGTGGATGTTTGTTTTGATTAAATTAAAATGCTTTTAGAGCATTTCTTCAAGCTAATTATGGATATTCCTTTGGGGCTGTTGATGTGTCAGCAGATCAGGTGACTCCTTCACTGTCTCCACTCCTGACTCCATTTTGCATTAGAGGGAGTTATAATTCTCCAGAGCCTGGCCAAACAGACTTGATCGCTCATAGTAATGGCTTGATGGATAAACTCAGAATTAGCCTGTTGCTACATTCATGATGGTCAGCCACAGGTGACACTGAACTTCCACTACCTTCACTTTGTCGTTACCCATCTATGTTCAGGGTGGTGAAAAGAGGAGTCTCTGTGTGTAATCCACAAGTTGCTTGTTATCCATTTTATGTAGAAATTTGCAAAAAAAACCAAAAAAAACCTCAACATCTCCTCTTACTTTACCTGTGCAAGAATAAGGTTGCCCATGAAATTTGACACACTCTCAACCTGCATATAATCAAGTGTCATCTCTCCTTATCAAACAGAGCAGATATGGTAGCATTTTTAAGACAGCACAAGATGCCACAAAAAAGTAAAATGCATAACCAGTCTAAACTTCAAATCCAAAATCCAACTAAAACTGCACTGTTTTCTAATGCAACCCCTCACATAAATTAGTAGCTTAATTAAAAACATCATGGATACAAGTTTGCACAGCCAAAATTTACCAACACTTGGCAGGTGGTTTCTTTCCCACTCTGCCTACGGAAAGTATCTCTGACTCCTTAGCCAAATGCCTGAGTGGATTGGAGACTGCAGTATCATGGTCTGGTGTGAGTCATCACTGGGGTCACTTTTGAGGGCTCTCTTGAGTCAGGGCCTGTCATCATAGGCTTTGGGTTAAGTTGCTCATTTAGTGGCTGATGGGGACCATGATGATCAATCCTCTGAAAGTGTATTGATCAGCTGAGTTATTGTCTCTTCCCAGTCTCATCCACTCCCTACAGATGGACCTGATGGGAAGTCTACTCTACTCTGTGCGGCTATTGACAGAGACCTTTTCTTGAGACAGTTGTCTTAAGCACAAGTGTTTCTATCTACATGTCTCTGCCTTTGTCCCTGACTGTTTGAGTCTGCCTCTCTCTTCATGATACCAAGAGATGGTATAACAAACCCTTGCAGGATACCAGCAATAGTAATAAAGACACTGAAACCGGAAGTATATTACATTGATTTGCAGAAGCATCAAACAAATTGTAAAAGTTTAAAACACTAATTAGTTTTTTTTCCTGTGTTCTTTTCTATTTGTTCTCTCCTCTGTGCCTTTTACTTTGTTTTCATCTTAAAATAATATTAAAATTTTCTTTTTATATTATGGTGTCCTTTTTATGCCTTTTTTATGTTTTACAAATTGCTATGTCGTCAAAAGTTGAAAAAAAACTAAACAAAAACAAATGTTGCTCCACAGGATGTCATCAAAAACAGCACAAGTGGTTATATGACCATGCTGATTGTAAAAACTACCCCTTATTTACAACACAATTAAATAAACATTGTAATAGGAAGAGAACTGTAAAGTGAATAATCTAAATGTTTTTACTTGTCCATTGCATTGAAAACATCTACCTACAGCTACAATTTGTTAATATGTGCAGCTGGCAGCTTGGGTAAAAATGGTAAAGTTACACTTTTTTTACTCTTAATGAAACAACTTATAATGTTAAATTGGTAGTTTAATTATATATTGAGAGTTAACGCCCACACTTGAATAAATCAGACTTAATTATTCAGCTGAGCTGTTTTACAATCCCATTTTAATGCAAACAGGCTACTTTGATCGAGAACCAGTATGTACCTCTACAACTTAAAATGTCATCCATAACCACACTGCTTGTGCCTATACATTTGTTATGCATGTCATTACTGGTAGAAGTTATGTTGAGAAGAATTTTTTTTTCAAGACTGTGGCCAGCTGCTTGTCTTTTTTTATATTCAAAGACAGAAAAGAAAAGTCCTACAGTGCCCCTGACATTCTGTCAAATTCTTTCAGTTTACTTCTCAAAGCCAAATTGTCCAAATTGCCCAAATATTCACAACGGAGGACACTTAGTTTTGATTTCAACCACTTGTGCCATGTGAGTCAACATGGAAATCTTGGTGCTATTTTTCTCTCTCCCCCTCCAGATGGCCACACACTCACAGGCTCTTTGGAAGTACAATGTTTATGAAAGCCTTTGTGAGATCCAGTTGCATGCTTCCAATTGCAGTATCCTTTTATGGTTAAAGCTGAACCAGCATTGGCACATGCTGAACGAAATTTCATGCAAGGGAGTGAGAGAGCTCCATCTGCCCTCACCAAGTACTCCAACTACTGTCTCCCATTTTACCAGCTCCTAAAAATTAATGTACCCCCCCCCCATGATTTGCCCACATTTTAAAACATAAAAAAGTTCAACTCTATGAAAAAAAGTTTTTAGTGTTGCTCATTCAAACCCAATTGATGCTGCGTTTGGCTAATTGTGCTGAGGTGAGAAGAGAGTCAGCATTTGAACTTGTCTATAGCTCTTTTTAGTCATCCTTGATGTATTTTAATTTTTTTTGTCACTTTTTATGTGAACAACAGTGTGCAGTACTATAAATGTCCACCATGTGAAACAGTTTTCCCAACATTCAGACCATACTGCATCTCCCTCCTCTTGATGACATCTGGCTTTTCACCTACACATCAATTTTTAACTGCCTCACCTTGAGGCCACAATGTGAGTCATCATTCAGAGCATGTGAATATCTATAACCTTAATTTTTTAATACAATATTCAAAACCGTATCCACAGTGTGGTTAAAATGTTTACTGTGTTCAACTCATATAAACAACGAATACATTAGCTGCAGTTTACTGTACAGATATCGTGCACATCATGTATGTGCTTGTATATCCATACTGGTCAGCCAACATACAATTATACTGACTAAAACCTGATGTGACATTTCAGAGTATTTCAAATTATTATCTGCATGTTAAACAGCTTGCATTACTTTAAGTAGAAAAAAGAAAGATGAAAATCCAAATGAGGACAGAGATGAGCAAAAATATCAAAATTAAAGTGCAGTAATATTAATACATGAGTATGTTCTTAATCAGCACCATATTCAAGGTATTTGTTCATTGGAATGTGATTGGTTGATGTTAGAACTTAAAATATGCAAATATTCTGTGATTTCTTGTGCTGGACCTGTGCACAGTAAATTCATGACTCCTCCACAGGCTACAAATGCAATTGACTGTGCATCTGTCTGCTCTACCTTTTGTAGACTTAGTTATTGTTTGGATGGCACACTTTCAATGCAAATATCCTTCATTTTTGAATACATACTTTGCTTACCTTGTGCACCATAAAATAGGCTCTCCTTAACAAGGATTAATTTATGCATTCTGTTTGTTTGGTATGATAGGTATATGATTGGCTTTTTTAATTGACCCCTCTCTGTTATGACTAATTATTCTTGATGGATGCATTCCCATTATGTCAAGTCCTGTCTTCTTCCAGTATTTACATAAGCACCTCTCTGATTAGCATCTGCATTATGCATTTATGAACCGAGAAAAAAAAAGAAAACATAATGCATGCGTAAAGCCATTCACTGACTGTGTTTTAGGACGAAATAATAATGTATAGTAAAAGGTGTGAAAGAAAATGCTCATTCACCCACATGGTATTATCATCTGTGCTATCTTGTTTTTGTTGTTATAGGACTGAGTGCACTGTCTCCGTGAGATGCAGGTGATATTTGTATGTGTGAGAGGCAGAGAGAGTCGGAGAAAGAGACAGTTGAGTACCATTGCTGCAGAGGGTATACAGTTAGGACCTGAGTGATAAATACCTCTTCCATTTTATTACATTGGAGTCAAGCCTTGGATCCTGCTTGCGTACAGCAGAGGCGCAGATTGATTCCTCTTTGATGCTCTGCAACTTGGCAAACTTCCTCTTAGTGATAAGAATATTAATTATGTCCTTCGTTCGCTTTTAATGTGAAGTTCCTCCAACTTAAGATGACTTCTGAGGTATATGTGATGTCAAGACAGAGGGGTAGCTTTCATTCACAATACTATTGTTGTTCCTCTGCAGGGGTCTAATCACACTTGGGAGGAAAATCACCTCTAACATGGAATTCAAATTGTTGTCATTATGTTGCACACATTAGTTTCGTAGTAGTTTGCCACTGAACTCTATCCTTGAATAAAAAGGCCCTGGAAGAATATAGAGGAGATGATGTCATTTACCATCTGTCATTTGATCTGATGAACTCCTTAATCAGGCCAACTTGTCAGGGACTAAAAGATTTTCTTCTCAGGTTATCTGCACAATAACCAAGGTAAACACTGATTTGGCCAAAGGCTAATTCCAACTTCTAGATGGATTATTCCAAGTGACATGAAGGACTTGCCTGAATAACTTAATTGTATAATTTATTAGCATCATGGCATGACAGTACTGTTCCTTGGCATAGTTTTCAAAGTTGTTGCAGTCAAAAGTTGCACACAAATGTAAGTTTTATTTTAGATGTCGTGTGTGTGTGTGTGTGTGTGACAGACAGACAGACAGAAAGAAATATAGATACAGATAAATATAAAAGCAATGCTAATTCATATTCATCAAGTTCTATAGAATGCTTATTCTGTTTGAGAAAAAGGATGAACTAATATTAAAAAGTAAAGCAAAAATAAAAATGAAATAGAGCAAGACAAAAGACAAAGATCTGGTGGTGGTCATTGTGTATGAGTGTGTGTTTTGGTATACGTATGTGTGTGCACGCACGTGCGTGAGTCCCAGCCTGTCAGAGAGGCCTCTCGGTGTTCCAGGGAGGCCTAAAGTTCTGAGGCATGACCAGGTGTCGTTGTGCCGGGAGGCTGTATGCACACAGTGCAGCATATTAACAAGCCTTACCACACACGAACAGTGACACACACACAGTACACACATATGAGCATTACTACACATATTTACAGTCTCTAAGACACACCTGCTTTTGTCATTTGTGCCTAGACCTAAAATAGAAAATAACAAACACTGTATTTACATGTGTATATAGGCATATGTATGAAAATTGACTCACACTTTACCTTTAACATATATTGTCCCACTTATGTTCAAATGATCACACATCCATTTGATGGTGAATCCACACTTACTAACACACACACATACACACACACACACAAAAGTCAAGGGATTACGACAGAAATCCTCCGGCTCCCTTCCCCCAACCCCCGCAACATTGTGATAACGTAGTCAGAGGTTTTTCTTAGCTCTGCCTCTGATTGATGGAGGAGTGAACGAGAATAACATTAAGCTGTTGGTATCTGCTGCCAGAAAGCTCCTCTGGGACATTTGGTTCACACATATACAGGAAGATGGGGCATACATGCAGGTACACTTACATGCATACACATAGAGACAGGCGTAGACACGATGTCTCAGAGGCACCCACGTAGAGTATATAAGTATGCAACCACACAAACACACACGAATGAGACCGGGACTTTAGAGAAATAAGCCTTTACATATTCACTATATTTCTGTCTTTGTGTGTGTACAGAATATATATATTTGATGTGAGAGGCACATTCGTGTTATGTCTAAGAGTGTTTTCATCAAGGAGAGGCAGCATGACTTTATTAGAGCCAGAGGCAGCTAGCCACAGATTACAGTAAAGCCTGTGTGTGTTGGTGTGTGTATTTGAGCTTTCACGTATGCACATGTGCATGTACTCTACAGTTGGCTGTGCTGCTGTGTGTGTGTGTTACATATGTTTGTGCATGTCAGTACAAATCCCCAGTTTGTAGGTTGGAATTACTTAACATCTCCTATTCGTAGAGGGATGGTTGGCTTAAAGGCCATGGATTATTTCTCCTTTAGATCCTTGTGTGAGTGTTTGATATGTAGATGGTGGTGTGCTGCACATGTACAGTATCGTGCTCAATGTTAGGTAATTGTATCGATTATCATGCACCTAGCAAATATGACCCCTTTTAGAAGCTTTGCTCACTTTGTTTTTAGCTTTTAGCTGGGATAGAAGATAGAGAATACACATTTAGATTGGGTAGGTGTTGCTCCCGCTGAAAAATGTCAATTGCTTGCCTTGCACAGTACCAGTTGTTATTTAAGGTATTCAACCCGCACTTTTGCTTTAAATATAAACTTACCAAGTATTGTACGCTCGCACAAATTCTGTCCTTGAGGATATAGATTAAAGGGGTATTCTGATGATTATTGGACTTCCAAAAAGCTGGTGGGGCTGGCATAAGACAGATTACAAAGGGAAATTGATGTTGCAGTTCTTTATGTAGGTCAGGTTCTTAGAATTTTGGTTCCTGCTCTTCCCACAATATATAATATTGTTGCTTGTTGGACTTTACCTTTCTGGTGAACAGCTACTTGATTTAAACTATATTTAATTTAAAACCCATAGTACAAATTGTAGAGACTACGAGGCCAAAGGGATACATCCCATATGTCACGTAAACCTGCAGTAACTGTTTTTTTTGGGCAGCATTGATTGTGAGCTCAATATTCAAATATACATGACAGGATACAGCTGTTTGTTGTTACCTAGTGAGAGTTCAATATTCCCTCTTTGTTAGCTGAGTTTTTGTCCTCTGCTGAGATAATTATCTCTTTAGCTGCAAAATGGCCCACTATTACCACAATAATATAATTTAGTTTATATCGATTTTGAGTAACTTGTTTACAAAGCATCCTGTACAGCCTTACAAGACATTATACAGCTGTTTTAACAGACTTAGTATTATTCCTAACAACTACTAAACCAATCTTTATGAATTAAAAAAAAGAGTGTGTCTTTAAATAAATTAAAAAATGTTTATACAGAATATTAGATTCAGTTCTGATTCATGATGTATAAAACACAACAGATGGAAAACATCTGGTACCATATAGTCTCTTTATACACATAATAACCATAATACATTTAGTGCTCTTTGGATTCATGGAAGCTCTTACGTAATTGTGGCATTACAGGGAATTTACAAGCTCATATCTGTTTTGCCATGACTGCTACAAGCATTTCACTCAACATCAGCCTCTTACAAGTCATGACAGATTGAGTTGAAGTTTTTTAACTTAATACACTGCTATGGCAGCAAGATTTCTGGCTAGAAGGATATGCTGAGGTGACAGTTAACTAAGGCCTTATAAATACACACACATATATTTTTAAAAATGTTTTTTCCAAAAAAATATTCAACAAATTATATGGAATGTCTCTCTTGGTCTCCCTTATATCTTCTCTTTCTCCTACTTTTTACAATAAGGTCAGAGTGGGTGGAAATTTCATTTCAGTGCGATGGCCCTATTTCCATTGCCTACTTGTTTCAGGTATAATTTGAAGATTTATTTAGATTTCAAAGGGAGGGATGTGCAAAACGAGAAAAATATTTCCCCCTTGCTTTTACCTTAACTGTAGTCAGTAAGGGGTGGGCAAAGTATAATTTATGTTTCCAAACACTCCCCAACCTGTCAGATGGCCCCCTCACTTCTAAGACTTGATTCTAGTTTCCAAATCCCACATGCTATAGATTTAAAGCAAAGTAATGATTTCTGACAATGCCACCTGTTTCGGGCTTTAAGAGAATCCTCTCCTTTGAATGAACCTGGAGCTTTAAATCCTTCACACAGCAGACAACCTCTCTGAGTCTGAGGTGATTGGAAAGACAGCTTGATATAGCCTTTGTATCTCTGTTTTAAGGTATTATTGATACTTTAAAAGGAATGGATAGTTTCTTTCCAATTGGTCTAGTGAGGCAGATGATATGGGAATTGTGTGTGTATGCATAAGTGTTTGTTTCACCTGTGTGTGACTTTGAAACTGCTGTGCTTACTCCAATTATTGCAACACAAGTCTGCCCTGAACAGTATGTAGAAAAAGCACTTTTGTATCTTATTATACATTTATTAAGATTAAATTTGGATTCTGGTAAAACAGCAACCGCTCACTTCCTCTCCTAATAAAACCATAATCTTAGATTTGTTTTTATCAAAGCCATTTTAACAAATTACTGCCAGTTACTGCTTTACATAATTGTAAAGCAATGCTACTACTCTCACTTACATGGTAGTTTGAATGCTCACATCCGATTTACACGTTAACACCTAAGGCTGCTGATATCAGTGAATCATTATGTTTACTGTTTGTGTTGACACTTTTGGGAATTCAGTGATGCCAGTTAGGTGTCATATCCAGCAAAAACTCCTACATATCACTCTTACATTTACCTCCAGGAGACTGTCATAGATGCCTTTTTTTCAAGCCTGGTATTTAACATAAGTAAAGCCAGTAATAATATAAACACAGCACTAGAGAACTTGAGGAGTCAGCTGCTGTAGCCGTAGCTCAAGCTAGTGAAAGTAACAGATCTAGTGCTGCATCAAACATGAAATTAAACTGACTTTTGGTTGTAGAGGGTTAGTCTCAGAGATTAAGAATACTTAGACTTGTCACTGAAAATTATATCTGTTATAGTTGAAGTGCAAGCAGCAGAGGAGGGGCTTTAACATTAATAGCTCTATCAATAGAATCCCCCCCCAAAGTCATGCTGAAAGTCAGATACTGGGCCAAGGGTCAAACATCGATTTCCAGGCCAACACAACACTTGGCCGACTCACAGGGGGGATGATGGATGTCAATATCAGGGTTTTGTGTCTTTTTAAATAAATCAGTGGGCTATATTTACCACAGCTTTTTTTTCCAGAAGGCATAAGAGTATCTGTGCTTACAAAGTAATATCCCATAGATGTAAGAATATGGCATAAACAGGGAGATAAATGATGTGTTGGTGACAGCAGTTGGTTTTGACAGTTTACTTTTTGTTTGTAGTTAATTATCATATAACAAAAAAAAAAAACAAAACTGAGCGTGAGCAAAGGTCAAATGCCATTTTGCTGAACTGGCACAGTATATGTTACTCTAACCCTAACCTTGACCTCAACAGTGGTATTGAGTCTCAGTGGTCAGCTTCATACCAATCAGGTCCCACAGTTATGTTTGTACATAAAGACCTTCATACCACACAGTATTGATCATTTTCTTTCATCTTCTTATTTGACATAAGTTTCCCTGTGATGTTCTTATAGTTGTTATTCTGTCTTTTTCTATTTCTGTTCATTTTCTTTTCTACAGTTTACATTATCAGTTCTGTATTTTTTTCTCGACTGGTGTCAGTATAAAACAAAGCAACAGCTGAAAATTTTTGAGTCTATGTCTTCCTTGTTTGCCAGTGAGCTAAATCTTTGGAATTTCCAGCCTTTTCGTATCACCTGAGTGCTCCCTCCATCTACGCACCTGTTCCCACTTTCCTCATCTGCTCTCGAGTTGCCAGGCCTTCCCAGCCCACCTCCTCACCTGTATCTCATTTCCTTGTTAGCTGTGCACATACTTAGCCAGGCTATTCCCACACACTGTCTGTCAGTTTGTTGTAGTTTCTGTGTTTTTTATTTGCTCTTGCGTTCACATTTTGGTTTTCTTCATCTTAACCCATACTTGTATCTACCTGTCTGACATTGTACCTGGCTACCTGTACCTGACTGTTAGCTGTTTTTCTTATCAAATCATTGCATCGTCTTTACCGTCTGCATTTGGGCACTTGCCTTGTTGCCATTCTTCCATACTCCATTCTGTTCATCTCCTTGTTGTTCTCATGCATTAGTTCCATGTTGTTGACTATGTCAATACTGTAGCTGCTTTGGTGTAAATCGTGTCAATGTTCAAGATTATGCTATTAGTTACCCTGGTTTTTTAAATGAATATAAAAAAACAATATAAGGTACCATTTAGTATGACATCAATATAAAAAACAAACTAATCTCAGCGCTCGCAGCAGGGTGACTACTGGCATCCCTACAAACCTATTAAGATTAAGTGCCATAGATAAATTGACATCTTAGAATTGTGGATAAATGATGCTACAGAAAAAGGCAGTAAAATAGCATTACATTTCTTTTTAATATATATTTAAAATAATATTTCATCAGAGTGGTGTAATACACATTGCTATGCATTTGATTAGTGCCAATGTCACCAATTCCTGGCTTGAGGTCAGTGGTGCTTCTTAATATATTAGGATAAGTCTTAGTGCTAATGTGTGTATGTCTGTGCGTTGAAAATTATGCCTATTCATCACTGCTCACATGCTTGCTGTCCCCGCGTTGTGACACTGTGGTTCCCAGATGTGTAGACTGTGTTGGGTGTGAGTGTAATTGCACTGGCGCTCGTGTCTCTGGCCTACACCCCGGGTGATGCTGTCGAGGATAGGATGTCACAAGACATCACATCACTTCTAATCTTCTTAAATCTCCTTCCATCCAGTTGACGAAGTGTAGGCGGCAATAATAAAGAAAGAAAATGCCACCTCTAACCAGGAACACGCCTGAGGCACAGTGATGTCTCACGATGGAGAGTTGACCCCAAAAGAGTCAGCCTCTCACCTCCCACACACTTACACTAATTCAGAACTGACTCGCGTTTTCAGTCATGAGTTGCATCATATTCAGGTCTTTCACTTTGGTTTTTGACAAGGTAAGTCGAGGCAGGTAAGTGTGACAAAGAAAAGCATTATGTGTGTTAACAAAATAATTTCCCTGGTCACTTTGAGACCACAGGCTCAGGCAAAGTTATTGACAACTATCTACCCAGCACAAAGTAGTAGTGATTTAAACTAAATGAGGGCCTGGTGAACAGAGTCAAATATCAAGCAAGCTGGATAGCAGTGATTTTTTTTAAAGTCTGCAAACGCTCCCGTTCAAGAAACAATCTCAGACATAAATGGACAGTGCCAGCTTAGCTGTTTCCCCTGTTTCTAGTCCGTGCAATGAGTTAAGCTAAGCGGCTGTTGTCTATAGCCATATATTTAACAGACATTTAAAAGTGAGATCATCTTGTTTAACCCCAAGTAAAATCCCCAAAATATCTAACTTTAACTTTAAGGGCAGGTAAAGTTTTTAACATATATTTAGGGACTTTTCTGCTTCTTAGAGCAACAGCAACAAAACAAAACAACGAGGTATTTTCATTTTTTTAAGATGAGGAGAAACATAAGCCTTTATTTGTGCTTTCATCTCTGCCAAACTGATAAATTGAATACTTATTCTCCATTTCAGGTCTGTTTAGGTCTCCACCAACTCAAAAAACAATTAGCTCAAAAACCCCTGAAAGCTGGGTGATGTCCACTAACTATTGACTCATCTCGGATGTCAAGTAGAAAGCGTATAGTCAACCTTTTTTACTGAAATACCTCATGATGGAGTTGAGAATGAACCAAAACAAAGCTTCAGGCCACAAAACCAAAGCAATGAGCTGAAAAACATGAAATTAAACTGAAAAGCTATCTCTTTCTCTCCCACTCATAAAAGCATACACCATCAGTCTATGCAGCAAACCCATTTGTGAATAGTTTCTACTCTCCATTCACACTTTGAATCAAGACATTGCATAACATAGTAAAACCAAGCTGGTGAGGATAGTTACAGTTTATGTTGGAATACAGCCAGTGATAGATGTTTAGGTAAGCACTCTGTGCATGCGTACACATGATCTTTTAGTCATAGTCAATACTGACTAGTGGTGCAAGTAGATAATATTAATGGTAATGTTAAGTATTTAACTCAATGCTGAATGTTCGTTCCCTCAATCCAAATGGATATTGAAAAAAAAACACTTAGACATACACACTTATTTATACAACAGATGCTGTTTTGAGCAAACCAACAAATGGAGAAAGTTGTTTTCTTGCTGGTGTATAATCTCTATTTAAGCCTAACAAGAAACTTTCACACTTTTTCCAATTAAAATGATACATTTAGCATTTCCAAGGCTGTAGTAGCTCATAGATTGACATGTTTGTCAGCCTACACACCTGTTACTCCACAGCAGACTAACAAGTCACATGTAGCAGAATATCATATCTGTGAAGTTTTGCAGTCTTAATTTGATGAGCTGATTCCATTTAAATTATGAAGATCCTATACTGCTATTTTTTCCTCACACAACCCAGTCTGTTTTTAACTTATATGTCAGCAAAAGGAAACCAGTGCACATATATCAGGTGCAACATGTACATCAACATTCAGCAAGTCTTACTGCAGCTGAAACAACAAACAAATAAATGCACAAGTTAAATAGTTTTATATGATTACTCCTGAGAGTTGTTCAGTCACATTACTAAATATAACAAGGCAGTGTTTGGTTTAAAATAAAATACTGTAAAATTTATGAAACAGTCCTTGTCTGTGTCTGATGTGTCACCATGACTACCTGTTAGCAAATTAAAACCAGTATCATATCAACCATGGCTTTATAAGGGTGTTAAATTCAACATGACTCCCCAAGTTGTTAAATGCCATGCACAACTACAAATAGATATGTATGTGAAACTGAACAACCTTCTGTAGACCTACTTAAAAACTAAACTTAAATGGGGTATTAATAACCAGGTCCATGTATTTTAGCATCATTTACCAGAAAACCAAAAGAGAACTCTTTAATTCAACCTCATGTCTTTTACTTGGCTGTTTTTTTTTAAGGTTACCTCTGCTATACTACTGCCATGCTAGATATTTGCAATTGTGTGTGTGGCGACCTGTTCCTATTTTTCCACTAAGGCTCCCACACACTGCCACAAGGGAGTGACCAAAACAATGATGACACGATGCAATGCAGCTCTGACAAACAGAAACAGGCATACCTGCGCTGTCACGACGTTTCACCTGAAAACACACTGCCAGCTCAGTGGCTTTGCTGCAGCTGATTCTAGCTGGCATGGGGCAAGGGCTTGGTACAACCTGAACAGGTAATCAGTCAGACAGATTATGTAGACGAGGAGGAGAAGGGAAAGCAAGCCAGGTCATCAGTCAATCACAGGCTGGCACACACAGACAGACGTAGACTAACGTTGATGCTATAGGTAATTTAGAGATGCCAGTCAGAGTAACCTGCATGCTTGAGGGGAGTCGGATCATCTGGAGGAAACCCACACATATTCAGGCTGATGATATGCTGCACTAAAAGACTTCAGCCAGCCTGCAGCTATCAGACCCAAAACTGTCTTGCTCTGAGGCGACAGTGCCAATGAGTTCCCACATTGTAACCCTGAAAGGCTGAAGCATAAATGACTCGCTATATATTGCTAATGCAAGCTAACCATCTCTCCTGAAACAATTCCAACCAAAGCCTGTGTAAAAAGTTGTATCTTTAGTGTTTTAAGAGTAGTGAATTGTTTAAAAGAAAAGTTAATGTTAGGTAACAGACACAGTAGCATTTCAAGAACATTTCTCCTGAAAGTAATCCAATTTTAAGCAAACATTACTCAAATTTTAAAGTTATAAATATTGTAATGGATGTGCATGATTCATGTCAAAATCCAACACTTGTGAGTAAAATGATCACAATGCCTGGTCAATCAATAGACAGGTAAAACTTGCTTTTTGTGTATGCATATTATTTTGTAAACAAAGCAGAGGAGAACTACACATGTCATATGCATGTATGGATTGACATACACTGTTACTTCTCAAAATATCAACTAATTGTCTCAAAAATGACATAAATCTCAAATTTTTAGATGCAGAGTGCTTTGGCACTTGTTTTATTATGTCAGAATAAGAACTCATCCTGCTTACATCTAATTTAAAGGCACTTAAAGCCCTCTCAGACATATAAGTGTGCCAATATTTTTAATATCTCTTAATTTTTCATTTTAGGCTATTAATAGCTCTGCAGTCTCTTTTTACTTAAACCCGTCTTATTATCCTCTAAAAATAATGATACCTATATATTAAAAAAATGAATGACTACTTGACAGTTGGGCTTGGGCACAGGCTGACATTCAGTCTTGGCGGAATAGTCCATGTTGATGTCTGCAGAGGGGATTTGGGAGCTACTGTCAGTCCATTGATGTCAAAGTTACTGCAAACTGATAGTTTCAAAGTGCAGAGCAAAGCACTGCAACAATCAGCACAGACACACAAAAATAATCTGGTGTTATTACTCTTCCGACAGGAGCTAATTATTACAATGATAATGAGGTTGCTAGAGTAAACATGAGGAACATTAGATGGTGATAAGTGAATAACTGAAAGGTATCAAAGGGGTAGTATTATTTTGGTGATGTAAATAAGAAAACGGATTCCCTCCATACAGCCATTGAAATGTTCAAATCGTCTAAACAAATCTTTTAAATTGGAGCCAAAAAAACCTGAAGCTGCTGATGACAATGACATTGTGACGGTGACGATAGCGGTGATGACAGCCATGATAATGACTTGCCATAAGCTGTTCAGATCCTATTTTTGAGCTGATCCACACTGATTGGATATCCAGCCTGACCTTATCTAACCCCTTAACAGGAAATGGATTTTCCATAATGAAATTCCACTGAACTAAACCCTGGCAATGCAGCTCAACGAAAGGCGTGCACTCATGGGGAGTCTCTTCTTCTTCCAGCTCTGTTAATCTGATTCACCCAGTCATGCTTTGGAAACTATTTTCTGTGGAAATGCTTCAACTGTTTCACTGTTTCCTTGGAAACAGCACTACCTGCCTGCACTGTCTGGACTGGTTGCAGCTGACGTTCATGAACTGACTTGCAATTGACGCATGGTAAAGTCTCTGGAAACATGACCCCTGCACCATTGGCACTGTCGAACATGTTATGTCAGATAAGTTTTAAAGAACCTATCCGTCTTTTTTTTAATTCATTACATCAGAGCCATGAGGTGTAAAGATTCTCCGTATCAGGGATGTCACCTAAAACTGGTTTAACATGCTATGTTTTGTAGAAAATGTTGATAATGCTCGCTGTCTTATTAATAGCCATTGTGTTGGTGTACATTTTTAGCTGTTTGTCAAAGAACAGAACTGCTTACTGAGAACTGTGCAGCGAACAGTTTTAGTAATAAGTGGAGATTAAAATGTAGAGTAGGAAAAGAGATAATGATATGTAATACGGCAAGTATCCAAAAAAAAAAAAAAATTTATTAAGGCCGTCCAAAGCTAGAATATAATAAATGGGTTTTACAGAAATTACTAATGTGAACACTTTGGATCTGCAACTACTTTCAAGGTTTAAGGTTTAGTTAGATTTAGGGAATTTAAGCTATTTGTTCAAAGTTAGATACAGGGTAAGGGAAAGATTAAGGTTGTGTGCAAGAGAGGCATTAAAAAAAAGAGTGGGTGATGGAGTTGGTTTAATATTTGCTGAAAAAGTCATGTGATATGATGAATTGCACATTGTTGCACACCCTCCTGCTTCTGTACATGACAGAGAAAAACCATTGGCCATGAAGGTCTTTGTCTGATAAACATACATACTGACAAACATAAATTTTCTATAGGCTGTTAGCAGCGTGTGAACAAATGACTGAAGCTGACAAAACAGAACAGAGACAAGACTATCTTATTCAAATGAACAAGAGATGTTTCAAATTTCTCTCCCGTAATCATTTGGATCTCATCTTGTGCAGTCCTACGTTCTTTCATCTCCAGCTGCTCATCCATATTCCACTTTCTGGAGCAGCTCAGTTTCAAGCACCAGCAATAAAGGGCCTTTGTGATAGAGATTTATAGTGATTTCCTTACAAAGAGGAAAGGAATAGCACTGCGAGGAGGTGTCATTGCATGTTTTTGTGCAAGTAACGTGTATAGATGTACGTTTCTCAGCCAGTGATCAAACAGCTGCAGAAGTGGTAATATCTGCTTATCACAGCCCATCATTCATTGTTAGCAAGCTGGAGATGCAGGGCTTATCTAACCTCCAAAAGACATGACAGACAGCAGCCCCAGCCAAGGCCAGCCGCTGCAAAACTGTCAAGCTGGTAAAAGGTTCTGCACCAAATGAATTTCCATCAGCCTATCTAACCCTTACCTCTCTGCCCCTTCAGTACTTCCTTTTAATGGCTGCAGAGCTGTCAGAGTGTCAAGGTTATACAGCTTTTGTACATAATTTGCCATGAATGCAGAAATTAAAAAAAAGGGTTTACCCACATCTTTAAACCATTGCTCAGTGCCTGTCTCACAACACTTCTCACCCCCCATCTTCCCCTTTTGTATTCTCAGTCTATCACACGGTATCAGATGATGGATAAGAGATAGAGGTGGTGTTGGTGTTGCAGTGCTTTTCACTCAGCAGAGACAAGATTTTACTGCTGCTCAGGTGGGATTTCACAATTTGGGGAAATGTCAATCACCCAAGCCTAAATTTTACATTTCCGTTCAGCTCACAACAAAGGCTGGAAACCATTCAGGGGGATAATAAAAACATGAGTCCGCTAATAGTGCGAGGCTACGTCCGAAGCGGGTAAACCATTAAAGGAAAAATAAGCGTCTTTTGATGGAGGATCAGAGGGTTAGAAGAGTCTTTCAAATTTAAACTTGTTTTTAGGGAAGATAACTGGGCCTCTTTCATAAGATACACACAAAAGATTGATTTTTTATTAAAATGTATTTCTTTTGTGCTTGATTTCTTAGTTCTGTATTTCTAAAAAAGATAACCAATATATAAAAATTGTGCCATCTTTTCAGCAAACCACCGTGGCCATTTAAAGTGACCTTGGTGACGGAAGGCACAGTATTCATCAAATGTTATCTGGTGGCTTTTCAAAATTTAAACTGAAGGCAAAACATCTAAAATTAAAGCTTTCATCAACCTGCCTTTATTAATGCAACAACAAAATAAGTCTCATTTCATTCACTTACAAAACAACCCCCATAACTGTTCCAAAATGAATTATATCAGTGCTTTTGAATTTGCCAATTATAAAGTTAAGGTCTGGCGAAGGAGGTAACTCGTGTAAAACTTAAATTGACATGTTCAATATTTTTTTTTGGCCAGTTACCTTTCTATTAAAACTGCATCAGTTTTGCAAATATGAATTTGGCTGTTTTCACAAAATTTTTAAAAAGGAGATTTTTGATTGATAATGATCAGTAATGTTGATTTACTGACTAAGTTAAGGCAAATATATAAACAGCTAAAACAGCCTAGTAAGTTCAAAAAACAATATTCTTTCACTCTAATGCAGCTTTTAGAACCAGGAAAAGATAATACCATGCAAGGATATAACAATATTCAAAATCTAAGACTAAATCTAATCTCATATGATGATACTAATCTAATATTGACATACTGCCCAGTCTTGTTTGTGACTGTAAGAGGTCACTTTTTTGCCATTGTAGGTTATTTCAAGTGTTTAAACAAATGACAGATGGTGACATTTTTTGTGGTCAGCAGGACAGTCATAATCCAGCGGGCTCATCCATTTCTGAAACTGGCTGCTCACCTATAGTCATATAACAGAACTCTTATTTTTCTTTGTAAGCTGAGCCCTTGTATCTGTAAACTCCCTATGTGCTGTTGTGTTGATATGTTAACATACTCAATTGGTATGATGTTTTTTCATGTCTGTCATTAATATGCCATGTGCAATGAATGCTCTTGCCTCTGGGGGATGCTAACAGGGCTTTAGAGTTTAGAGTTTAGAGTCTTGTTATGTTTCTCTTAAGAGTAAATAGCATCGCAAGCTGAAACCATATCCATGCCTTCCTCCTCTGGAAATGGTATACTAGTGGTCTGGGTGGGGGAGGGTATATAAAGTGCGGAGGCAACAGGAAACCAGAGCAATGATTTTAAACCCATTAATTCATCTTTTCCGATTGGAATATCCTTCCTGAAACAGAGAAGCACTATGCTTGGCCATCAGGGATTTGGAAGAAACGTTTCAGGAGGGCAAGGAGGCATTGGATGAGGGGGAAATGGAGGAGTAAGAGCGAGGGAAGAGAACAGTTCATCTCCAAGGAACCGTGGCAAAGACTATCAGTTTCTGAGGAGTGTGCTCTCAGAGAAATTTCATCTCTTTTATGTTGTTGTCTTTTGTAAACAGTGCTTATCAAACCACAACTCCTTCTCTACATCAAGAAAAGAGGGATATTTTTTTGCATTTTTAGAAGCTGCATGTTAAAGCATACATAATTTTGCACTGCATTTACGCTGGTCTTGACTAAATCCTGCCGCTTTGCCAATCCATTGTCTGAAATTGAATTTTTCAAAACAATTTAGCAAACCACATCTCCCATGTTTTCATGTAACCCTGTCGCTCTCTGTCTGCCCCTTTTTCATTACATTGTATTGTTCTCTATTGTACAGTTCTGTATGTATGTATGCTGTTAGTATGTATGCGTGTGTGTGCGTGTGTGTGTATGTATGTATGTATGAGGCACCATGTGAAAGTTGATGCCATGTAGTTAGGAAGCGAGATGTGGGCGAGTGTCATCCCAGATTACACCCAACTGGTCTCATCACTCTGGCACCCACACTGCACATACTTCTGACGTAATGTAAATAGTCATACGGCCTAAGGATGGAGACCATAGTCATCTTAATCATTATCATCATTTTTATGATCATAATCTTCCCACCTCGATGCTGAGGCCCCTTTAGATCTCCTCGGCAGAGCGTAATAACTCTCAACAGAAAGGAAGTTTGGTTCACTGGAAAAGGGGCCTCAGAAATTTAATATTGCACTTATGTGATATTAAATTTCAGAGTGTTGTGTCTTTGGCAGATATTCCATGTCTCATGTGAAACTACAAATATACAATACACAATGCAATAACACCCAACCTGTCATTTCTTTCCAACTCTATTTCACTGTTGAAAATTATCACTTATAAAGCAATAAAACAACAGCAAATAGCTTTTTGCTTGATAAAGCAACCCAAAATGTACAAATTCATTACTTTTTAATAGATTTTACTTTACTGTAATAGATCATGTATAATGCAATGGGAGGTGAATGAGGAACATTGAAATACTTATAATCAGAGTGTCATTTCCATGTTTTTAAAATGTTTTATGAAATACTCATGTTGTTGTTCTGAGTCCCTGGGTGGGTGTATATAAAATTACATACAAAATACAAAGCTTGCAAGTTTGCTAAAAAGCTCTATCAGCAAAAACATGGTCCACTGGGGTGTTAGTTATCAACAACATTCCCAACATCAGTGGAAGCTTTCTCATGCTCATAAACAGTGTAAAACATGTTTTTTCATTTGGTTTTTAAAAAAGTGTTGTTTTAGTAAAGTTTTACATGTTCCCTTGAATTTTTTTTTGTAATTATAAAAAAAACCCCTCATCACTATTTGTAGTGTAACCCATAGGATACACCAGACAAAATCAGGGATTAAATCAGGTGTAAAATGTTAGTTCTTCCCATTGATTTAAATATGCAGAGTCACCTTCTGGAGGAAGGCTAGTGGACATCACAATCTGATGGCCAATCAACTGATTAGCTGGTCAGACAGAGCATGGCATGAGTGACCCCCCCACAAGATAGTGTAAAGACTAATTTTGCATTTGAAAATATGCTGACACTCCCACACTGCAACATAAGTTTGCAGTCATCCAATTTGGTCTGAAACATCCTTCAAAACATACACACACATACACAGAGGAATGCATATGTGCAAATGCACATGCAAATGCACACATGCATTATGCGCATTGACTTTATGCCATTAGTTAAAGGTGATAATAGATTTTAGATTTAATGGTTCATAGAGAAAAAATCATAAGCTGGTATCAGAGGTAGCAGTGGTATTTACTGGCGTTTCTTGCTGTGTGGAATTTAAGCTAAAGTGAGGAAAAGGGATTAGTATTGACTGCCCTTCTAAGAAGTCAAAGCCACTTTAACTACAGTTGTCTTTTTTTTTTTTAATTCCAGTCTGTCCCTTTCAGCGGTATGTGCTCTTTACTGTGACCTCTAATAAGTGATGTCATCAGCCATCACAGCCACTGGTGGTGGTGGTGGTGCTGGTGGTGGTGGTGGGGGTGGTGGTGGGGGGGCACTCCTCTGGGACAGCCCCTTCTCATCATTTGCAGTCAGAGAGAAACTAGGAATGTCCTCTCCCTGGGCCCTGGTTACCCAGCTTTCTTTGCATTTGCAGAACTAGCCAAGCCCACGAGCAATTAAACGTGTGTGTTTTTGTGTGTACCATTGTTTCTCTCTCACACACACACAAACGTTGTTATGTAAACCCAGCACATGACTGTCTTTGTTATCCCTTCGCATAAACATGCACTTTCCTGCTGCAAGCTTACTCGCAAAAACACACACACAAACACAAACGCTGTCATGCACACATGCATATTTACGCCTGTTTGTGCCCCCTGCTCACCACACACACACGCCCACACATAATCTTCCTCTCACATCCCAACCAAATTGACAAAATATGTGCTTCAGCAGACAGCTTTTGTGCCTTGAAACAAACCGAACCCCTGCTGTCGCCAACACAAACAAACAACATGCTCAGTGTGATTCGCTCAGAGTTCAACAGAAGGGGCAGCGAGAAGACAAATGGCTGTTTTTGCAAAAATATAATGATGGAAAGGATGCTGAACGTTACCATTTGGGCTGCAAAGTTTTCAGTCTGCAGATATGGTACGATGTATTGACCTCGGTCAAAGGTTGCAGTCGATTCATGCAATCCATCATTTGTCAGATGATCTCACTGCTCTCACACCCAGAGGGGACAGACGCACTGAACAACACGATAAATTGTGCAAGTGCATTTACCGAGACATCAACTAGTCTACAGGAGAAAATGCTGCCCGGTTTATTTCACTTTCATGAGTGAATTTATTGTTTTGTGTTGAGTAGCCAAGCATGTTAGAAGTTCAAAGGAGACAAGTGTAGGTTTCGCCTGTGGAGTTGTTATGACAAGGAGAATAATTGTGCCATGACTAGCATGACGTGTGGTTCAGTCGAGGAATAAGTGCATTAAAATTCACAGGGCTTGATGGTCAGTGCTGGTCTCACAGACAAGATGCTCACTGATGCTGAAGAAGCATCAACCAACGAGAGCAGTGTGTATTTTATTGCAGAGTGCCATAAAGGAAGACTCCGAATGAAAAATTTGAGAGTCAATAACTGACACTTCACATCTCAAAAAGTGCCAAATCACCCTTTGTAAAATAAAGCCTGTGAGGCTTTAACTCTGTTAAATGCTGGTACACGTTGTGTTTGTGTCTATGTACCAGTGTCCTGCTTTTTAATAATAAAAAGAAATTATAGCTAGACCATGATTTGTTCTCAAAACACACAGGTCATAAATATTTTAAAATATTTATATTTATTTCAAATAAATATTAAAAATGTATTTTTTTTGTTCATTTATTGTCTTGTCAATTCCAAACTGTCTTATCTTAATCATCTTTTCATTTGGATTTATACAGGGTCAGCCATAGTAATAACGATCACAACTGACTGCTTTCCCAACAGTTCTCTTCAGTGTATGAAGCCTGATAATGTGATACATATACGCTGTGTCATAGATGAGTATATTAATTTTTTGTAAATACATTAATAGCAAGTCATCTTTTACGTATTAGTATTTAAAGTTAAAATACCAATAAGGATTATACTGTACTTTTTTCTGTGATTTGAATTTTAATATTCATGACTTTAGAGTCACTGCATTTTCTGGGTGCTTATCTAGAGATACATGCAGAGCTGATATCTTTCCCCCCTCTCTGTGCTCAGTGGATGAAACATTTTTACCATTTTAAGCTCCCCTTACCCCAACCCCCAGATGCACACACTACTGTGTGTGCTGTTTCTTTAGTAGTTTCTTGACTGGGCTCCCTAAACTGTTGAGTATTTTTTACCTCCATAAATCCACAAGTCCGTAGTAGGTCAATTGCTGCACTACAGAGGTTCTGTTTTAAGAAAATGACAAAACACTGGATTTACAGGCGAAGAGACAAACAGCTCAAAAACCAGTTCAGATTTTAAACAAGGATATATAGATATACAGACAACATGAAGGCTCACTCTCACTTCTGGGCTCTTTTCCATTGTGTGCAGTTGGTTTTTCAGTTGCTTTTTGGACTATTCAAAGGGAAGATATGTAAGATGGCAGGCAGCAAATCACCAGAGTCACTGCTAACTACTGCTCATTCTAGCCAGTAATAAAGATCTGTTTCTAATGCCTAAATTTTGATATCTGCTCGACTGACACTGGAACTCTCACTCTTCTTCCTAATTTATTTATTTTACATTCCATAAAGTTAAAAAAAAATTTCATTCAACCATATATTTGTCATTTAAGTTGGATTCAAAAGTTAAACTGGTCTAGGAAGATGCAAACCAAACAAAAGACTGAAAGAAAAAACTGATCAGCAAAGCAGTTTACTTATTTTCATTACAAACACTTTAATTTAGTCAAAGACCTCCTTCTTAATCTTGGCTAAACTGGAGCACAGCAGTAAAATGCAGATGGACCCTCATATCCACATCATGCCATTTTCCCCAGACTGTCATGAGCCATCAGCATTTCATAGCAAACTCCTTGTTATGTCAGGAAACAAAGGCAGCTTACAATTTTGCCCCTACATTGTTCTTGCGTGAATTGTTTTTATTACATTATTTTTTTTTCTTATTGAATTTTTATTGCTGTGGATGACATCATCTCTCAGTGTCTCATAAAAAACGCCCACTGCAACTCAAGTAACTTGGTGTTTCAAATCATGAGCCATCTGCTCTTGTGCTTAAGGCTGTTCTTTTCAAGTACAAAAGTCTCCACTTGACTTTACTTGTTAAGCATGAATTAGAGTGATGCCGGGAAACTGCACCAACTTTCAACTCCCCTAATTTAAATGTCTTTAAGAGTTTGTCCAACAACCAAATTACTGTAAATGAGTAGCCAGTGCTCCTGCAAGCTCAGACGATGTGCACTTTACAGTCTGTGCCATTTATGTATTTATTCAGTGTCCCCATTTAGTGAACACAAACAGATGGAAGAACAGATTCCTTGATGTTTTGAGTGTTTCAGATTCAGCTGGCACTTGACACTCGGTTCCGCAGGAGGATTATTGATGTTGCTTACTTTGAATACTGATTCTGCTCATCAAGACAGGTCAGACACTCTTTAACCCAGTCACTCTACCCCTGCTCTTAAAATCCACTTCAGGCCTGCCTGCTCTAATTGAGAATCTACAAGCTTTCCGCAGGAGATGAATCTGGTGCATATGCATGTGCTTCCATGTGTGTTCATCAGACAGCAGAGCTTACTTTGGAAATCAAGAGGTCTCAAGGTTGGTCGAAGCAGAGACAAGAGGGTTACTGGTGGATTGATGTTAGTGTAAAGTGAGGGGTGCCACCACCTGAAACCAACGACTGAATGCAATGTCCATAAATGCTAAAACCTGGATTTCTTTTCATAAGTATGAGACCAACCAACCTTTTAAATACACAGTTCTGTGGCTAGGATTTTAATTTATACTTTGGACTACAACAACATGGTAGCTGAACCCTATGTGGGCTTAAGGAGGTGCAACCGACTAAACTCAAGAGCTGTAAATTCAAGTAAGGTAAAGAAAAAAGTGAATACAATGACAAAACTATTCTAAATTATATACACTTATGCATATGTATTTTGCACATATTCATTTTCCAACATGATTTTTTAAATTAGAGCATTCTTAGAGGGATATTTTATATTTTGTATCAAAATACATTTTGATGTATCTTTGACTGTTCCAGTGTGCGTGATTATACAACAGCTTTTTGTCATGCAAATCCCTTGTTAGAAAGTGTCATCATCCATCCTATAATTAATGTCATGCTTATCAATCAAAACAAAAGAAGCAGTGAGTGTTGTGTCATTATTTTAGTCTGTTATTTGTGTTGTTGAGCTTAACAAGCACTCATCCTGTATTTTTTCCTCAGGGCTGATGAGTTAGAATATTTGGAGGGTTGAATTGAATAATCAGGCCAAAGAGGCCAAAAGATGTTGCACGCACACATTGAAAAAATAATGAGTGTACAGTGGAGGGAGGTTTCTTTATGTAGAGACTTGTATATGTCACTGAAATGCATGATTCCTCTCATGTCAGCCCAATTAAAATAGAGATATGAAGAGATGAAGAGAGACCCCCGCGTAAAACAGCCTGAAGGGAAAATTAATCAGATCTATGTTACAGAAAGTTTTTCGCTTGGTTGTCTATATGCTGTCATGTTCAATGTATTGTAGTTTAATATACTGTTTTGGACATTCTGCACCTGAACATATCCTAAAGACTAAGGGCTCATTGAGACCAAACCAGGTGTTGTGGCGAAAATGCAAGTTCTCCCATTCATTTTAATGTGGGTGGTCTTATAAGACAGCAGCAGACCACAGGGGACTCAGATAAAGAAAATGCAGTGAAAAGTTGAAGCAGAATCAATGAATGCATGCTGCAGTGGTTGAACAGGACAAGAAAGTAGCACATTAAAACTCCCACACTGCTGCACAAATTCACAGTGATCAGTTAGTCACTGATATTCATTAAGGATTTATTTATCTTTAAATTAACACAAGAAACTGGTGATGGAGTTGAAAACTACAGTTTCACTTATTGTGTGAGGATTTCAGTCCAGGACACTGAAGGATGTGATAAGGTGCAGGTTGAAGGTTACTCTACAGGCCACAGTGCACATGCACTCATCATAATCAGTAATTCCCTTAAGCCTTAGTGCAGGAAACATTTGTCAGCTGAATATGTTACTTTGTCTTCCAGGCAGTAGCCACTGTAATTATTCAACTGAGTTCATATTGATAATACAAATTTTTGAGGGGAAATGGAAGCCCATACTTTTTAGGATTAGTGGAGACCATTGCAGTGACTGAGTAAGTAAAGTCCTTTTTTAAAGTTATTATAGCAGTGTGTTGTGTGGAGTAATTGATGATTGCATTCACCTTATTTGTCACAATTATGATGATTTTGGAAGAGGTCAGTGGCTATTTGTTGTAGTGTTGCTGACAAAGTTTTCAAGAACATAAAAAAGGTGGGTCTCAAGAACAAATGCAAAAAAAGACCGCGAATACTGTAAACAATGTAGTGCAACTTGTATAAAGTATAATCATAAAGTAACTTGTTACTCCCCACTTGTGGTGATAACAGTTACTTTATGTTTGTGTCGGTAATTAGTTTTAAAGTTGCTCACAGGGAAAATTACAGTGCGCATTTGTTTCTATTTCAGATAATTATTACTAATTTATTTGGGTGAAAACAAGTGTAGTGATGGCCTCATGCATCACTGGTTTTAATTAAATGGGAATAAGTTCCCAAATGATTAATCATAATTTAGATAATTCCTTTTGCTTTGCTCCTTCACAAAGTGTCTAACAGAGTTGGGAGAGAGTAAAAGCCTCAGCAGGCACCTTTATTGTGATCTTCCAACCTCACTGACTTACAGTGTTCTAGTTTGTTCTTTCTATTTCTGTAAAAACACACAAGAGCTTTAAGACAAGGCTTACAATTACTACAGGGAAGGTTACACGTTTAATGGACTAGTTAATTGCTTTTTACTCTTATGAGGAATGCCTTGGATCTATTGTTCTGTGTTCTCTGGCAATTCAAAAAGCTGCTCAGAGGCAGATTAAAGATAGAGCTAATTTTTACATGTTAAAAAAAGTTACCTTTGGCTAAGATTGATTTGGAAAATTGAATGTAATGAACAATACTGAAACATTTGTTATTTTTAAAGTTGGAATGATACAAAAAAATATTGGAGAGTCACTGAAAAGCTGGTCAGGGTTGGAGGAAAAAAATGTATTCTAGATGCATTACAATGCGGACATGGAGAATTCTGCACTCATCACATCAAGTGTAAAAAATAGCCCTTTTCAAATAATGTGATGTCAATGAGACAAAAAAGCAGAACTCAGCTGTGAGGGCAGTGCAGCTCCCAGTGCGCAGTAGAGTTGTCTTGTAATTCATCTTCACAATGAAAACATTTAGAAAAATGTCTTCATTCAAAAACATGGTTTGATTTAAAACTCTAAATAGTTACCTTTAGGAATCACAAGTCAGGTGAAGTAGCCTACATTGTAAGCTTTCTACTCACACACTAACATTTAAAGCACACACCTTTAACAAAAGAGACTGACTGAGCAACACACACTGCAGCATGCATCAACATAAACCATGTCTTTGGTGCAAAACCGACTCTAATCTCACTCGATCTGACCTTAAAAACCCTGCACCTGCTCAGTGTCTTGGGCATTGACGGTTTTCCCTGAAGCTAACGGTGCAGCAGAGAAGCTGCTCCCTGCTGCTGGAGACATGACAGTGATAACAACACAACTGAGCTCCCTGCCTCCCCCTCACTTTGGTATTTATTACTGGAGAGTCTAATATGACTTCAAGTGAATTGATTCATTAATCAATGCTGTTTACTCTCTCTTTTTTTAGCATAATTTAAAAATTGTACATAGAAATGAGAATTTTGGTGCATTATGATGCATAACTACATTGTAACACTTAAAACTGAATTGTGAGTCTTCCTAAGGACTCCCAGCATAGTTGGTGGGTTTTGAGTGTTGCTGCAAACAACAGGAAGCTTGATATCCTGGTTAACTGTGATTCTCTAACAGACAGTTTTAGATCTACAATACTGGCTGTGAATATATATTTGTGAGTTTGTGTTCATGTGTGTGTGTGTTCATGCAGTCTATGGATGAAGTCCAGAGAAAGGCCATCTGTTATGATCTCACCTCACCTCTTTCTCCCTCTCCAAACGCCTGTTGTTTATCCTCCCACGCCTGCTCTTCTATCTCTCAATAACCTCAACAACTACTGCACATGACAAAAAAAACAAGAGAAAGACAACTCGAAGCTGCAACAGCACAGAAGGGAGGGGGGAAGGGAAATGCCCTTGCATCCAGACCCCCGACCCAGAGACCCAGAGGGGCTCAAGTAAAGAATATCCAGGTAGGTTGTAGAACAGTGAAATAAATATTTTAGTTGAATTGGATCTGCTGTGACTATAATTGGCTATAATTGGTAGTCATTTTTGCAGATATTATTAGCATAGCAGACTATATTCAGAAATTTAAAAAAATATTCAACCCATTGAAAATCATTACCTTAATGAGCTATTTAAATGAAATGTAAAAATAATAACAGCAGTATACAAAAGTTAGATTTACAAATAATATACATTACCTCCAACCTAATCATTAAAAATGGCTGTGAAGGATTTAGGAATCTCACCATATTTTGGTAACACATTGTCTATCAGAGACTATAGACTTAATTACTTCCGTTCTGCACCTTGGTGTTTCCCCAAGAGCTTCACATATCTAAAGATGTTTTACAGAGATAATGGCAGGACATAAGCTGTGCCCACCCCCGCAAATCAAGATACTTTTCACATATTCACTCTGATCTCTCTTAAAACAGTCGAGGCTACATTTTTCTATCATTTTTCTATCATTTTTAGTAAGTTTGGTGAACTTCTTGGTATTTTAAAATTAGAAAACTGTTACTCAGTAACTGTAAAATTGAAGACAGCCACGTAAAAAGGTCATGAAAAGTTCAGCTTAAGAATTACATTAGACTTGAATGAGACTAGAAATCGGCTAAAATTTAATGCATTTCCTTTATAATAAAACATTTGAGAAATGTATGTTTTAGAGATAAGCTATCATAAGTGGATCAGTAAGAATACACTGAGAAGAGACCAACATCAGTTTGCTGTGGACTTGCAGTGCAAAGGTCTGCAGGGATGCTAACGACCATAGCATCGCCTAGCAACAAAGTATTGTGTGTATATCCACGCTACCTATTGTGTAAAAACTGTGCAGCTCTATTTGTTAAAATATGTATGTTTGTGGCTGCAGTCACTGTGGAGTGTGTACATCGTGGTGTTGTTTGCTTCGGTAATTGTTTATTCTGCTCTTAAAGTTGCAGTCATTTCTTTACCCTAATTTTGCTTGTTACAACTACCACCATGTCTAACAGCTCTGTTTAACTGTTGTTGATCGTTTGTGTTTAAGTGTTTGAGCATCGTCATCATTGTTGTGAGTTTAAAAAGGCTGACTCAGGCAAAAAAAGTTCAAAGCCAAGGTAGTGTTTTAAAGTTTTATTTTCATGTTTATATACAACAGCTGAATTCTTCCTCACACTTACTTGTGTTACTGGGAAAGTAAGGAGCCAGCAAAATGAGACGCACTGTAACCTTGCTTCTTCATCTGAAGTAAAACAAACCTCAATGCTTCAAAGATTTTATAACATTTCATCATCACTTATTCAGTGATTGTTTACCATGTTCTTTAGAAGTTGTTGTGTACTGTATATGTACAAATACAATAATATGCTCCTCCCACAAGTGATATGTGTCTGACTGTGGAAGTTAGTCAAGGCACTCCTCTAATTCTCTGTGTTGCTCATTACCCGCTGCACTTACTCAGCTAACTCTCTCTATGAATTGTGGATTTCTATACATCAGCTTATTTGTGCATGTAATTATAGGCTTCAATAACAACCAGTGGCCAGGAATTGTTCTGTAAATAACTGCAGAAAGTGCTGTACTGTCAAAGCACTGTCAGTAAAGAGATTAATAACAAGTACGTACTGTAGAACTCCATGATAATTGCTCTCCAGGGGGAATACAACTTTGTGCACATGTGTGTATGGATGTGTGTGAGTGTATGTATGTGTGTGAGAGAGACACAGAGACAGAGACAGAGAAAGAGATGGGAAAAACCAGCTATGAATACAGTGAGAGCAGCTGAAAGTAAATCAAAGCAGAGCCTCATTCATCACCGAGGCCAAAACATAATTAGCCTGTTGTAGTGAGGGCAGGCATATTCTCCAGTGACAGACATATGCACAGACATTTACAGCTTAATTCTAGCCAGAAACTATCCAGGAGCTCATACCATTAGGAAGCACATCCTTCATATACAGTGTGCTGGGTGTAATGGTACTAGTTTTGTTTATTAAGTTTTGGTACAGTGTGTGTCTTCCTGTGCACATATGCATGCTTGCAGTATTGTGTGAGCTCATTGGACTACTATAATTGAATGAGGTCATTTTTGCAAAGTCAGCTGGTTTGGGGTCTATATTAAGGTAAATGTTACACATTGGGCATGAGGCAGAGATGAAAGGTTAGAGTTAATCACAGGCATGGATGACATGGGAGTGATCCCACTAGGACACAAGTACTGTGCGTGCGTGCGTGCGTGCGTGCGTGCGTGCGTGCGTGCGTGCGTGTGTGTGTGTGTGTGTGTGTGTTAGTTTGCAGACACTCTTAAGGAAGTGGGTCCCTTGGGTTCAGTGATCCTCCCAGTGGAGGCCTGTGGATACCGTGTGGATAGTAGACCAGAGCAGCCTCTCTGCTGCTGTTGTACTCTTTAAAAGCTGCTGTCGAACTCATGGAGGAATCAGCAGTGAACTCATGCAGCACAAACTGTTATTTTTGAGAAATGGGTGTGACAAATTTAGAGACTTAGTCAGACCATCAGGGATAAGGCAAGATTAATTCTTTCCTATTCATGCTGGTCAGAGTACTGCAGTCCACGGCTCATAACTGCACAGAGGTCTCTCCCTCTCTTCTTGCACCATGTGCGGGCAGTGGGTAGGCGTGGCGTGTGGGCGGGCGGGCACTGCTTACTGCAGGCGTAGGAGGTTAGTGTTGTGAATTTTGTTACACCGATGCTCTTACTCTTAAACTTTCTCTGGAATTAGGGCCTATAGGTCTTATGTTATTTGAATTTGCATTCACATGTCTCCAATGAATCTAATTTGACAGTCTGTCAGTACAATAAAAAAGTGTAACAATAATGAATCGGTCAAGATTTCTTGTGCTTTCTTCTCTCTCAGTCAGTCTCCTGCTACCTTTATCTACATTTACTCTTTTATTTGAAAGTTTATGTAACTGCAATATCATGATCGACTTGTGTTTTAGCTACTGAAGACTAAAGGCAAAGGCAAAATGCTCCATTATGGTTGCAAGAACATCACTATACACTTTAAAGTTATTGACTAGAAAAGCCCTGAAAACTTAAGACTAAAAACAGGGGACTGTCCATAACACACCATTCATCTAACCCTCAAATTAAAGCTGAGAGTCAGCACTTCAACCTCAAAGTCACCGTTTCATTTCCGAATGCAGGATGCTGGAGTGCAGAGCCAAAACAATGAAAAATGTCTTTTTGTCTTGTCCTTGCTGCAATGTATATAAGTATATGCACTATAAATACGCCCTAGAGAAGAAAAGTTTATTCTCACATGTTTTGTGTATCTAACTTATCTTTATATATATATATAGCCCTGAAGTCTCTTTATCCACTAAAACCAACTACATTTTCATGACTGTAACTGGAAAAGGAAAATGTATCTTGCTTTAGGCTAAAACAAACCTGACTGATGCTAGTGGCATTAAATCACTTGCCCTCAGTATTTTAGCTGATTTACTTGTGATTCAGATCTGTTAGTCCATCTCTTTAGCCTGTTATTCGTCATATCCTTTGGCTTCAGGCAAAACTCCTTGTAAAAAATGTGATCATTTAACCACAAACTTATAGAGAATGACATAAATTTAGTGAGTAGCACTTGTGTTGAAGTGACACTTGCTTAATAGCTAGATTCAGAATGACTAAATCTAAATATGTTAATTGTATCAAAGCACGTCTCTCTCTTTCTTTCCCACTTCCTCTATCATCCCCACTTTCTCTCATGTGCTGGGTTGTTTGAGGGAGAACCGTTCTCAGCAGTATTACTGACTGATGCCACATCAGGCGACGACAGGAGCTATGGGGGCCCCAGCACATTTTGTGGTGCTTTTATCTCCCTGCATGCTTTGTGCTGTTGTTATCTGGCGTCTGCAGCCTGCTGCGGGACTAAACCGTAAACAGGAAGTGCTGCGCTGACACAGCCATGCTGTTAACGCTGTATTGTAGAGCGCCTTTGCAGCACTCAGAGCTAATTTTAATGTTAATCAGCTATGCTCTCATTGTTGAGGCATCAGGCATCAACACCTGAGCTGCTCTGTCTGAGTGAGTGTGTGTGTGAGAGAGCGAAAATAAAAGAGAAAATAAGAGATAGCTTCATGAATCCTGTGAAAAGACGTGTGTGATTGTTTGGCTTTAGGTTATCGTACTGCCAGTGGTTTGATGGTGTTTCTCAGTCCTGTGTTATGATACTGAGTGTTTGCTTGTGTGTCAGTGTAGTTTCTTTGTCACTTTCATGCTATTTTAGGGGCTTTATAATTTTAGTGTAAAATGTTTTAGGTTATGGTTGTGTACGTTGATGGTAATATTTCGTGTGTGAGTTGGAGTGACTCAGCTACAAGTAAGAAGTCAGATGAGCTGAGGGACATGAATGAAAATCAACAGGTTGTCACCTCTGGGCTACAGACTGTTGCCTGGGTATTTTGTGTGTGTATGTGTGTGTTTGTGTGCGTGTTTGAAGGAGAGAGAGATGGGTAACTCCTAGCTCTGGGTGAGGCTGAATCATTCAGCAGCACCATTACCCTGAGGTGAAGCTTGCTCGCTCTTGCTGATCACCAGTTTCTCAAATTTTGCATTTTGGTTCTCAGCCAAAGGGCCAATTATCAATTATCATGAGTCCTCAGTTTGTTAGGTCACATCAAGCCAAATCAAGTCACACTGAGCCTTGCCATCAAGTTAAATTTAATTGATGTTATAATTGCTGATGTTGTGTATATATCCCCACAGCAGGAAGTTAGCAAGTTTGCTGGACTGGTAATGCTTCAGAGCCCAGAAAAGTAGGTCATTTTAATCCATGTAGTTTTTTTTTAGTTTTAATATTAAAGGGATACTTTAATATTTTTTGAGAAATAGACATATTTATACCCATTTCATATCTGTTTTTTTAATATTTAGCTAAAGACAGTGGCTGGCTAGCGTAGCTTAGCATAAATACTGGAAACAGAAGGAAACAACTGGTTCTGGGTAAAAATCTGTCCATTGCACCTTAAAAAAAATACCAATTACCACTTTATATTCTTTTTATTTTTCCTGCACAAACACTAGAGAGTAAATATATCAAATTCTGGATCTATAGAGTAATATGCTGGACTATTTCGTTGCTAGGTGCAGTGTCTTCCTAGAGTCAAAGCTGGTATACTGGCAACATCACAGTAATGACAAGATTGTGGGAAGTCCCTGTTTTTATGGTGACATGGTGGCAACTACACGTCAACTTGCTTCCAACTATAACAATCAACATGACAACCGTAGAGCTATATGGGTTTACCATAATTCATTTGCCATTGTGCATTATAGTCTGACAAATCACCTCCAACTCCAAACTGACAGCAAATCACAGTTCGTTAGGGTGTAAACAGCAGCAGTAATTGAGACAGTATTGCTGTTAGGCAGCGTGAGCAGCAAGAATAATTATCATGATCCAAGCTGTGAAATATTCAACTCAAAAAGAAAGGTTTTTCACTGGAGCAACACAGTTTGTCGTCTAGGGCATGACATTTTGTTTTTCAAGGAGAAGCTCTCGGCCCATTAAGGTTTAAAGCGAGGAGCCTCACTTACTCTCTCACTTTACCTGCAGCAGTCAACAGCAAAGATGATAATTAGTTTAGTGAAGCAGCAACAAGCTACCACACTGCAGTTGTGTAGAGACAAATAGCTTTGATACATCTGAATAATGTTGGTATATGCATGATTAAAATGTCTAATTGCAGATTCTCTGTATTTCCAGCACTGTCAAATGGCACTTTCACCAAACCTCGTCATGTCATTATTAAACCCTGAGAATAACATAGTGTTGTTATTTTTTCTTTCATGAACAACTGGTTCATCCTAACAATGGCATAATAAGCAGCATCATTATTATTAGATTTATTTGTCTTGCATTTAGTATTAAATGTATGCTATTGACATGATATAGTGTATTTAAGACATATGACTCATGCATGTCAGAATTAGATTCTCTGTTAATGTGAACTTATGAATGCATTAACACAAGCCCTGTGGTGACAAGAAGATATTAATACTTTTTTTTTCTTCAGGATTCTTATCATCCACCTGACATTAAGGTGCAATTAAGCAATGTAACTAAGACAACACATCCCCCAATAGCATTTTATAATGGAGCTGTTCCACAGAAAGAAAAATTCTCTGCTGCAGTAGCTGTGGTCAGTGTTAAATTCATGAGAGCAAGTGATTTAGAATGTAGGCGTTTAGTATAATTCATAAGAAGTATTTTCAAGCATGTTAAGATCAACAGCAAGGTAAAACAAGCAGAACTAAATTAGCACTAAACAGATTGCTTTAGATAACAGGTATTATTAATAGAGATAATTCATGCCACTGCAGATATTTAAAGTGCTAAGACGTGTTATACCTGCTAGCTATAGAGTTATAAGACAACCTTTTTTTTAATACTGTTAATCTAGAGAAATTAAACCCAGCTAACAAATGACCACAGTTATTGCTATAATAAACCCTAACCTCAAAAACACATTCAGTACAGCTTCTGCTGTGTCCAATAAGATGACAGATAGATTTTCTAACACAATTTCTAAACTGTCACTTAGATACTAAATAGGCTGTAATATCATTAGTTCATCATTTGCTTGTATGATCTCCTGTATTTTTCCAGTTCCATATAAAATAAAAAGGCCTAATCTACGTTCTAACTAATACTATGTGATTCATTGAGTGAAGGACTTTAAACGGTCCTTGTTGTGTACAAAAGGTGTCTGGCAGAGGAGGGTTTTTTATCTGCAATGCAGCAGTTGGGCGAATTGAGGAGAGGACTCTGACTCTGCCAGGGACTTAAACACCCTCTGATTGATCCATCACATCTCTCTCGACATCTTGAGAACCCACAGACCACTCTTTCTCTCAAACTACTGGCTGAAATCCAAACAAGATGATGGTGTTTTTGTGATCCTGCATTAATAAAACAGAATAAACATGGGAGTTCAAGTAATCCATATCTGTTTTACAAACTAAAAAATCAAAACGTAACCCTTTTCATCTTTATCTTGATCTTGACACCTTGACACACTTCACAGCAGTGACCCTTGTTAAAGCTTTAAAGCTTGAATACGATGAGATTTTTAACTCTCAGATGAATTGCTCAGTCCTCAACCCTTTATTAGAGCATTGAGGACTGACAGTCAGTGTTTTCAATGTAGGTATTCAGTATTCATGTTTTGTAGCAATGAATGTTCTCTTCCACACAGTACAGATTTGTTTGTCTGTATTGACATGAACAAACACTAAAATATGATTATAAACTAACATGCATTGGTATTTCTAATGACATAAAACAATGAGGAGGATATCATAGAAAGGAGTAAAAGAAAGACACTGTTTTACATCTTTTGCATTCTCTCATAAGAATCTTTATGTTGTTTTACAGAGCTGTCACAATATCAGATTTTAAATACATGTTAATTGTTACCAAAATAATTCACAATCCCAATGTTATTGCAATATCTTTATAAAATCTAAAAAAAACAAGCAAATATATGGTAGGTTAATTTTATTTTGTGTTCTGTCACTTAATTGGCAAATGAATTGTACTCAAAATGCAAAGCAGTGTTTTATCTCGAGTGGCAATAACAATGTTTCAATTTAAAATATCATAGTTATTGTCAGTGCTTGTAAATTGTATTATATATTTATATATATATATATATTATATTTTCCCCTTATTCTGTTAGAAGTAAAAGCTATAAGTCTGAACCCTTTACAAGATAAGTGTCGTCCATACTGACCAAATAAACTTATATTTTTGAAAAATTGAATGCTGAACTAGACCTGTTGATTTTTACATTTTCCATACACTCTCTAGTCACTCTCTGACTGCCTAAGAAAAAAATTACAGGCCATCAAAATCAACCCTACTAAATGGAAAAAAAGGGAAATGAATGCTGTGCAATGCCATGAATCTTAATGCATTTCAGTATTAAACTGCCTTTTTTAAAACTTTATCCTTAATTTATTCCTTAATATATGAAAATTTGTTCCTTGTAATTTTTCTCTTATCTACTCTCGTTTCTCCTCCACAACGATCGGTAGTTCAGCCGCAGACAGATATAATAAAAACTTCTACGACTACTTTATGTATTGCTTCAAACTTGAGAACAGATATTTACGGTTCACAGATGGAAGTATCCCAAATACTTTGAGGAAATAACTTATGGGAAATTAGTTTCCTGTTTTTAGTCACAGTCATGTTGCAGTTTTCTTTTATTCGGTAAATTTTCTCAACAATTATTTGATGAATTACCAAAAAACCAGCAAGGACATTGATGAATAACAAGAAGAATCCTAATGACTTTGGTGATCTGACATTTCCTTTAGCACTATGAGGTTGATGCATATGGCTATACATTAAATGTCTCAAAAACTCTGTTGATTCTCTAACTCTACATCAGCCAATATCATAAGGTTACAATTGTAATTTTTTTCAATAATCTGGGTTATGGCCCTGCAAACTGAAGTCATTATATATATATATATATAGAATATATGGACCTGTTTATCATCAACATAGCTTTATCACTGTTAGCCTGTTAGCACTCTGACATAATCACTGAGCTCAAAGGATAACTGTGTAGAAGTTCAGCTGATATTCCTGTAGACTCTTGGTCTTGTTTGTTTGATAAAGAAACAGTGATGGACATGGTCAGACCAGGATTTCTTAAAAAAAGAAAGATTTTTTGTGCTCCTCTGGAAACATTTTCATTAAGTTACCTTGGCTTTCAGACTCAGACATGGCTGTATGGGTGAAGTGAGTGTAAAAATCATTCCAACACCATTATTAGTCCCCCTTGTCTTTTCAATTTGTAGCATTTTTTCTTTATTACTCTTTCATCCCCCAGTAACAATAACAACCTCTCTCTGGTTCACCAGGTGCTAATATGATGAACATGTTAATCCTCTCCTATAGAGCTGAAGGCAGTGTGAATTGATGCCAGCTGTGTGTCGACAGCTGTGTGATCTGAATACACTCCTTCAACTTGCTCTTTATATTCTCAACACAAATGAAATGATATTTTCTTACAAGCTGATGGTCGTGCTAGATTTAATGCTACATCAGCCCACAGCTATCTCTTTATGCTTCAACAGAAGGATTTTAACCACTAAAGGGCTATATAAAGGCCATCTGCCTGTCTTGTTAGTGCCTACTTTCCTGTGTTTCAGCCTCTAGATGGTGAAAATCTGTCGTGGGAAATGGTTGTACAATATTTTTTTGATTCTTCTGGCCTAAGATGAAAGCTTCATCTCTTGCGTCGTGACGTCTCTTAAGCATACAAATCCTGTATCTGCAAAGGTCACAGGCATTCAGCAGCACAGTATTCGTGCCACCTCTGCAGGTCAGATAACAAGACAAACACATAGACAAGCAAAAGTGTATTTATTGACAAGGCTAGACGTTTGGTTCTGTTGCTCTGTGCTTTATGTAGAGCAGTAAGTTTAGCCAAACGATTAGAAGGGGTGAGGTAACCCTTTGGTTGGAAAAGATAATACACGAGGCAGGTTACCAGAAATAATCTTGGCCAACGCATGGAAAAACCAGTGTACAAATAATGTCTCACAAGATAGCAAGTGAGTGTGGAAACTTTTCAAACAGAGGTAAGAAATCAGCATTTTAATAGAAATTGTACAAACTCTGTCTCTTTCTGGCAGAGAGGGAAGCTATTCTAAAGATGATGGTGGGTTTTGATGGCAAATACAACATCATTTTTAGCTCTCAGTTGACTTTAAAAAAGCAAACAGTTCCTGCTATGATGCATGAATACACTGTAAGTAAAAGAGAAGTTGTCAATTTTTTTTTATGAGGCCTTTCTGTAAACTTTGTGACTGTTTGGACCTGGATTATTTGTTAGCTAGCTTCATTAACTTATTGTGGTTACACAGTAGATATAGTATTATAGACAATTAAAAGCATAACAACGATGTATGCAAATTGACAAAACATGGGAAGAAAATACACAAAACAAAACTGGGCCAACAGTTAAACCCTGAGGTACACCACTAAAGAAGCCGGGATGTAATTTTGATATCTTGTGAAAAAGGATAGAGACAGTGGGGAAGGACTGTCCATAAATTGCAAACTAGCATTCAAAGATCTCATACTTATAGTGCAGTGGTGCCATTTGATTTTCATTCCCTCAGAAAGGCAAATCCATCTCCATCATGGTGTTCTTTATTCACCTCTGTGGTGTGTCACAAACTCTGCAGCAAGTAACATTAGTGACTGTCTCAATAGTGTCCAGTGGAGCTTTTTGTAACTACCTCACACCACTGTGAAGGAGTTACTGGGGAATCAGAATCATTAGTGAAGTCCCTGAAATTTTGATTAGACAGATGTACTTAAGAGCTTTTCTGTAAGAATCAATACTGTCAAATGCAGGACAGAGTCCATCTGCCAAATATCGTCAAATGTCAAAGGACTGTAACCTATATTATAATCTATGTAATAATAATAGTAATTCAGTAATAAAAGAAAGGGGAAATTGGTACTTTTTTCACCCTTCAATAAGGGTGCAGTTGTTACTTCAGAATACTCAGGGTTTTTCACATTTAGGATAGGACCAATTTTGTCAATGACTTTTAAGAAAAGAATAGACTTTTTTTGTCAAGGCAAGAAAATTGTCTTTGGTGCACCCAGAATGTATAAATTCAAACATGTCGACAAAAGAAAAACAACACATTCACAAAACAAAAAACTCTATGTTGCACTACAGTCGGTGCATTCATCACTGTGGTTTACAGCCTACAGTCTCATATTAAAGTTTTCAATAATTTGTTGGCCAAATTACCGCCTTTGGGTTAAAGGGATCCTTGTAGATATTTTTCCTTTGCCAGGGGCATTCTATACTGTCAAGGGAAGCAGCTCAAAGTCAGGGCGGAGGGGATGTGTTTTATCATTAATGAATTGAGGTTTTGAGTCATGGGTTTGTTTTGTGTGCTGTCAGCTCACAGAAACAAACATCTGTATGTCTACAGTTACACAAACCCAAAAGCTGTTTCAGAAGTAGCAGGTAAATCTAGTGTTTCCCTTCTATCAGCACAAACTATGCAATGATATCTTGATGGAGAATGATTAACACCTGAAATAGACCTTGTTTTTTATGACACACTGGAGTTTTGAGGCAAGAAGCAATGCTCATCAGATTTGTTTAGCCAGGTCTGTGGGCTGTGCAGAGGTTGCTTTAGGTCACTGGTTTGCAAATCAGAATATGTGCTAAAAGGAGATAAATACTTCCTTTGGTAAACTGAATTAACAATAAGGACAATACTTGGATACTCAGACATGCATGTTTTTAATGTTTTTCCAGATTAAATACTAAACATTTTGAGAGGTAATAGTCAGAAAGGCAGGGAAACGGAGAAAGAAATGGATGATATTTGTTACAAATGCTTGGAGAGGCAAGGGCTGGAGAGAGGGAGAGGAGGGTGGGGGATGGAGGTGGAGAAGACCTCGGGAGTCTTGGCTAGCTGTCCCTTGGCAGCTGAAGGCGCAAAGCAAGGAGCAAGGATCTCTTTCCACTGAAGCCAGGAAGTGGGAGAGTGAAATACACCAGAGAGGAAATGATGGAAAATGTAACTGAAATAGAGAAATTGCTGAATGTGAGAGGGTTGAACCCAAAAAAGTAATAGTAGCCTTTGATGTTGTTGTTGTTTTCAGAAATGGCTTTTTGTACTGGTAAACATTAACTGTGACAGAAAAAAGTACAATTGATGTAACACGATTGAAATACTTGATACATATTCCAGGCACAACTGATTTGCTAATATAGCATTGTTTTGGATCACAATCGGCTTGAATTGGACTATTTTAAGAGCTAAAACATTTCAATATTTGCCCTGCTATCTTGGCTGTACACAAGTGTGCTGCAGTAATTGGAGGGAATCATTTGGGTCAGATCGGCTCAGAAACAGCAGAGATTTCAAATTGTAATGTCTTCATAACCAGCAGGGGGCGAGCAGCAGCCGTACACAGCATCAGTATCTGCATCCCTCTTCCCTAACCCCCACCTGCACGCGCTTGCGCACATTACCACACACGTCTCCCGACATCCTTCCTCACTCCCATGTGACAGAGGGAGAGAGCGGGAGGGAAATGTGATTTCGCTGGAAGGCCAGACAATTAGTGGCCGTTGGAGGAACGCGTGACACACATCTCAGCTGAGAGGGGAGAGCAAGACTGACAGAGGGAGGCAGACTCACGCGCACGCGGGTAGAGCTGAGAGGCTTTTATTTGAATGCTTTCACCGCCGATGCTGCGGGAATGATGTGGACTATCATGTGACACCTTACCTGCAATGTTTTCATTTCCCCGTGTCCGTCTTCATTTGTCCCTGTTGACGGCAAAATTAAAGCCCCAATTAGCAAAATGTCACACAAGGACAAATTAAAGCAATTGCCTGTAATTGCCTCTCCTTCGTCGTGGCGAGGTTGAGTTTATTTTTATTCCAAATATTTTTTTTTATTCACAGCTGTGAAATTCAGCCACGAAGCTGATTATGTTTCAATGCCGTACATCAATAACGAATCTGCAACACGATTTGAGTAATGAAGTATGACGACATATCCATTGAGAGACGTAATTAGATGATGTGGATGTGTATGTGTGTGTGTGTGTGTGTGTGTGTGCGCGTGTGTGTGTACGCGTGAAGCCTTTGTGGAGCTTTGCTATAGGCGATGCAATGTGCAGATGGGAATAGTCCTCTGTTGAGAAAGGAGTTTGGCCTTTATAAGATGTGTGTTTTAAAAGTGCGCTTCATCGTAACTCAAAGGCGTGCCTATAATGCCCCGCGCAAAAAAGCGGTGGTGCACGGACCCTCAAGCAAAATGAGAGCAATATCCATGCAGACTAACATTGTTCTTCAGTTTGATCTGTGGCCCTCAAGGTTTATTGACCCATTACATCACCATAGTTTCTCTATCGGAATGTGTACATCTCTCAATGGTGGAACGGAGGCCCATCTGGACAATTAAATGTCCTCTCTCTCTCCCTCTCTCTCTCTCTCTCTCTCTCTCTCTCTCTCTCTCACACACACACACACACATATACACTTTTAGTCTCATTTTCCTTTACCTTCTCTTATTTTTGCTTTCTCCTCTCACTCTCCAGGCATCTTGCACAAGCCCGTGTATGTGTGTTTCTGTTTGTCTGTCTCTTGTGTGTTGAGTGTGAGCTCAGTTCTCTCAGCCCCGCTCAGTAAGCACACAGAAAGAGAGAGAGAGAGACAGACAGACAGAGAGAGAGAGAGAGAGAGAGAGAGAGAGAGAGAGAGAGAGAGAGAGATTTGTGGAGGGGGGGGAAAGACACTCTCAAGCCGGGGAGAATAGCCTCAGTTTGCGCAGACAGGAGCAGCAGCAGCGCTGTCTGCACCCCGATCTGGACTAAACGCCCCGTGCTGTGACACTCCGTGAACAGGGGTGTGTGTGTGCGTGTGTGTGTGTAAATGTGTGTGTGACTGTGTGTGTCAGTCGTGGAGCAAATAAAACCCAGCAGCTTGCGGCATTAAAAGGCAGTATCTTTGGTACCTCATAACGCGAACAGGGGAGCACAGCAGAGGAGCGCGAGTGAGGGGGGGTACAGAAGGTGGCATGGAGGAGAAGTGTGTGTGTATGTGTGTCTGCGCGGAGGCAGGGCAGTGGGATTTGGCGTCTGACGGACGCGGAGAGATGCTTTGAGCTCTGGTATTAGCAGGCAGCTGCGCACCGAGCCGCTCTCTCCCCTCCCTCTCTTCCCAGCTGCTGTCCTCGCACCGACCATTCGTTGAAACCGGGGAATCGGCTCCACACGGCTCGCTGTGCTCACTCCCGCTAGCGTCCTACAGGAGATTTGACACAACCAGGTATGTGCAGCGGCGGAGCCCGTTTGGGCGCTAGATACGTGTTTGCATGGCGATGGGGGGGAGGGTGTCTGAGTGTTTGACTTCATTCTATATCTTCTTGTTGCTTCCCTCCCCTCCCTCACCGGCCCTGTGACAGTGGATTAATGAACGGTTTTTTTTTGTTTTTTTTTTTAGAATAATGCGGTTAGGTGGCATCATTTATCGATACAGCTGAGGGTAAAATCGCAAAACAATGGAATGTGTTCATGTCATTTAATCGTTTTGTTGTTTATTCAAAAATCCACGTCCGACACAAATATTGTCGATTCCACAAATGTCCCATTGCTCTCATTCACACCTTTCCTATGTTGTTGTGCATGGTGCTCAACATGAACGCATGTGAGCAATGCTGTTGTTTCACACTGAGCAAATGCGATGAGACTGGTATTCGTCATGCCGGCCAAAGAAATGGTAATATTTTGATTTATGAGGGGAGTCAATCTGTTGTGATGTTGGCTGGTTTCCCAGGGCTGCAGGCAGATATTTCACTGTTCACTGGGAAATACACAGGTTAGAAGAAGGGAGGCAGAATGTAGCTGAGGATGGGTGTGAGGGCAATATGATCTGAGGATGCACACACCCTCACATGGGGGCCCCCCCCCCCCCCCCGGGCGGGGGGGGGGGGGGGGGGGCCGGGGGGAAGGTGAAAGAAAGACAGACAG
>JAQMCX010000001.1:21781556-21792783 GCA_029814765.1 Acanthurus leucopareius | reverse complement strand
CGGGGGGGGTGGGCACATATATCTGGTGCGCGCCCCCCCCCCCACCCCCCCCCCCCCCCCCCCCCCCCGCGCTTCGCTCGTCTCTCTGAGCAGCAATGCATGCTTAAAAGCAATCATGCATAGAGGCATGCATGTCGCACATGTTGGTGCACGCACGGCTGCACACACAGCCGCACAGGCATGCACACACCCACATGTGCACTAATCCACACTCGGTCATAATCCATAATGATGCGTTCTGGAGACATGACGTAACTCATGAGCATCTCTCATCTATATGCATCTGTTTCTGAAGGTTTGCACAAAATACTCCTCGGTCTCACCCAGAACCAGAAGAGAATGAACACCACAGCATGTAATAGCCTGTAATTGCTTGCAGCATAATAACCTCAAATTGCGTTTTCATTAGGAGAAAAGAGCAGATTGTACTATTGTGAGAAATAGGTTAGCATGCCTCCAACTGACACTATATTTTATTAAAGGAGAAAGGCAGAAATTGTATGATTGTGAGAAACAGTGAGTTTCAGAGTGCTCCACTCGTCAGATGGAATAGGAAAAGAGGGTAAATAGGTCCCTTGGCATTATTGCAGGGCCTGGGGAAGCAGTGCCTGAGAGCATAGGGAGAGGGTGTGGCTGAGGTACTCCCCCTTTCTCTGGAGGTTTCTCTAGTCTGACTCACAGATGGGAGGGACTCTAACTTTGGAGCACAGGAATTCCCAGATTTTCTTTTGTCACAACTAGACAGTTTTTTTGGAATCTCCTATCTGTCAGAGGAAGCTGATTACAAAACAAGATATTTTTCAGCATGGGAGAAATATAATTGGTGTGTAATTTACATAAAAAACATGGGGGTAGTGAAAGGGTTAGTGCCCTGCTCAATGGCACATAGCCTCTGTTTTGTAAGCAGTTGATCAAGCAGCTGTTAAGGATATAATATATGAAAACAGATATCAAATATATAGACAAATAGTACAAATAAAAAGCTTTAGCAAAACTTTATTATGATCCAGGTCATATGATGTAATAACTTCAAAAAAAGAATGTCATTATAGAAACTGTTTTTAAAACAGGGCAGAAAGTGTGTGTGTGTTACATGCTACTTCCATAAATTAACTGTTAATGACTCAAAACTACTAATGTCTAAGCTACTGTCTACTTCTAATGCTTATGTGCAGTATGTGCTAAAGAATGACGTCCAGTGCACTGAATCAATTTGTATTATGCCACGAAGTGAGGATGAACAATAGCAAAGATACTGTAGAACTTGATAACTCAACATGTAATCTGATTCATGGGCTTGTCATGGTGGCTTAGAATAAAGACTACCATTCCACTTGTAGTCTACTTGCTGCTGAGTTTACCCTACGAGCCATTTCCTTTCAGATTCCGTGGTCAAATTAAGAAAACGAGTGGGATTAGGTGATCTGTTTATCTCTTCTTCTTTTCTCCTACTTCTTGCATTATTACACTCTAATTGGACGATAGAGGCGATACCTCATGGGTACTATCAAGCCATTTGCATATCAACTCTAGCTCTGGAAGAGTGTGAATGCTTCATTTGTCAAACCGTAACATGTAGATGTCAGGATGCTGGCTCTTAAAGGAGAAAGGCAGCTCTCTAATTAGTAATCAACACTCCTTAGACACTAGTACTCTTTCAGTGTGATTTGTCCAGACAGAGTGCAGCCACAGTGCAGCACAGTGCTTTATATAAGTGATGTTCCAGTCACTGCTACAGTACAGCCACATAGTTTCGACCAGCGGTTCTCAAACAAGAGGACAGCCCCCCCCATGGGGGCACAAAGCCATTGCAGGGAAAATAAATAAACAAGTTTTTATTTTACCCCCAAAAATTCTCCTGTCACTGTTATTAATGGGTAAAAACTGTGGGGATGTGAACGTTTTTTTGCTTGGGGGGGGCTTAACGGGTTTGAGATCCGCTACATGTCAGCAGTTATTGTAGTTGAGTATGTACAATAAGCATATTACAACAACTACACCACAAATATTTTAAGATAAATGGTCAAAATTAAATAGCAGTTGGTGGACTTTCATGTCGTATATAGCATGGAGTGTTACGTGATAATGGTCCATAAAGGCTGAGCTTTTTTGCGAGATGCAGCTTAAAATCATGTAGGACTGTGGGTTGGTGAATTAGACTTTCCAAAATGGGCTATCAATTTTGCATATTGGAGAATAAAGCCTGAAAGGGTAGAATGTTAAACCTAATGCAGGACTTAGGAGGGAGATTTTTTTTTAATGTAATATTACAAAGCTATGAATGGAAAATAAAATCTGGATTTAGAACTACCAGAAATGGACTATGAAATTGAAAACATGGAAATTATTGTCAGTCATAGAGATCCTTCTGTTGATCGCTCACATCTGGATTGTGAAGCCAGTCTCCATCCCTGGTCTCTAGAGTCATTTTATTCTGTAATTCTGTAATTCCTGTTGTTAAACTTGCTTCAATCGGCTGTGCTCAGTCCGGATCCGGCTAGGTTCAGTGCAGAGCCCTTTTCCTAGCTCGCAATGTAAACGCCAACACTCCCCCAGTGCCCCGAGCTTTGAGTCAGGCAGACTTTTCAAATAATATGACCACCAGCTGCTTGGCCAACTGAGTTAACAAGCCACTAGTTACGGCCGTAATGAAATACAGTAATGAGTGTTGTGGGTAGTAGTTAAAGGTTACATTAGTAAAATGCTGAAATGTACATTTCCCCTTTAAGCTGTGAAATGCTGAACTTTTCTCAGTATCTAGCTAATATTTTTGTTTTGTTGAAATGCTCCTTCTCAGATTCTTCTTTTGGCATCCTTTGAATATGAAACTCCTTTACATGCTGTACAGATAATTTGGTTATACGCTCGAGTACTGTTGTAAGCCTTATCTAGTCCAGCATCCAGCACTATGCATAGCACTGACAATTACGGAGGAAATGTCTTCAGCCGTGTATCAGCAGCACATTTCTGAAACTGTAAGAGACTTTGCTTGGGCTCACCCAGAGACAACATCCCCTGCTATGCTTCTATCACTTGGATGTCTGCAAAGAGCAGCAAAAGTTGGTTTGATCATACAGAAAGAGTAGCCATATCTGGGAATAACCCAGCATGGCTGACCCAAGAGCAGAGTGAGAAGTGCTTCATCTGAAGCCTGAAAAATAAACAACCCAGCCCTGCCCCAAAGCCATGCTTTCAACCACTGTCAGGCAGGAGTCAAAACTCAGTGAAACAGTGGATTTTAATGCTGAAGCTGATCTCAAACTGTAAGAATGGCAATTGTTATAATCACCGACCATATTCCTTAATTGCTTTGCACTCAATAGATTTAGTCTCTTTAACCTGTTATTGATGTCACCCAGTTTGTTTACTTATTGATAATTTGATTGGTAATTTATTCCTTGAAATTTCATTTGATTTAGTTTAATTTTAAATTCCCTACATTCAACTCATGGTGTCACTAATATATTATTCTCTTGTTGAACTGAGCTCATTGAATCATTCATTTTATTCGAGCGTAGATAATTAATATATTCATTTTTTATACAGTCATTTTGGTTGTTTCCTTCAACACCCTACTGTATGAAAAATCACTGACTTGGAAAAGAACTTACACATTGAGATTGAATGATTATAAGTAAAGACTTGTTTCTCAGTTTTAATTAAATGAGCTCTCCCTTGACTGTGTAATATTAATATTCTTGTCCAACTTGCTCTAGTTAATGCTTATTTATCAATCAGCAAAGCAGTGAGCACCCACCTAGGCGTTTTCTGTTTCCGTGGCTCATTAATTAAACCTTTGCTCAGGTTGGGCAGAGCGATGCTGGGAGTTAAGTGAGGTCATCAAAGTCTGTATGCTGATAATAATGATAACACTGTAAGTTTTTCTACCATAACAGATAAAACAAGACAAAGAGGAGAGTGAGGAGTATGCCAATCAAGTGCAGTTTCTGCATGCCCACACAGACCTGAGTAGAGGCCTGAAGAGGTAAAAGTGAAAACCTGTGTGGGTGTCTATCAGCTGAAATGCGAGTATAATTATTTCTTGAAGGAATTATTTTTTATCCGAATGCCATACCATACCACTGACAAGAAAGTGTGACATTTACAGCTTATTCACTTATCCTAATGAAGGAGTGGAGTGGCCCTTATTCAAACAACTACAGATGCCCATGAGCAAGGCACTTAACCCTCAGCTGCTTACCAGTTAACATAAGTTGACTGTAGTTATGCTTTGGCACCTCTCAGTTCTTGCATGCAGATAGAAGTTTGAAAATCATATGGAAGCCTAAAGATCAGTAAACGTAGTTGGGGTAATGTCAGGACATATTCAAACAATATTTGATGTGATTTGTTAATAGGAGGGACAGTTTTGGGTTGTGACCCATCAGTTGCAAAAAGCTGCTCTTGGCTTGAATCCAGCAAGAGAGCTGAGTCATGAACTTCCTCGTACCATGAAATACACTGTAGTTCTTTCCGACAATGTGTTTTTGTTCTATTCGTGTAACATTGATGCTGCTTTTTTATTATTTTTCGTGACTCCAGATCAAACTGACCTGTTATGGGAAAGAATTCTCTAGATATAAAAAAAAATTGCATTTAAAGGAAGGTTTATGATTTATACTTTAACTTTACTTACTAGACTACAGCTCACCCATTAAAGTTGGTGAGCCTATTGCATAGTACTTTCAGTATCGCCTCTTATAAAAAAGTGTTTTCCTTCCACAAACATTGTGCCCTAGGCCTGCCTCAGGCCTTATCCTGTGCAGTTAACAAATAGTCAAGCTTCTTGATTTATTACATCACACATGAATCTGGCAGAGATACATATATAAGAACATGAAGCTCTGTTTGCTAATGCCTGGTCTTTCTTTCTTTTCAGTCCAGCAGTAAAAGCTTACTGTGATGCTGTGTTTCACAGCTCATTTAAAGTGAGCATGTCTCTGTGGTCATGAGACTGTAGACACATCAAACTCTAAACCCCAGAACTAATGTGGAGCAGCTGTCAGATCCTCAGTACAACAAACATCCCTCTTTCGACTCTGTTAGCCAGCTCTTCACTGTAGAAAACACACACCTTTCAGAACCACTCCAACTCTTGAACATTGAACACTATGCTGCATGGCTCAAGATGTCTCAGGTGTCTTTCTCACCAGTCTTAGATGGATATTGTCCTTTTTGAAACAATACACCTTTCTGCGTGTATAAATTATGATAATTAAGTATTTAACACTTTCAATTAAAGTAATTAGGACATTACATGTAAGACAACAAATGCCATGAACTTCACCCAAATAAGTGATGACCTCATTATTATAACTGATAAATGGAAAGTAACCAGCAAAAGTTTTTTGACTTGTGTTCGAATCTTTCTTTGGGGGGGTAGATTGCAATTGAGATTCACTGTATTCTTCAGGTTCTTTGGCTGTAGCATTTATCATCAAGCTAGACATTTATTTATGATGAAAACACAGTTTAAGTATAAGCATGGTTAAGTTTAGTACTTACTATGTTTCACATACACTCTGACAAGAGTATTGTTGCACTGAGGCAATTACAATAATTGGCTATCTGCTGCTGTAGAAGCTGAATACATCAATGCAGGCAGTGGGTCTATTGACCTTGACTGACACACACACAACATAAATGAACACACAGTCATATACACATGCAATTGATTAACCCTTCAACTCCCCCTACTTAAATCCTAACACAAGCACAAACACTATTCACAACACTTTCATTCTCCATCTTTGTCTTCCCCTCTCTCTCCATCAGTATCTTTGGCAAGTTAAAATGACATCGAAGTTGGATGGGGGACTCTGGGATTTGCTGCAGAGCCATGCTTGTTAAGATAATTTTTAATAACATGTACAATTAAAATAATAAAGCTGAGCATTCTACCTTTGTTAAAAGGTTCAAATAAATGCCCTGCATCTAAATAATGGGTTTTTACATAACCGATTGTCCATTGTCTTGGTTATAGCAAAGTGATAATATAGTGTGGGTCCTTCCAGCTTGTGTGTAAGTGAGATCTGTGAATCTTTTACCAAATTGTAATTAGTCTTATTTCTGTTTGTTTTTCAGAGAGATGTTCCTTTTCTGGAGGAAGGTCACTGGATTTAAAAGTATCAGTCAGCCTCTAAGTGGACTGTGGTAGTAATTGTGAGCTGGCCCTACTGTCAAGCACAGGTTGATTGTGCTTGGCTCACCACCGCCATATTCTCAGCCAACTTTTTTCACTTGATGATAAAAAAACAGTAAACAGGATTGCCATCCATGGTTTCTGCCCTAATAAAGACTATATCATCCTACATTAATAAGATTTGCAAAGGAATGTTTACAAAGAAATTGGCAAACCCAATAAAGAAGAAAGAGAGAAGCGAAAATAAAGAACCCAAATTGACCGCTGATTTGCAAGCACATAATCTAACTCTCTCCACCACACTGAAGACCACAGTTAAAAAGATTTCCAAATGCTCTTCGGCACGTAACATATCGCTTGAAGACGACGACGGAAAGAACGACTGCTCATCTCTGTCTCCCACTTTCAGTTATCGTGTAGCTATTGCAAATGGACTCCCGAAAAGCTCTCTTTATTTAAACAATAATGAAAGTATCTTTCCTGAGGTTCTTTCAATTGATAGTAGTTACTCTGACTCCTTGAGTGAGACAAAACCTGTCAGGAGACTGGATGAGCATAAATCATACACTATGCCAGTAAGACGAAATAGGAAGAGCCTCATAAGTTTGGCTCATTCTGATGGGAGCTCTGAGGGTGAACGAGTGGAGCGCTCCAGTCTACATACGCTTCGACTGGGGGCTCTGCGAAAGTTGAGAAAATGGAAGAAAAGTCAGGAATGTGTTTCCTCAGACTCTGAAGTGAGCAACTGGAGAAAAACCCTAGGCATCCGGAGCAAGTCCTTGGACCGTGCTGGACGACAGCAAAAAAGCTCGACCTTGGAGCCTGGCTCCTCCTCCACAGGTTGCATCAGTCAAACCCAGGATGTCATGGAGATGATCTTTAAGGAGCTTCAGGGGATCAGCCAGATAGAGACAGAACTCTCTGAATTACGTGGCCATGTAAATGCCCTGAAAAGTTCTATTGATGAGATCTCCAGTAGTGTTGAAGTAGTTCAGAGTGAGATCGAGCAGCTTCGCTCAGGATTTGTCCAGTCTAGAAGAGAAACACGTGATATTCATGACTACATTAAACAAATTAGCCACCAGGCAAATAATTCAACCTTGCGGTTCCTCAATGTTCCCGAAGATAAATCAGAGAAAACAGAGAGTTTAATATATAAAATATTGAAAGACAAAATGGGTTTCATTGATGCCCATAAAACAATTAAAATTGAGCTTGCTCATAGGTTAGGGCAACTAAGAGAATGTTCTAATGCAAAACCTCGCCCAATTATTGTTATTTTTGTAACGCCCCAAGATAGAGATATAGTCTTGAAAAAGTGCTATAAACTTAAAGGAACAGGGATTACAGTCACAACTGACAGCTTAACTCATGATGGAAAGGAAAGAAAAGACAAAACAATGTCTTCCTCGCAAACCTATGAAAGCATGGATATAAAGGTCTCAGGAAAGGACAAGGTAGTGGAGAGTGATGACTGGGATTCGATGGACAGTGATAAAGAGTTAGATGAATTAAGCAGAAATAAATATGCAATGGTAATTTCAAAGCCTGTTCACAAGAGCAAGTCAGAGAAAAGGCGTTCTCATGACCATGGTAGATCAGGAGAGGAAGCAGGCTACTCAGGCACAGTTCACTATGCTGATGACTCTTACTATGACCCAGACAAGCATGCAAAGGCCTACTACTCTGATCTGACCCCTGGTTGGCTCTCCCAGAGTGACTATTCCACCCCTAAACTCAGCCGCTCTGAGTCTGACTGTTCAAAACTTTGCCAGTCATATTCAGAAGACTTTTCAGAGAGTCAGTATTTTACACGGGCTAATGGCTGCTCCCTGCTGTCCTCCTCAGATCAGGAACTATGGCAGAGAAAGCAAGAAGACATGGCCTCCTCCTGGTATGCTAGCCCCAGTCACCCACTTGACCATGAGAATCAAACCTATGAACACAATGAGGTTGAGACTACAGAAACTATTGACAGTGGCGTAAGCAATGGACTTGTCTGCATGTCTGGGGACAGAAGCCACTACAGTGGATCCCAGCTTTCTCTGCAAGGTGACCTATCACCCTGGAAAGACTGGCATCATCTGGAGCAAGGTGCTGACTCTGGCTTGGAAGCCTCTATAGAGGTTAGCAGTCCATTTGACCCGTCAACCATTCCTGGTTTTCCAGAAAACATCACTAAATGTCAGGAGGTTGATTTACAATTTGAAGGAGATGAGGAATTCATGATGCTTGACAGGGAATCCTCTCCACTACCTGTAACCACCCACATTATTCCTCCAATCACAGAAAGGGAGTCTGTGATCAAATCATCTGCCCGTCACTCTAAAGAGACAGGCAAGGTGACATCAAAAGAAAGCACAAAAGTATTGTCTAAAGATTCCCCTAAAGCAGTTGCTAAGGTGACACAAAAACAAACTAAATTGGCTACAAAAGAAGAAACCACCAAAGTATTGCCAAAAGAAAGCCCAAAGGTGTCTGCCAAGATTTCACCTAAAGTAACCTCTAAAGCAGCTCCCAAAGAGTTACCTAAAGATATTCAGAAATCAGCAGTTAAAGAATCCTCTCAAGCCCTACCTAAAGACATTCCTAAAGTTACACCTAAAGATGCAGCAAAACCTACTGTTAAAGAAGTCTCGAAAATTACATCTAAGGTAACCTCTAGTGAGGCTGCTAAAGTCACTCCAAAAGTTACTGCACAAGACAGCCCAACAAAGACTCCTAGAGATAGTCCTAAAGTTTCACCTAAAGATAGCCCTAAAACAATCCCATTTGATACCCCTGTCACAACCCCTAAAGAATCGCCTAAAGAATCTCCTAAGGAATCCCCTAAAGTCACTGCTAAAGAATTACCACAAGTTGCATCTAAAGAAGGTCTGAAAGTTACTGCGAAAGAGGTTACCAAAGAGACTGCTGTACTACCCCCAAAAGAGGTCTCAAAAGAGATACCTAAAGTAACATCAAAGGACACTGGTAAAGTACCCACTAAAGAAGTTTCTAAAGTTCCACCAAAAGAAGCCCAGAAGGTAGTCCCCAAAGAGAGTCCCAAGGTACCACCCACAGAGACCTCTAAAGTCACGCCTAAAGAACCCCCCAAAGTATCCCCTAAGGATGCCCCAAAGGAGATCCACAAAGACATTTCTAAAGAAAAATTCCCTGAACTGGATGTCAATCATGCTTTTCATCAGACCCAGAACAAGTCTTCAACTATGTACCGCAGTCAGAGCGAGATTCGAACGGAGAAGGTTGAGGAGGTTCCCAAGTCTTGGAGCAGTAGGCTCAGCATAGATCTCAGTGAAAAGTCATTTGGTTTTGGTTTTGGCTCTACACTGCAGAGAGCCAAATCTGCTCTGGAGGTTGTTTGGAAGTCTGGCTCTCAGACTACTCCTGCTCCTCCTGAGGAGCCAGCCAATTCCTCTTCTTCATTTATGGGACGCTTCCGCACCCTGTCCACCTCCACTGTAAATACCACCAGTACTCCAGTAGACTCGCACATCCCCACAGAACCTGTCATCTACAAGGCAGAGGAGGATAAAACAGTTGCTGAGGCAGAAGCTGGGGAGCAACCAGTGGATAATGAGACCCACTATGTTGAAGTCATGGAGCAGGTACTAGCTAATTTGGAGAACAGAACTAATGCCAATGAGACAGAGGAGACAGATGAGCCTGCACAAGAGTGTGAGACATCTCAGGACTATGATGTGTCTGATGATATTGAGGCCTCTCAAGACAATGATGACTCTCAGGACTTTGAGGCCCCTCAAGATTCTGAGACCACACAGGAATATGAGGCAAGTAAAGAAGCACGTGTTTTGGAGTATGATTGCAGTTTGGATGAGCAATATGATGAAGAGTACAGCGAGGACTATGAAACCCAACTCACTGAGGACACTGCTGAATATGATGCAATGGTGGAGTATGTAGATGTAGAGGAACCAGATGAGGACATTGATGTGACTGAGGAGATGGAAGAGGGTGATGAGGAGTTGGAGGGGGTAGAAGAGATTGCAGAGGAGGCTGCTGAGGTGTCAGAAAAACCAGAGCATCAGCAGGAGGATGAAAACAAAAATGTTCCAGAGGAGAAGCCCACGGAGGCACCACCCAAGAAACGTGTTCGACCCACATTTAAGGAGGCAGCGCTCAGGGCCTACAGGAAGCAGATGGCCGAACTGGAGCAACAGATCCTGGCAGGGGGTATGGCATAAATTTTTGTTTGTCACTGTGTCAGTTTGATTGAATGAGAATGCTTTGCATTGGGAATTCATGGCAGGTCATAACAGTGTTTTTCTGTAACACATATTAACATACAGTATATGAATAACAGTATCAATATCAAGATCTATCACCTTGAGGAGCTTAAAAGACTGTATCAATAGTTTTATATCACAGCACATTTACTACAAATTGTTAATATTCTGCATTACATTTTTAGCCAATATCTTGGCTTAAACTGTTTTTAAAAACACTGGTTTTGCTGTCACATTGTTCAGATTAAGCTTCCCTTGAGATTTGTCAGAAAGGAAACCAAGGAAAGTATTAGGAACATGGCAACTAAAATTTACAATGTTATTTGTTGGCGATTAACTCTTGAGCCTAAAAAATTGCAGCATAGGTCTCTCAGAGTTGAGTTCATACCACACGAGTTATTGTGACTTTTGGAAAATGGTGGCAAGTAAACAGAATTATTAGTCAAGACACTAAAACATATGGTATGGTCTGAAAATGCTCTTCATTCACTGGGTCCTCAATATTTAAGTAGAGGCCTGAATATCTCTGATTTCTTTAGTAGAAACAAGACCAAGACTTAAAATTTGGTGGTTTATTATTGTTGGATTTATGGGAACCTCGGACCTCGATCCACTTGAAGTGTCTCTTTGAATTGATATATATTTTGAGTTGAAAAACTGAAGAAGGAACTCTTCTTGGAGGTGGATGGCAATTTTACTGGTGGTACTGACTTTGTATAAGACTGTCAAACATATTTTCTGGAGGTTTATAATTTAACATTAAAGTTTAACCTTGAAGAGTAATTAAGACAAGGCAACTGGACTCTGTTGAAATTTGTTGGGAAGACGTTTCACTTCT
>JAQMCX010000001.1:21747094-21781456 GCA_029814765.1 Acanthurus leucopareius | reverse complement strand
AAAAATTTCAACAGAGTCCAGTTGCCTTGTCTTAATGACTCTTCAAGATAATCATGACCTGGATGAATGAGAATCTCTACAGACATTAAAGTTTAATAGACCTGATAGATAGACCTGAGCTGGCCTTCAAAATACCACAAATTCTTCACAATGACTAAAAACATGACTTCACTCTGTTATTTAATAATAATGCAGTGGTGCAGTTAAAGACACTTAATGAAAGAAACTTAATGTATAAAAATGAAGTCTATATACATTTCTCTGTCACTAAGAATGCTCTGTATGTCACAGATGTTAGTACTAAAATGTTTTAGAGATATTTTGTTCTCTTTATAGGGGAAAATATACCATCAAATCAGTCATTTGTCTTTTTGTATCATACTTACAGCCTTCTTGCTGTAGTTGTCTTGAATGGTTTGTAGCTGATGCGTCAAGGCAAATTTTAAAATCACCATAGGTGGATAAATAGTGAAGATTGATTCATTGAAGAAAAAGTAGGGTTTCAAGTGGAATGAAAAAGGGACCAGGGAATTTCCACTTTTACTTAAAAGCTCTTGACCTATATATGTAGCTGCAACTGTGACACTCAAGGTGGGCACTGTAGTTAAGGAAAGACAGGCTACAGCTGAAGATTGACAGATGTGTGCACAAAATTTATGAGTGGCTATATTTAGCTTACAGCCTGCAAAGCATATTATTGTATTGACTAAGACTAAAGTTAGAGGGCTTTCTTCTCTATTATATGGTTGTATGTGACTATGCTTACCAACCTCACACTATATCTCTTGAAATCAATAGTCATACTTATCTAATCTATTCTTTAGCTATTTTATTTATATTTAAGCCATAAAAAATCCTACGTAGGCCATCTTTATTTATTTCACTACAATTACAGTATTACTATGAAAAGACTTTTTCTCATACATTTTTCTCCTATTGGCTTTAAAAACATTTGGTAAAGCATGATCTTCTCATTTTCAGAGTTTCATTGACTTATCAAAGTGCCAGTAAACCGCAAAATCTCTTGTCAGCTATTGTAGGACAAGGAAAGTCCTTCAAGATAAAATTACATGTATGAGGTGAGGTGAGGTGTAAATGAAGAAGTCAGAGTGCACCAACCATCTTAGGAACAAACAGACGGTGTTTTAAAGCTTATGCTTATTACCAACTAAGGAAAAAGAAAAAAATAACAGTGACAGCAGTTCAGCAGTTTTGGACTAAATATTTACTTTATTGTCTGAACATTTGCCCGCGTAACAGGACTGTTTCTGTCAGGATGTTATCTGTCAGTGGATTCATTGCTGAGTTTCTGCAGTGTTTGTGTCTTTTTGGTCATCTGACAAAGTTGTCAGTCTTATCAGCTATTTTTGATTGTCTCTTGAAATGGTTTGCACCAATTCAAAAAACTTTCCAACATTGTGCTACTTGAGTATTTTACATGCTTACAAGTCATAGCAATGGAGAAAATGAACTGGATTGATAAAATCTGTTATGATGCAACCAGCACATTAATAGAGGTAATAATGTGCTCTGGACAGAATATCCTTGATTGGATCGTCAAATCACAAGAATATAAGCTTTTCAAAAATGCTGCATAAGTAAGCTCCTAAAAAGCAGTTAGTGTCCATTAACAGAATTACTGAAACATAAATTGTGTTAAACGAACAGCTGGCTGGTAGGCTTTTGGAAGAGCATGAGGCCTAGTTTTTAGCAATCCTTGAAGGTTGCATTACCACCAGCTATGGGACATTCAAAGGAAAATTCGTTCTGATTTCCCTAAAGCCCATTTATAGACTTATACAAAAATAATCCTGTCAAATATCACATGTTAACCATTAAAAGTGTGTGGTTGTGTCTGTAACTAGAGAGATCCTACCCTCTGCATGTATTTCTTGTTCCTAAATGCAGCTAGCTTTAGGTAGTTGTTGTGAAACCCCTAGCCAATATCAGTGTGCAGGGTGTGAGGGAGGGGATCAATAAAAATGAATGACCTGGTTCCGGATCACAAGCAAACATTCAAGAGAAGCGATAAAGACAAAGGAGCCAGGGAGGAGGAGAAAGCTTTGAATGTTTGTTCACAAACCACAACTTACAAATTTGCTGACTCCATCTTTACCACACTTACAAATGTGCTCTGAATGGAAACACACCAGATATGCATTTATGACACTGGTTTAAATTCATTATAACTATGATAGAGATGTAGCTGTTGGTAGAAGCAGAGACAGGCATACTCTAACCCCCCCCCCCCCATCCCCTCATTAGCTTTACGCCTTCATCTCTGGTGCGTGCTCGTCATGCTCGTGCTCTGAAGCGTGCTCGCTGCTCTGTGTTGGAGCTGTGAAGGGAGTCTCAGCAGTACTGCCACTCTTGCCAGGCCTGTCTTCAACTGGCTACAGCAGTGTCTGTATTCAGATGCTAATTCACACTCCCAAGGGCATTCTGTAACCAGGTCAGCCTTGCTTGGAATATTTATAGAGGTCTGATGCTAGTGAAGTTTGCTGCTTGCTCCTGGGGGAGCAAAGGAGGTAGACCCTCTTTATGCTTAGTGCACCATTTCTCGAGAAAGTGTTGATATGAAAAATGCAGATATGAGGGAAAGAGGAGTCTCTGTTGTTGTTTTATGTGATACCTTCCAATTCAGAGCACTGACAGATTCAGTATCACTGCATCCAGCTGACTGTTGTAAACAAGGAAAGCCTCTTCTCCACAGTTTACGCTCATAACTTTGAGGAGCTGTGACTCTGGTTTTCAACACATTACCTCTGGCTTTCAGATTAGACACTTAAAACACTGTAATCTTCCTCTGATTGCAGTGCTGCCAAATCATCTTCATTATTACCATGCTCATACTATTTCTTGTGCTACAATTTTGTCATACTAACTTGTTTTATAGGAATAGTTTTGCCTTTGTGTGTACAATGTCAATCTCAGTTTCGAAAACAAAACATGTATATTTCCGATTAGACAAGGGCAGATAACCCATTTTAACTCAATGCTCTATTCTTGGTTCATGCCCACAGGGATTCTATGTTTGTGCTGAAATTGAAATAAATAAACCCTCTGACATCAGCCAGCCACAGCCTCAAACATTTAGTCATAGCTGAAAAAAACCATAGAAGCTTAGGAGAGCTGAGTGGTAATAGCTGATGTGTTTTCTCTTATAATTGGTGGCAGACAAATGATCTGAGTGCTGTATTAACAGCTTCTGCACATTTTTAATCGAAAAACATTTCTAACTAACACAGATCTTCGTCAGGCATTTTCTTGTAGGATGGGAAATGGTATGGTTATGAGGTACTAGTCATTAGAGGAACAAGCAGTGAACAATTTGATAGTACAGGCACCCAGGACGTTTACGTCTCACTCTGAGCTACCACGTTTAATTACATCAAAGCCTGGAGGGCTGCAACCTCTCACTACACATATCTCCCTTTGGTCCTCCTGTTTTATCATAAAGCTGTTATCCTCTAAGTAATTTGTAAGATGATTAATGAAGCAGCCTTTAAATTGGCTAATAGGCGATATCATAATGAGAAATGATTTGTACTGCTCCCATTTGTAGAAGGAAAATATTGTGGTATGTATTATTTCTCTTTGCTAAATTTCAAAAAGCAACGGTTTTAGAATTTACACAAAAAGTCCTGGAAAAAATCTATGAGAATGAAAAAAAGAAAGAAGCCAAATCAGTGGCTGCAGCAGAGAAGGAGCTGCAGGTGTGTTTGCTCACCTGTCTTTCTGTTTACCTGTGTGTCTGAAGCTGCTGGTGTGTCTGTGGCTTCAGGATACACCACCAAGCGAGTGCCCTTAGTGACACTAATCAAAGACACCTAAGATTTTGACCAACAGGTGCAGGCTTTGCCTAAATGCTAAACGTTAACATGTTCATGTTGGGTGCCCACAGGTGGCCTCACATTTGCTATATTGCCTATTTACATCAACCTTCTTTGTAGTGTGTAAGGCCGTCCTACTGTTTTTCCTGCGATTTCTGTCAAAGCTGAGACTGTAGAGCTTCTTTCAACTCAAAATGTTTAAAAAACTTTGAGGACAGAGAGGTGAACAGGTTATATAAGGACAGAAAGGTAAAAGGAGTTGTTACAATAGAGGCTACAACAACCACTGTGCTGCCAATGCAGGCTTGTGTCCATGCACTATTCTTTATAGTGATAAACTTTGTATCTATCGTTGTGTGTTTGGGGTTGCTGCTGCTGTGGAGTTGATTGATTATATATCTCTGTGTTTTCTACTTTGGCGTAGCTTCATTCTGCAATTGAAGTGGCCATTACTTAATTTCTGGAGCAAAATACTGCTTGTTTCAGCTGCCGTGGTAAAACTGATATCATTGGTATGCTCAGGCAGAAAAGTCTGTCTGTACAAATGACATTTATTGATGTTGTGGACATTTGGGCTTAGTGGTGTGACGTTGTTCCACTACTGTTGTTTGACTGACATTTAATCTACCTTATAGGCAGTGTACACTCCACTTGACAGGTGGCACTGATTTTGTGGCTGTGATATGCATTTTAACCTAGAAGAAGAACGTGTTTATTCAGCTTCCAAATTGAAAGCTGGAACAGGGAAAAAGGAAAGATCCAAGTACACAGCTCTGTAAGGACGCGAGGCAGGCTCAGCCATGGGTAAATGCATATTCAATAAGGAATGTTTGGCCGATGACAAATATGGTGGCTGGCTGAAAACACTGAGGGGATGATGAAGATGGCAGGTTCAGGCAAGGACAGGAGAGGTGTGAGGAGAGGAGAGGAGCAAGAAGGCCCTCCAGAGGCCTGAGGGGGCTGTAAAAGCTGTTAAAAAAGAGAAAGAAAGAAAACAACTCAATGAACTGTCAGCCACACAGTTACTGATGGATACATTTCTTTGAATATATCATTCATTGTGTTGATAAGGCTGGGAATATTTGTTTTTGTGTGTGTGGAGGTTAATTATTTCCAGAGTTAGAAAAAAGGGCTGACTTGTGTGCTGTTATATTTTGTTAAATTAAATGGATGTTACGTGGGTCTCCTTGCTGGTTGTTTAAACACATTTCAAATCATCACTGCACTTACCATTACCATGCCTGCAAAGAGACGACTTGCTTCAAAGTTGCACTTGTTAAATTTCTTTTTTAAAAACGACTGTTTTGTGTTTCTGTGGAATGGAAAACTGTTAACAATGTAACACACAACATACTTTCTCAGCCGTGAAGCTCAATCCATTTTCTGAAACCCCCCTAAAAATATATATTTAATGCTCAAATTAATAAACATGCAGTGACTAGTTGACAAATGACTTGCCTTGAAATAACAATTATTAGTCTACTAATATAGATTGTTTTACCCAAAAGTTGTATGAAGGAAACCACTAAGTTTGGTGCTTATTCACTTTGAAATGAAAAATTAAAGAACATAAAGAAAATAAACACATTCCTCCCCAGAAATTACCTTGGCAGACTTTCAGCGCACTTTGCACTTTCTGAGAACAAATTGAGATTGTCTTATCTGTACACTTTTTTTTGTTTGTTTATTCATATTCAGTTATATACTAACAGAGTATAGAGGAGTTTTTTTGTTAATTTCTTTTGCCACTGTGATGGCATTTCTTTTCTGAGGATTTTAAAAGGTCATAAAAGTCTACAAAAGTGCATAGATGCCCTGATTTTGTGGTAGATTTTTGTCAAAGATTGGAAATAGACCTTCCAGTAACTCCAGAGTTGGCTTTTGAACATGCTGGATCTTCTTAGCAGGTGTTATTAGGGAGTCTTCCTGCCATCAACTGGGCTTTATTTAGAGCTGAAAGGATGTGAAAGCCACCAGCTGCAGTTTTAAGACGGACAGGGAATTTGTGTGTAACTAAACTAACTTAAGCTTTTTACAGTTTATATCCAATGACTAACTTTTATCAAGTGTGTGTGTGTGTATTCTGGCTGCTCCTTCAGCTACAATCATTTGTTTTTAATTGCAGACACTTTAAATACAGGAGATGGGGAGTGTGAATGTTGTAGCTGTAACGTCACAGTTGATGGAGCAGCACGTTCCACTGACCTAAAGTAATGAAAAGTAATATAATGTTAGCTAAAACTGCTGACCAATAGACCTTTTAGATGCTACTGTTGCATATTTTGAGAAGAGGACAAGAACACAGAGACATAATCAAATTAGTGGTGATAATGAAAATAAAATTCTGCACCTTGATTTCACCATAAATTCTCAACTACTCAGGCGTTAATAAGATCAACTGTTAATAACTATTTTCAATAACAAATACAGACTGATTTATTACATAGTCATCCTACTGCATTTCAAACCTGAATCACTCGTAGGAAGAAGTTACACAAGCTAAAAACTACTTTGTTGTCCAGTTTAGGCAACCAGAACTAGTAGGAGGTAAATATTGTGCTAAAATAAGCCAACTGACTGTTGGTAGCAGACACATACACAGCTCTCTAGGTAGAAGTGGAAGTGTTGAATGGCAGTGTTGCAGCACTACACGAAGGTCAAACTAATTCCTGTCTTGGCACTGAATAAAAATTCGGAGCCATTTTAAGCAGTTTAGAAAGAGAAACTCAGATAACCAAAGCAAAAATGCTTCTATGGCTGTTCGTTTTGTGTCTTTCAGTAGTGAATTCTGTCATGCATATTTGAGTGATGATAAGTTGTTATGTAATGCTAAGAAGGCTGCTCATTAATATCATAAAAGCTGAGCTTGTTAATTATTGATTCATTTTCATCAGAGTTGACACCAGCAGGTGTTTTCAACTATATTCGTGTGACTTGTATATAAGTGAAAATGACAGTCAGAATTGAGATGGTTAAACTCATGGTAGTCAGTAGTTGACTAGTCAAAACGACCACTTTTTTTTATCAGGTTGTGTTTAACATTAGGTCTTTAGCTTGTGCTTCAGCCAGCACTGTGCTCCAATGAGTCACACCACATGTCCCATCTGCACAAACTGGTGCTGGTGTCAGCCTTGACCTCATGGCTGATCTCAGCTTTAATGCTGTAATAGTCAGTCGTCATAGGTCCTGCTCTGCTTTATTATCCTGACTGTCTGTTTTTCGTGAGTTCCCTGGAGAAATCCTCATGTTGGACTGTGATCATAACATATTCTGTCACTCTAAAGAACGCTGTTAAAATATATATTCAAACTAGGGTCTTGTGGAAATCATTTATCACTGATTTGGGGTTGATTTTTATCGTGACTTTTCTACAGGATATGATTTTTCCTCTCCTGCTGTATGTATATGTTAGTGCATCTTTGCATAAATGTGTTCCTGAATGTCCACATAAGAACACATGTTGCTGTGTGTGTGTGTTGGGGCAGGGGTCTTGGCTATACTATCAGCCATGTGCAGGCTTTTCTGCTCCAGAGAGCTCGGATTTATGTGCAGTGTGTGACCATGTGTGCCGGCGCTGAAATGCAGGATTTACTGCTACTGTCGATACCTCAACACTTTGCTCACAGCACACACACACACACATACACACACACACACACACAGGTTTCCTACCAACCAATCAATGACATTTTTGTTCCTTGGATTTAAGGCACCTGTGAAATGAGGTTTCTATCAGCAGCCCATAGTCTATCTTTTTGGTCTGACTTTATCTAGCGAAGCTGCAGCCTTGCTGGTAGAGGAGATGACTCTATCTTGTATAGTTTTGCTGAAAGTAGCTTAGCTAATCGCTGTCCATGGTAGCCACTTGCAGCTTAGCTCCTCTTTGAGTGCTGTGTCTCCGTGTGTGTGCAGCTTTTGGTGTCACCCAGTAACAGCAAATTGTCACAGTTGTCTTTACAAAAAAAAAATCACCTTTTCAAGAATTTCAACAATCTGTTTTCTCATTGACTGGAAGGCATTTTTAATGTTTCTTGAATTATCAGTGCCTCCATTAAGACCATCATAATGATATGCACTCGCGGAGAACACTAATGGCTCTCTAAAGCACTCTGGGTAATTGCATCCACCAAATACTGTGTACAGTGTTTTTATATTAATATTTTCACGGTGTGATTTTTTTAACTTTAACTGTCAACTTCGAGTTAAGAGATAAAACGAAGCTGACTAGATACCTGCAAAATTATGGAAAGGAGCTAATTTGTCATTGCTTTTTGCTGCATTAGTGTCAAGTCAAGTGTATCGTGTCGTTTTAATCAGAGCACCAATTTGATCCTTCTATAGTGAGCAGCTGTTTTCAGTTTGTAGCACATTAGATCATGATTGTGCTGCCATTTATCACTCATGGATCAATAGCACAGTAATTACACCTCTGCAGTCTTGCTTATTTAAAGGGCTTGCCCTCTTGCAGTTATTTGCCTCCAAAATAGCAATATGATAGCAACCACTTTTACTTACCTAATGTTCCATGTCTCCACAGCTATGACCGTTATGTCACGCGACGTTATTGATCAAAGACATCAATTTTGATTTTGTGCTGCATAGATTTAAAGTATTCCATGTAAAAATAAGAATTTTTGCATAAAAACCTTTAGTTGTGTGTCTTTTGTTGTACAACAGAGCTTTTTGCTGCTGGTTGTATTTAACAGTATTCTTCTGTTTGTGGCTGCTATTTCTGAGGTGCATATTGACTCTGTCTTCATTTCTTGATAAATTGTTAAGCAAATCAGAATTGAGTCATCAGACAATAATAGTGATTAGTGTCCTAACTTGTGTGTATTTTCCGGTGAGCTGCTCTTTTCTTAACACCAGACTCTTCTGTCATTTTTCTCCTTTCAGACAGCAGTGCTTTGGATACACAGGTTTTAAGTCATTGCTTTTCATCAAGCACGTGGACACGTGGTTTCCTTGCATGTGCATGTGTTGGTGTATATGTTTGTAAATGTGGCTCGTGTTTTGTGGTACATTGTGCAATGCTGTGTGGATTTTATATCTCCTTTGACTTTGCTTTAAGATAAGTCAACCATACCCGATTGTACCTGTAAGTGTATGTGCTTGTGTGTTTGTTTTTTTAGATAAACTGAGGTGATATTTGCAGGTATAAAGAAGAAAGCAGCATGTGCCTTTGAGCTCTCTTACTGTTACTTTGTGCTGGTTCTCCTTTTATTAGTCTCTTTTTGGAAAATGATTTGTGTATCTAACTGACCATTTTGGTCAGTGAGGAGGGAGGGTTACACAATAGTCAAATCTGGCCTGAAGCACCAAGAGCGGCAAAACTCTCAGTCTTGAGCCCACAAATTACATTGATGTGGAATAATTTGGTCGTTTGCCTGTGGTGCTTCTCTCTCCTCTCCCTGTGCTGTACTCCCCTCTGCTATCATTTATCTTATCCTGAATTGACCTCCTGATGTACTGTATTTTAGCCTGTAACTTCTTTTGTTTTTTTGGTTTTTGTTTTAATTTTGCTGTTTGCTTTGTGTTTAAATGTGTGTGCTTATTTTATATTCACTTGTTTTACATGGTCTGTTTCTCCTCTCTTTAGCCTCGCAGTTTACTGGATCCCAAAGTGCTTGGCTTGCAGTCTGGAGGGTGAGTGGTGGCTCACTTCCTAATGTGTTGGGTTCACAATTACACAAATTTGAACTGCTGTGGTATTTTGTATTCCCCCCACTGAGGCACATGTTGCAGAAATATTACAGGCATGCTGATACTCTGGAATGCAGCCGCAATTAAGGTGCCCTGCTCAAGACAAGATGAATATACAAGATGCCTGCTGCTGTCATAGTTTGTCGAAAAACAATCTGAATTAACAATTAATTAAGAAGTTTTATGCAAAGCATAGATGCATTATACATAAAGGCCTCAGGTTTAGGAAAGGGCCAGCACAGCTCTTCAGCTCTTCGTTGTGCATCTTTAGGGTCATACCTCCGATGTTGCCGAGAGGGCTGACAGAAAAGCTTGAGAAACTTCATCTTTGTGGAGACTTTGGAGCTCGATGTCATGTTGAGGTCATTAAAGAGGCTTTGAGTGACAGCTGAGGTGATGCCACTGAGAGCCTCACGAAAAACGAGCAAGACTGATGGGGAAAACAGTGAGGGGGCTGTGGAGTGTGCACGCGGGAGCTGGAAGATGGATAGAGCCAGAAAACTGTAAAAAAAAAACATAAAAAAAATGAAAGAGACAACTGAGAAAAACTTGTCTAACAGAATCAATTTTTAAATGTGAGATCTCACATTCAGTGTTTATTGTAGTAATATATATTTAGTAATAGCTGTTATATGTTTCAATAAGAGACGTCACTGCAACAATACCTGAAAATGTGTTGATAACATGAAAGAGAGAGGGCTTATGGGAACAGCAGAGGGTGAGAAGGATACCATGGAGCTCTGACACAGCTGGTTAGCATCATGTGAAGTGAAGAGGAAGAGGGTGAGACAGGTTAGGCATGAGGCATGATCCATGGCGTTCGCCGGCTGTGTAAATCAAGACCCCCCTTTCAGAGTAGTAATGTCTCCCCCAGTATGGCATTATTATGATATTAATACACCTTAAATCTGTCTGCTTCTCCAGGGCTGGCAGTATTCTTTATGGTATTGACAGCATGCCAGATTTACGCCGCAAGAGGACAGTGCCTCTTGTCCGAGACCTGGTGAGTCATCTGCCTCAACAAGGTTATGTGTGATTTATGTGAAATGTATCTGAGTGACCCCACATGCTACCACACTGCTGGAACTCCTGCTCAGTGTGAGTATGGATGCCTGCTGAAGACCGTAACTTGATAAAATGTGCTAATGCTTCACAGTGACAGTGTTTGTTCTCATTATATAACATCCCAGGACAAGCCCAGGACTGATAATAGCCTTAATGTGATTTAAGCTGAAGTCTCTGCAACTTTAATGGTTCTTAAAATTGATTTGTGATTTTAAATACAAGTATGTCACAACACATTGATCGGGATTATTTGAAAATAACTTACAGTGTAGTTTCAAAATAAATTAGCTTAAGATCCCATAAACTTTCATTGGGATAAAATAAGCCAATAAGGAGTTGAATGGTGATAAAAGCAACCACTTAAAAACTTTGGCTGTTTAATGTAGAGCACTGCCTTCTGGGAATGCTAAATGTAACCTTAGCCATAACGCTATGGCTTGATTAATTACCCTAGAGAGAGTATTTAAGACAGCATCACAGTGATGCTTCCCCATTTGCTTTTATTGGAACATAATGCGTCATAACATGTCATTCAGAGAGGCCTGTTGCAGTGCGGTCCACTTTAGCACCGCGCCACATGGTTAGTCTGTGAGAGACATCAGGCTGTCGTGATGCAGATGGTATACATGTCTGTTTATAACTGTTTGTCCATAATGTGCTGCACAGTGTGTGTTTGTCTTGTGTTTGTTTGTCTCTCATCTTAATGTTTTTTTGCTCAAACAAATAGAAAAAAAAATCTGAATTCTTAAATTAGATTTCTTGTAAAAGACCTGTTCAGTACTTCAGCATTCTTCTCTTTAAAGATTTAGCGTTTCTTGTGAAATGCCATGGTTGTGTAGCTTGATGTCATACACGTAGATGATGATGAATGTTTATATCACAGTGAACAACATGAGTTGATGCTGTATTTGTCCATATCTCTCATGAAATTAATAACCAACAATGTCTTGGTAAGTATGGGTTGTCGTTTTTTATTTTTTATTCTTTTGGATTTTGCGTGTATATTTGCCATTCCTACATAAACCCATAACAGCTATGGGTGATATTTTTCAGTGAGTTGTCAGATTTCAGCCTCGCCGATGCTTGGCCATTTTTCTTCTTCTTCATTTTTTCATTTTTTTTTCATTTTTTTGTTGCTCGGCAGGTGTCAAAAAAAAAAAATTGTATTTATCTTGAAATGATGACAACTCAGCCCAAAAATATATCCAAGAGACTTCATTGACTTCTGATTTAACTGTGTGAGGCTTTTAAATCATGTAAAAGTGACACCGAGCAAGCCTTTTACACGTGGGATGAAGTCAGTAGTCAGCAAACTGATTGGTCCCCTTTTCATGCCTCTCCTTTGTCAGTGTCCTCCATTTGCTGTGTGATTGCTTCAGGGCAGCAACAGCGCTTAATTGGAACGGACATTAGGGGTCCCCCATACAATGGCGGGATGCAAAAACATAAACGCACAAACAAAAATAGAAAGCCGAAAAAATCGATTCGCAAAGCATTGAACGCTATCTTGTAGCCGGACAGATCATATCTGGACATGGGGTCGTATTGTAATGCCCGTAGCATCCTCAGCAGTGCTGGTGCATGTTGTTAAAACTTACATCAACACTCACGGTTCATGTAGAGGTCATGTTCCCTCCTACATTCTCCATGGCTTCCATGGATCTTTACCATAGCTGGGCTGTACAGACAAGAGGGTCGTGGTAAAGACTGATCCAATATTGTCAGCTGTCCATGTCTGCATTCCTCTGTTAAGTAACTTCCTCCAGTATGGGATAAATGTCTATCAATCTCTGGTCACCCAAACTCAATGGATCTTATTACAACAGCTAATTTACGTGTGTGTACATGTGCAAGTCTCTGTGTGTGTGAGTGTGTGTGTGTGTGAGAGAGAGAGAGAGAGAGAGAAAGTAAGTGTTGTGCAGTATAACTGGCTTCACCCATACGTGAGTGTGTGTGTGTGTGTCTTGTGTTTCTCTGTTTGTGTCAAACTAGTGTGCAGAGCAGACAGCAGAAAATATGGTCAAAACTTCATCCAACAGAGAACTGAATATAAATGCCAAGCATGACTGCAGTTTAGAAACTTCCAATGCATGAGTGAAAAAAGAATCATGCAACGGCTGTAAAATATCTCCTGTTGAATAGTTGAATCTTTCTAGAGCTCTGTGCCCTACCCAGCAGTCCTGCATGGCAGTTGAGACACCTAAGCGCTCAGTATGGATAAGAAATACAAGCCCTCTGCTGTTTGTGCTTTCAGCATTCACTTTTTTACTGCCTGTCTAATTCTATTATTTTATTTCTTTCATTCTCTTTTCATGGCTTAATGGATATCACAGGCTTTGGTAAGCATACTGTCTGTCTGTGCATGTCTGCAATTAAAGAGAAACTCATGAATTTTTTGTCTTAATACACATCCAATACAAAAAAATGGAAGAATCTTGTTTTGATCTACAGACTTACTTTTATTAAGCTAATTTCTCTGCTGAATTTACATTGCATGTGTATTTCATTTCTATTAGGGACTTTTCTTCCTTTTTACACAATATTATTACATATTCACAAGCTATTTAACTATATAGATGTGTGTAATTCTGCGATATCGCATAAAAATGCAGATAGATAAAATGAGTCTGTGGATTTATCTCTTTTCATTATCTCCATTTTCCTCTCCTTTGCTCAGACCCTCACTGCTCGAAAGGCAGGCATCTCGTTCGCTCTGGTGAACCGTTCCACCCTGAATAATGAGGACCTGGTGAGTACTAACATTCCCATGCAATGCCTGCATGGGAAATTATTGTCTGTTTATTGGTGGATATTCTTGGTAATGGGGTGTTCTATGGGGACACGGGATGCTGGATATGACCTGGCTTTTATAAGTGCTGTGTTTGCTGCAGCCGTTTTACTTGAGGGGACCAGGATCACGCTGCCAGGAACACAGGGTTACAAAATGAAAATGAAATGGACTGCATTAGTTGCTGGCCTTATTTCTTCAGATATACAAAAAGCCTGACGTCATCTGTCCGTCTGCCTGTCTCAGTCTGTCTGCAATACATGCCATGTTTTATTAGAATAGTCTCCGTGGCTAGCTACTCACTCTTTCTGCTGCGCTCAGTCTGTCAGATCATTTGGCTGCATTTAGAAATTAAGTGATGGATTACTAAGAAGCACTGTGCATGCAGGAAGACAGGGCCATGGAGAAAGAGCAGAATGTCTCAGCCAGCGATGTGAGACACTTTTGTGTTGACCTCCAAAGCTCTCTCTGCATTAATTGATTGCAATTCTTTCCTCCCAGAGGGAGGACAGTGTTATAGCAGGCAAACAGCAGGAGAAAGCAGATTCCCAGCAAGACAAACAAGCAGACAATTTCAAACCTACAAGATTACTGAATTCAAATGTACATTATAAACAAATATTTAATCTTCTCAAATGGGAGACGCTGCCCTCAGTTTGCGCACATGAATTTGTGTACATGTTCAGATCACTTATCTATTTCACACACTTGACTTGGTCTTTATGGTCCACATGCCCAGTTGCCCTAAAGTGACATGGTCCTGATTGCTTGCTAATACCCTCAGGGGCTTTAGGGATGAACAACTCGTGTCCCAGATGAGAGTGAAATGATGTGAAAGACACACTGTGTTATTTTGTGTAGTAGGAGACCTGATTCCTGGGCAAATTTTGAGATTGTACCACAGTTGAAAGTAAGGAGCTGAACCTAAGCAATAGATGTCCCGTAATCTGATACAGAGGAAACAAGGAAGAGTTTAGTGATTGGTGGTCGAGGCGAGCTGAGTTCCGAGCAAAGCTGCAGATTGTGCGGTCTTTGTAAGTAGGACGAGCAGATGTCAGAGTTTTATCTGCTGCATTAAGTCCAGGAGAGTGCTTTCCTGTGAGGACTGCAAAATACTCAGTAAACCACCATATGCTGCTTCAGTGTGTGTAGCGGAGTTAGCGGAAGACCGGAGAAAGGACGAGGAAGAAAAAGGTGAGAAAAGAAGTGAAACTGGGATGCAGTGAGAGATGATCAGAGCTAAGAGTGGCCGGCCATCGTGACACAGTGGCCCTGATGCCACTGATCAGGCAGCCATGTTGAACAATCTGCCTTCTAGTCCCTGGAAAGATATTTGAGCCTTTTCAGAGTGCTTCCTTCCTCCTCCCCCTTCTTTCTCAGCTGTGCCCCACCTCCTCCATTTTCTTTTCTTTCTCTACTTAATGCATATTAATTGGATTGGATTTTAAAAAGCCATACGCTGTCTTTGCTCACGTATATGAAAATATCTCTCTCTTGACGATACGCTCCTTCTGCGTCATGTTTCCCATCTATCTGCTTTTTGGAGCAGAAAGGAACATTGTGTGTGGGCCGGCTAACGGCCCGCGTGTCTGCTCGATGTTCTGAGCTGCATGTGATCTGAACACGGGAGCCTTTTAACCGCGACTGTCAACTTAAACTTACCTGCTGAGACAAAGACAGGGACAAAGGAAGAGGAGAGCTGGGATCTGACACGGGTCAAGGACTATCTGGAAATAAGATGTGATGTGTTGCTCTAAGTCAGTTCAGATATCATTAGGCGAGCTGTTAAGCAGCACAATTTACTACACTGATTTTAAAATGCTTGTCTGCAATTTCAGCTGAAGTTATTTTAGTTTTTGTGACTCTTGCCAGACAGGAAAACCAATTAGATCAAATTTGCATTTTGTTAAATTTTACGCCACAGTCACGCTTTTGCAAAAAAACCCCCCAAAAAAACACATGGATTTCCTGTTAGGGCATCCATGGTAGAGCAAAAAAATGAGAGGTGTAGGGAGGATGGAAGAGGATGAGGAGGATGGTGGTGTTGGTGAAGTGGTGGACAAGGACAATAGATGGTGAAATTGGAAAGGTGGGGTGAGAGGAGGAGGAGGACAGATTAGATTCTTCTCTGTCATGTGGCTCTCAGGCAGAAGCAGCAGCTGTCAATCAATTTTCTCAGTGTCTTGCTCAAAATCACCAGGGTTACCTCCTGGTGTAACACATGAGACTTACACATTCAACACTCTTCCCACATCTGCTGCACAGTGTGAAGCGTAGTGTCAGGATGTGGAGTGATGAGACAGAGAGTGAGAGAGGGAAATTTAAAAAGACAGACACTGGCTGCATCAATGAAAGGGATGAATACTAAAACACAGCACGATGTTCAAAGAAATGCAACCGCTCAACATTTTCTGTACCGCTGAAAACATTGAGTCGGCTGGTAAAATGGAGGCTGATAGATAGAAATTAACCAGCCAAGACAACTCAGAAAAAAAGAGAATAAGGAAATCTCTGAGATTTTTCATGCCCATGGAAATTTTGGCTCACTCAATCTCCTGCAGGCGCCGTCAATGTTAGACGCTTCAGTATTTAATTTGGTGAGGAGGGAGCTCCCGGGTGCGGCCCCGGTCTGGCTTGTGTGTAAGTTGTGGATAATTCTCAGACATCTGCTCCATCTCAATGTTCTAAGATTAAAAAGGGAAATCTCTCTGTCTCCCTCTGTGTTTCATTAAAGGTCTACCAGGGTTCAGCAAGCATCTCTGTTGCATCAGCGAAGCTTTACAACGTTAGACAGCCTTGTTGTCCTGTCATCTGGTGTCATTTAATCATCTGTGCGAGGGAATGAGTGTGTGTATCTGTGTGTGTGTGTTCGACTAAGCAGGGCAGTAGCCCTCATGGTGAAGTGCAGAGCTACTGTCCAAGTGTTAAAGTACACTGTCAACACACAGGGCTGACAGCATAAGGAGGGGTGGGGGGAGGAGGAGGGTGGAGTGGAGTGAGGCACAAGTACCACTTGAAGATTTATTTTACCACCATATATCTCCTTCTCTTTTTCTGTCACCTTCTCTCTCTCTGTTCTCTCTCCCTCTGTCTCTCCCTCTCTCAATCTGGATAATGCTTTCTTTTAAAAAACTTATTTACGGCACCCATTGATTCTGCCTCCAAGAATTGGCAAGTCCCAGCCCCTTTTCCAGTCCTTGTGGATGGCAGGGCTGCTGCAGTAAAGCATTCCATTTGAAGAGGCTTCTGTTACACAGCAATTAGTCCAGACGGCCTCTAGCAGACTTTATAATTTGGTCTGGAGGAGCTTTGGTCAGTAAACCACTCAGTGTGAACAAAGACTGTGGGCTAAGGATGCTGTTAATCTACACCTAATGAGATGTAAGGCTGATTTACTCTCATGCAGCTCACCTCTCCTTTGATCATGAGACAATCAGAGAAGGATTGACAAAGCCCCTGACAAGCTGTCTAATGGGATAGACTAATTTCTTAAATCATTTTCTCAAAAATATGCTGAAGAATGCTACAGTTCTGATAAATGATAGCTGCAGTTTGGCACAAGTTAAAAAATTGCCAATTGCAGAAGTGTATTGTAAATTTCATCCGTCTCAGACTGCAGATCAAATTGATTTAGGCCCAGAGAGGCAGCCTGTTAAACTACAAACCTCTTGTGCTGATCTTGAGATGTTTTCAACAATTAGGAAAAGAAAATTAAGTACAAAGTTATTTTTACTGTATTTTTGAAGTTGGTGCAATGGAAGTTTAACAACAGCAGCTATACCGTTCTCCCATCCCCAACTCTTTTCCTTTAGTCCCTGTATGTTTTTGTGATTCTCAAAGCTCTCTCTCTTTGTTTTCAGAAACTACATGTCTTTAAGAAGACTCTCCAGGCCTTGATCTACCCGATTTCGTCCACAACTCCCCATAACTTTGAGGTGTGGACGGCGACTGCACCCACTTACTGCCATGAGTGTGAGGGCCTGCTGTGGGGCATCGCCCGTCAGGGCATGCGCTGCTCGGAGTGTGGTGTCAAATGCCACGAGAAGTGCCAGGACCTGCTCAATGCAGATTGTTTACAAAGTAAGGAACAAGATGCATCCCATAATGCTCAGATGTACCCATCACAAAGACTCTGAAATTCATTGGCATGTGCTCATTAACATGTCTCGTTGAGAATTGCTGGCTTAAACAGAATCATGCAGGAAATACATTCAAATGAACCTGAATTCTGTGTTATTTAATATACTTCAGATAATTTTCTCAGCTTTACAGTCTGATCTTACAATTGACTTTTTCTTAGCCCTGCTGGCTAACAATCAAACAAATTTTGAATCATTTTAGAATAGGAGGAATCTGAAAACATGGTTTGTCTGGTTATCTGTTAAGTGTGCTTGATGCTGGAGTGGCACTTCATCTGTATGGAGTTGTATTTGGGTTCAGTTCTTCCTTCTCCAACATCTCTTTGAACACCTACGCTGTACTGAAAAATCCAACAGTACAGGTCGATGCTGTTATGGGGATTTGTATAATTCATATTACATGTCCTCTTGCACTTCTTGCTTCAAGTGACATGGTGCATTTACACTGCCTCGCTTAGTCATTGGCACTCATTACAGCCTCCAATCAGCTTCTACAATCAGGCACACCCCTGTTGTTACAGTGTCAACTCATAGGAACAGTGTGACATGCAGGCTTCAGGATGATCCTCACGGCAATCCTCGCACACTCTAACTGGATTAGCTACACCATGGCTGGTATAAAACTCCATGGTTTATACAGTTTTCTACAAGCATAACAATGTTTTGTAGTTCAAACTGTGATTCATCTTTATCACATTTCAATCTGCACTCATGAATACACTCTATTTACATGAACCTGTGATCAGATACAGAGAATTAACCATCACTTGCACCTCTTTTATCTTACAAACACACATATAAATAAACACACATATGAAGTGTGACCAGAAAGGAGACAGTAACGAGACAGCTCTTGTTGCACACAAATGGAGCGCTGCACAGTGAGGCGCATGTAGCAGGTGCAAGCTATCACTTTCCTAAGTAATTATCGCAGGTTTCATCCCTCGATCACCTTTTTTTGTGACCACTGGTACATGCCAGATTTTTAATCACACCTTGCACACATTAACATTAACATGTGAATTTGTAATTTCTCATCCTCCCCACGTGCTCACAGTCAATCATAGTGGGACAGGTAATGACTGGGACACACACACGCTGTGTGAGCAGTGCGTGTAAGTCAGTGAAATACTGCAGCTCATGTGCATGAGGTGTCTTCACAGACAGTGTTACTACTGCAGGGCTGCTGCTGCCCAATGGTCATTAACAATGCTGACAGCATGATTTTTAATCTCGTTTGGAGAGAATGAGATGGAGAGAACTCCAACAGAGAACTATTATTCACCTGATATTGATACTTTTTTAATCATGTGAATTGTGCTAAAAGCAAATATATGGATATGTTTCCAGTATGATGTCCACATGACTATGAACTGATAATCTTCACTGTAATTTTTTTTTGATGGGAATCATTTGCATCACGCATATAAAACTTGTTAGACCCAAAGCATTAAAATTCCTTCTCAGCTGGACTGTGTGACTGCTCCAATCTGTTAACATGGACACTGAAATAAAAGGCAAGATGTTCCTGGAGAGTCCTGGATGTTGTAAGATGGGCTTGTACAACAACATTAGTAATAGAATTTAAAGCTTGTCAGCCTTAGTTAAATAAAATAAGATAACAAAGACAATGGGACTGGATGGACCAGTTTTGTATTTCAATTTCTTAGCTATTAAATACAGACTATTTGGCCTAAACTTTCCCTCAAACACTTGGTTTCTTCAGGGGCCGTGGAGAAGAGCTCCAAACACGGGGCAGAGGACAAAACCCAGAACATCATAATGGCTATGAAGGAGCGCATGAAGATAAGGGAGAAGAACCGCCCCGAGGTGTTCGAGGTGATCCAGGAGATGTTCCACGTCACTAAAGAAGAGTTCAACAGCCATCTGAAGACGGCCAAGCAGGCTGTGCTGGATGGAACCTCCAAGTGGTCTGCCAAAATCAACATCACAGGTCAGCCTGGTTCCTGAGATTTTACCTAAAGGTCCATTCTTCAAAAGCATCTGCTGAAACATTAATGAATCTGTCAATTATGAGTAATTATGTTCATTAGCTTTCACATACACCTCAATCATCAATCAAATGAATAGTGATGTATGCTTTATAACTCGGGATGTTCTGACACTGCTGCAGGTGACCTTTGACCATTTTGACCATGACCTTTAACCCTTTATTCAGTCTTGCAACGTTAAATCAACAAAACTGCCATTAAATGTCAGGCTCATCTCAGAGAACAAACAATATTATTTAAATCAGTGTTGGGTTGTTATTAACCTCAAAAATCCTGGTCATTGCCCTTTGACACTGAACCACAGCAGCACACACGATTATTTAGATATAGAAATTGACTTTGGGAAATTACAATTTGCTTATAAAACCACGAGGGTTAGCACTGCCACAGCTTTCTGTGGACATTATTGATTGATTTCTGGTCATTATGCAGAGATTTTCACTTTTTCTTTTAACATCTCTGTTTTCTCCTCCACTTGATTGGTGCACCTCAGCAGTGACACATGAGTTGTTGGCTTTGCTACATGGGTTTTCACTTGTTAAACACTGGCACACGAATTTCAAAGTGTCTGAGGAGAAGTCATAAAGGGGCCATGATGACTTGTTATTATAGTGGAAGAGTACTTGCTACAACTGCCAGAACTCTTTATGTCTTTTTGGAGCTCACCATGACGCTGCTGTCTGCAGTGTACTTTATAAATGAATCCCCCACAGCTGCACGTCGAGCTCTTTCAGAGATGCCAATCACAACGCCGTGCCCTTCAGTGCAGTCTGACAGTGCAGCACTTGACAGCACCTTCAGATGAAAATGATTTGGTGTTTTTATGAAGACATCTTTATTATGCATGTTTTTTTTACTTTTTTTCAGGGTCTTAAAATTTTTTTTGGGAACGCAGTTCTTGCTTATTAAGAAGGAAGGAAGGGATATAACCAAATCCCATGCCCATATTTAAGTCTTATTTTCTGCTCTATATTTTACACGCTGTTTGATTACATAACCACTGTTGTTTATTCCTATTTCCCTCTAAAAAATCCTCTCTTAGGCTCCTCTTTCATTTCATCACTTCATGTTTTGCACACATGACCTAATCACTGGGTTTTATTTCATAGTTAGATAACTGAAGTGCCAGAAAGAAGGTCAGGAAGTTAGCTTTGTAACCTCAACCCCTGACTCCAGCCCGTCTCTGCAGAAACTGTGCCAGGCTGAGCTCATTTATTGCTCACCTTGCATTTCTGGCAGTGTCAATACACCAGAGAGAAACAGAAACAGAGAACAGAAACAGAGAAGGAGGGAGGCAAACAGAGAGGGAGAGAGACAGGATGAGAGACGCGATGAGGAGGATTGTAAGAGACGAAAAGGAAGACGAAAAAAATTAAAATTTGATCAGCAGATTCAGTGCTGGAATGAAACGCTGTCAGACCAACTCTGCTCCCAGTTTCAGTTCAAGGCACAGAGATGCTCAAAACAAATCCACACAGGGATGTCGGGCAAAAAGTCACACTGTAAAGAAGCAATAATGGTGATGATAATGGTGCACCTTTGACAATCTTCCCTTTGAGAGATTCACATTGTTGTGCATTTTTTTAACATAGAAAATGTGACAGAAATGGGGATGCACTTACTTTTTATCCTCTGCACATGAGGCCAACTGGGCATGTTTGTTGCAGTGTTGTTTGAGTGAGGGGTCGGGACTGGATGATTTGACAGTGATCTATACATATGTTACTGTCTTAGACCCCTCTTTTGCTAGCAGAGGTATTTGATTTTAAGCACTCCTGGAGCGAGCGGGCCATGGCTCCTCAGACCTCTGTATCCTGCCCACTAACTTCAGTCAGCATTGAACTGAGGGATATATATGTATCCTGAATTATTTAGACTGTCACTTATGCATATTTAATGTCCCAGTGTCCTTTTTCCCTTTTATGGCGCTGTGAAATACTACTGTCTCCCCTTCTCTGCGCCTCCCTCTGTGTGTGTGTGTGTGTGTGTGTGTGTATGTGTGTGTGTGAGATTTTGAATCAGGGATCTTTCTTTGCTCAGCATAGATATGCTGTAGCAGTGGGCAGAGACACATAAGTGGGAACTACCTACTGCTTGGATGCAGTGATGGATAAATTATAGATATATTCAACACTTCTCAAACACACAGAAAGATAAATATTGGCAGCTATCAATGGACTGGGCTGTTTATTGCATCAGCTTCTAGCCAGTGCACAAGGGTGCTGTAGCAGTGGTGGGAAGTGACAAGACCTTGATTTTTACATGTAAAACCACAAAATCAATTAAATCAAATCTATGTACCCAAGTGGCAATAAAAGCAGAGGTAGATTCAAGAGTGGGTTTAGCCAATGTTGCTGTAAAATCCCCATGACTTTCAAAATAATAGGATATTATAATAAATTCAGGACAAGAGACCTTCCATCTACAAATTTACATTTTCATAATCTTTAAGCTGGTTAAATAAATTGCTTGTGGTTCAAACATGACTCCTCACTCTTCTCCCCTGATGTCTTCCTTCCAGTCATGAGTGCACAGGGCTTACAGGCCAAGGATAAAACCGGCTCCAGCGACCCCTACGTCACTGTCCAGGTGGGAAAGACCAAACGCAGGACGAAGACAATCTTTGGCAACCTCAACCCGATCTGGGACGAGAAGTTCAACTTGTGAGTGTTCTCTATTAATCTGACCTCTTTCTGTTTGGATAATCCCAACTAAGATTTGGAATCATCTGTTCGAGGGAATCTTAAGGAATCAGTAAATCAGTAAAAGTAAATTCTCTGACTGATGACAGGTTACACACCAGCTGCACTGCAGAGATTTTGGAGATGCAGACTCTGCTTAAAACAGCTTTACGATGGCATCCATCAGGGTTGACAACAAAGGTCTTAACTCTGGAAATCCTTTTGTGCTTAACTGCTTAGTCGTATGTAGCTCCTCTTGCTGTGTGACTCCTCTGTTGTGCTGACGAGGCTTCTGCGTCTTTGTTTTTAGAAGGCTGTTCTCCTTGGTCAGTATATTGGTCAGTATGCAGTAGCCACTAGAATGTCACTGCTAAATTTAGGTTAGTTCTCTGTCTCTGCCTTGTTTTTCTGCTATACTCTTCATTTTTTACCTCCAACAACAAATAAACAGTGTGGACTTATGAATCAGTAGGTAGGTCATTCTGCAAATCTAATGGGAAGTAGGTTGACAATATGATGAGTAATTGTGAGGGAGTTTCCAGGGAACTACCTGAAAAATTTATTTTGGAAAATGTGGAAGATTAGAGCCTTTGGAAGCCTTGTGCGGGCTTGCAATGTTTACCACAATAAAAAATGCTGCAGAGTTCCTAGCAGTACTTTTGATAAAATTTCCTGCATCAGTTTTAGAAATAAAAGCAAAGTTCTGCTAAACTGATCTAACTGAAACATTTGTAACAATGTCTCAAGATAGAAATGTGAGCCCTGTTAGACCTGTCTGTAGCAACAAACAAATATATTTTGGGCACATGATTTAAACCAGATTTGGTTCCAACATACTGGACATTAACAGAGCATCTACTTTTTATTTTATTTTATTTTTTTTTCCTCTCTTCTAAACTGTAATCCTCTGTCTGGAGATGGAGCACTGAGGAGCCACTGTTAAAGAATCAATGAGGGGTTTTTCATGTGCACTTAAAGTGGAGCAGCTTATAGCTTCTTTGTTTGTTTTCATTCATGCAAGCAGTAAGTCTTTCAACACTGGTCCACTGAAGGTATCTGTCCATGGGTTTAGGTCACTGCAACTATTTTTTTAATATATATATTTTATATAGTGTTGGTGCTTGGTGCTTCTCCCTCCCAAATTAAGGTCTCAAATCAATACTACGATAGTAATTGTTAATACTTGTTACAATAGGCCCATGTGTGTACTACAGGAACACGTGTATACTACTCTGGAGACACGGTATGTGCATGTGTGTGTTCATGTCCCATAACAAGGCTCCACACCTGTAATGAGACTCCAGTGGTGGCTGTAATAAAGCTCTTTCCTGATACTACAGGGATGTAGATTAATAGAGCGATACATTACTGTGTGCTTGGCAGAGAGCGAAGTCCCAGAGTAGTGCAGCAGCTGCAGCAAGTGCTTCCCCTGGAAAGGGATTAGTTAAAAAAAAAAAAACGAAAAAAAAAAACCTGCAGATACTGTTTCTCTGGCCGTCGCACCCAAGATGTCATTAGAGCAAAATGTAATCTGTCGGTTTTAATTCCAGTGCAGAACAGCCTGACCCCATCTGAAGCTAAGTGCTTTGGCCACCTCTGTTCTATTTAGCAGAGTCATTATTGTGAAACGTCTGTCAGTTGCACTGTTGCAAGAGGAACCAAAGAGATGGCCATAAAGCTTTCACAAATAAATAATCCTCATTATGCATGCTATGCAGTCATACTTATGAAACCCTCAGCTCTTCTCTGATGGCTTAGCATGCACTGGAAAAAAGGCAGAGTAAAGGTCATGCAGTATCTTGGAGTAATTTCTGCTTTCAGGCAGGCCCTTCTCCATGAACACATACACACTCACTCTCACACACCCGTGTGCATACACAATTACACATACATCATCTTATTTGAATCCAGGCAAAAACTGTTCTCCATATGTTACAGAGAAAACAGTCAGGAAGTGTTTGCTTGTGTGTGTGTGTGTCTAAACTGGGGTTGAAATGTGCATTTGACTGCCTTTCTGTGATGCCGAGAGACCTAATGAGCTGTCATTCAATGTGCTGCTGCTGTTGTTTATGTTGTTGTGATTGTTCTGACGCGGTGTAATCATCTTCCACATTGCAGTGAATGTCACAACGCCACTGACCGCATTAAGGTGCGTGTATGGGACGAGGACGATGACATCAAATCCCGAGTGAAGCAGCATTTCAAACGGGAGTCAGATGATTTCCTGGGCCAGACCATCATCGAAGTCCGCACTCTTAGTGGAGAAATGGACGTGTGGTACAACCTAGGTATGTCCATCTAATAACACAATTAACTATCGGAATCTTCTCATACATAGAAGATACTGGATCACTGACAATCATGATAGTAGTTATTATGACACATCATATTAAATGTATAGTGTGTGATATAAATCACTATATTGGGATATTTAGCATAACCTTTTTCCATTCAACAGAAGTTTTTTATTATTAGTCAATTTATTAATACAAAACGCTCAGCCTTTCAAATGTTTCATGTGTGAAAGTAAGCAGCCATACTGGAGCTTTGCATCATAAAACATAATTTCAGAATGGCAAAGCTTTGTTTGAAATCACTGATTTTTAGAAAGTTAAGTATACAGAACTACAAAAGTGACCAGGCTTTTGATGCAGTATTGGTGTTACGCTGTAGGGTTACAAATAAAGATGATTTTCATTATCAATATAGCTGTCGATTACTTTCCAGCAAAAGTTATCAAGTCCTACCCAGCAGTTTTTATTTTCAATGTTTTCTGCACATTACAGTCAGAACCAATGAAATGTCGTTCCTTGATGCCCAGCCTGACTTATAATTGTATGATCTGGGCACATTCCACAAGGTTTACATAAAAAACATACGAAAACTCTTCAAATTTTCATACACAAAGTCTTTATATCTTCTCCTTTGCATTCCCCTTACACTGGTCACGAGCACATGAGGAGGACAAATGTTGGATCAGAAAAAGTGTGCTCCAGTGCATACCACCATTGCTATCCATGTCCAAAAGAAGCCAGAGAGACCTGTGGTTCAGTTTGGGCCCTGATGCTCACTGTGCAGAGTCTTACTCAGTTTCAGCTCTCATCCATCACTGGGTTCTCCATACAACATGAGGGTGAATGGCAGCATAATGGGAGCTTCCACTTCTGTTGAAGTATTATGACTGGCGGCTGCTGTCTTTGTTTGCCTCTCTAGCTAAAAGGAAGCAATTTGTGGTAATAGTGACCCCTGTCCACTGTTGCTGCTTTGTGCCTTTTTAAAATGTCCACAATGAATGTTTAAACAGGCCTTTGCTGTTGTGGTGTCCGCCCCTCCAGCTGCCCTCCTCTTCAAGCCTCTTGAGCTCCTATTCAATCCGGGCTTTTGCGTTTGCAGCTCTAGCCTGTGTCGCTTTTTCACAGTTATTTTTCACTTTTCTGTCTCTTGACTGTAGAAGAGAACACCACTCGTTTGACACATTGGAGATTAATTGTATATGTGAGTGCAGAGGGGGTCCATTTAATGTCTGCAACAAACCCCAGCAGCTGTTGAGTCATTAGCTCTCAGACCTGTCAAGAATGTGTATGCATGCATCTCTGTGTGTGTGCGTGCGTGTGTGTGTGGGTGGGGGGTGGCAGGTGAGTGCGCAACATAGTGCATGCACATATACAGTGTGTGTGTTTGTATTTACATGCACAGAATACCATTCTTTGTGAACCTAAAGCCCATAGCCAGTGCTACTGTTTAGTGTTTTCTCTGAGAATAAAGTGAATGGAGATATGATGTTATATCATGTTAATGTTTCCAATTGGTAGTTAGTTTTCTGTTAATACATAGTAATGAAATTAACTGTGTGTTACAGATAAAAGGACGGACAAGTCTGCGGTTTCTGGTGCCATCAGACTCAAGATCAGCGTGGAGATGAAAGGGGAAGAGAACGTGGTTCCTCCTCACGGCCAGTACACCTGTTTACACGAGGTAACCAGCACTCAGCAGCAGGCAAAATGAATTCCCTCTCAGCTCTAATTATTGTCATTGGAGAGCTAAGCAAAGATGGCCGCTGAGGAAAACCGCATTTGTTGTAATCACACCTGAAAGCAAAATAAATACATTTTTCAACTTTCAGCAGTTACAACATAGCAAATACAGATGGCAATGACTCTAGCTGTGATAAGGGTCTTCACTTGCTAGGTACAATACATCACGCAGAGTAACGTCTCTTTTATTTCTTGTTGTGACACTGTTCTCCATCACTGTAACACCACGTTCTCTCTTATCTCTCGTGCCACTCACAGAACCTGTTCCACTACCTGACGGAGGTGAAGAGCAGCGGGGTGGTGAAGATCCCACAGGTGAAAGGGGACGAGGCGTGGAAGGTCTACTTTGACGACGTGTCTCAGGAGATAGTGGACGAGTTCGCCATGAGATACGGAGTGGAGTCCATCTATCAGGCTATGACGTTAGTACCACCCTGATCTATAGCCTTTTACCTTACCAATCTGTCACTGTCTCATTGGACAGAGTGGAGGAGAGGAGGAAATGAGAGAAGGAGAAGCAGAAGGAGAAGAGGAGTAGTAAAGATGTCTCCTCAGCAGAATCAGAGCTTGGAGGACTATTGAACTCCTAAGTTTGATTGATTAATTGCTGGTCTCCTGGAAAAAACTCCCAACCTGCAGTGGTCACATTGATCATGGACACACATAAACAGTCTCGTTTCCCTCTATTTCTGTCTCTCTGATCCGCAATGACCCTGATCATCCATAAATGTCTCTATCTCTGTTTCCTTCACACACACACATACACATACACATACACACACACAGTACAATCATCGAATATTGATCAAGGTCATGCAATGTCATGTTACATTGTGCAGTGTTGATATAATGGTTACCGCTGCAGAAATCTGCATCATGGATCTAATCTTACATGTATTTATCTTTAAGTGCACAAGTCGCCTCTGTAGCTTTTTTTGTCTTTGACATTGATTTACTAAGTCCTGCACACCTACTGAAGGTGCAGAGTTTCCTGCCTATAACGCCCCCTCCCCCGAGAAAACTAATGAGCTTAAGTTCAGGATCATCTCAAAAGTGCATGCTCAACAACTCCGAGGGCTTTAAAGTATTTTCTCTTAACAGCCTTCTCAATCTTTTCACAGGCACGTAAGACCAGGGGTCACTTTAACCGAATGTTTTCAGTCTTTGACTGAATTTTTAGGTTTTCTGTCATTTTGACGGATTAGACCACTGAGGGGGCAATCTCCAGCAAGGTTAATTCACATACATCACTGTCAACATGTAGACCACCTGTAGAAGACCCTCTGTCCAGTTGGGCACACACACTCACACACGGCAAAGCAGAGGAGAGACGGGTGAAATAATGGCAGTGGTACGGGTATCAGTTAGAGTCGGGTTCGGCTGTGTATGACGTGCTATGTGCTATGTTTATTTTTTTCTTTAGCTAAGCTTGGCCGGAGAGCATTTGGTTAAAACACATCAGCTTCAGCTCCTGATGTTCTTCATGATATCTGCTAAAAGTGTTACAGTTAACATTTTTAATCAACCAGGAATTATGATCAGCTGTAAAAAAGTTTTTACAAGACTTAGTTTAGACTTCTTTTATTTTTGTGGGCTTTGAATGAGATGAGGATTAACAGTGAGGTGCATGGTTAAAATATTATTTCATAAATGTTATTTTGCACAATTTCTTTCAGCAACTAAGAACAAAGAAAGCTAATTTTGGTGTAAGCCCTGCTCATTTTAGTCGGAGACTCAACTCAACATGTCTTGTGAAATGAAATGATAAATTTAGTAGCTTTTGCATTACTTCCCTTACCTCTTGTTCATTGTTTGCATATGATTGTTTTTGCATTAATTTAATTCAGTGAGTATTGATAAGTATTTGCATCATCACCACACTGTGATTTCAGCCTGAGCTGCTGTTTGAAAATTTACAAAAGCCTCACAAAACTGCACCTTTTGTTAAGCTCTCCTGCCCTTGCAGCATACGCTTGTTGGGCAGTCCCGGTAGCTCGCTATGTAATTAGCTTCTGCCTTAGTAAATCTGATGCTAATTACACACAGATTGTGTTGGCAAATTGAATGAAAGGCGCAGCTCACATTTGTGCTTTCATGTCCGTAAATCAGGCCACATGCGTCCCTGAAATGAAGCAACACTGAGAAATTGTACTGCAGTTATGCTCCTAATATCATTTGGTGAAAATTGAAGCAAAGTTTAGTAACATAAAACCTCAGCCTGTGGTAGGTGTTTTGGTGGCCTGTAGCTAAATGAGACCAATAGTTTGTTCAGTCGGTCTTTTGATGAAAAGCCAGTTTGCTTTACGTTGTTTCTGATTTCTAGATTTCTTTTACGCTTGCCCCAAAGCTTGTTTCATATACACAACAGCAGCTCCTTCATTAACCCTCCTATAGGGCAGACATGTCATTTGCTTTCTGTTGAGCCCTGTAAAGCTTAATTTAACATATAAGTAAGGGATGGAACTGCTGTAACAACAACATGTCTATAAGTAGCATAAGCATTCCTGACATTTGGTCGTTTGGTGCTGCTGGTGTGGAGATGCTAGCTGTTGTTTCAGGGTAACAGCCTATTGCAGCACGTCAGACACTGCAGGGTTATTTAAGTGCAGACAAGTGAAGCAGTTTAAGTGGACGTTTTTCCAGCATTCTCAGCCAGAGTAAGTGCTTTCAGAGTTGTACCTTGTTTAAGTTTGGTGCCTCTCATATTGGTGCTTATTATGCCTCATCAGAAATTTATGAAAGGCCCTGCCTTTCTGTTTTCTTCATCATAAAGCCATGACTCCCAGTCAGTCCTGACACGATGGCTGCATAAATCACAGCAGCTGCAGGGACTCGCTCTCCATGCTGTGCCACAACGCATCAACCCCGAATAGACCCCTCCCTCATGATCGTTTCTCTTCATCTCACTCTATAACCACTCCCTCCCTCCCTCCCATCCCCTTTTCGCATCATCTTTCCCTCATTTCTCCCAGTTATCTGAGACGGTAAAATGATATGTGAGTTTGTGCCGAGTGCATCTTATCAACTGGGCGAAACCAAGACAGGAAAACACTATGACAAGCAACATCTTCCTCTTAAAAATTGGCTCAGGAGGTCCAGTTTTACACACATCATGGGACTTCAGCGGATGCCATCATCACTGTCTTAGCATCAATCTCTTTGCTTGCCTAACCCCAAGTGCTCCTGGGTAATTTGGAGGCTGAAAGCAGAGTAATTAAATAGGCCTCCCGATGAGAACATGTTTGTGTTTCTATTTGTGTGTGTGTGGAAGTGTGTGTATGGCTGCGCTCAGGAGGGGGAGTAAATTTGTAATCATTACTCTTCATAACTCAGTGCCGTTTCTAACGCCTGGGCTTTATGAAGCAATGGCTCACTAAGCATGATGTTTTTAGCTTTTCTCTTCTTCAAACTCAATATCCAGCTTCATGTTACTAATGGTCAACTCCTGTCTGTGGAATGTTAAAACATTTATGTTAAAACTTGTTGATAAAACAAATTTCCTTTAATAATACATAGTGTATTACAAAAAGCTTGTTTATACTGTAGAGCCTCTGATTTCTGTCTACAGTGTCTTTAAGTGAAGGTGTGAAGTATCAGTTTAAATCCTTTATCTTTTTGGACTTTTGGCTAAGTTACTTGGAGTTGTGAAATCAGCAGGTTATAGTGAAATCTGATTTATTAGATGGAATAAAAAAGGCTACATTTATAAAGCCTAGCCTACATTGTCTGGTTTGAAGCTCTCAGGCTTGTTTACTGTAAAATGCATCCAGTGTATCCAGATGTTTGGTTGCTGTGGGTCACGCTGGAGGCTGAAGAGACAGAAAAGCCTTTGCATTGTCGTTGTCTGCTGCATTAAAGTAAACATACAGATTACGAGACTTTTATGTTTTGTATACTATCTAGAACAGGGTTAATCTTTGGCAGCCAGTCTGGATGTTTACATTGAACACCAGTGAATTTTTGTGTAGGAGACGTTCCACATGGCTTGCGAAGCAGCAGCATGAAGTATTACGACGAGCATATTCTCTGCACACAGGCTGAGATTTGTGATCAAACCAAACCTCTCAGGCTCCAGCAACTTAATTACTGCTGAATAGTGCTAACAGAGATGTGTGTCTGTATGTTAAAGACAAAGAAAGAGAAAGAAATCATCAAATCCGAGGTGGCAACATGTGCGCCTTTCTTATTGAGTTCAGCGAGTGGAGACAGAAGAAAAGAAAACAAGATTTATTCAAACAGTTGACATCAGTTTTGCAACAGTAAGAGGCCCCGCTTCAGTCCCCTCCCCTGGGAAAGATGACTGATGTGATTTTAGTGCACTGCATAATATTAAGATCTGTGCTGGCTTGACATATGTTGAATCACCTCAGAGGAAACACTTTGGCAAGTGCACACGCTGCGCTCGAGTTTTTTCTCTGCTGTATTTATAAAAGATTGAAACAAACAAGTACGTTTCATAGTACACAGAAACATTTACATTTCTCTCTTCTGTTCCTCCTGATATGATTATATTCATACACACCGTCTAACTTGCTTGCTCCATCTATCACCTTGCAGCCTCATGGTTTTAATAGTGTATGTCCTGCAGCTGTGATTTATGACATCATTTGCCATAGATAGTCATTGAAAACGTTGTTTTATTACATGAACAGGGCAATAAACTACTTATGCACTTACTCTTCAGAAGTAATTGTTTGGAACACTTAAAATATGTTCTCTGGTCAGCAGTCAGAAGGTGAAAAAAATAAAGAAATACTGTACTGCGGTGTGTCTTCTCACTTTTATTTTCTCTGTGGTTACTGAAGTACAAAGCAGTGAAAAGCAGTATGGAATGGGGGATATCTGTATGTTTTAAGAGAATTTTTTTACTCTGATCTTTTTTTTTTTTGTACAACTTTGAGGATTACTGAAGAGCATGCCGATTACTTGAGCCTTTTCCCTGTCTGGATTTGTCTAGTTGATGTAGAGTCTCAAACTGTCTCTTTTTTTCCGTGCGATTTTCTGTTGATCCTTAGTGGCAAATCTCTGTGTTGTCCATGAACGGCTACAGCAGTGCCCCTTTAGTTAAATATGCTATGTTTTTCTTTCCTCCTCTGCAGACACTTCTCCTGTCTATCTGCCAAATACATGTGTCCTGGTGTGCCAGCTGTGATGAGCAACCTGCTCGCGAATATCAATGCCTACTTCGCTCACACCACCACCACCACGACCACCACTGCTTCTGCTTCTGACCGATTTGCTGCGTCCAACTTTGGGGTAAGTGCACCTGTTATTGTCTTGCAGTGTGACTTCCACAGACATTAAGCTGTGATCTATGCTGTTCTAAATAAAAAATGCGAGTCATCTGTGGTCACCAGTTACACTTGAACAGCATGTATTGCTGTGATATTTCAACCCTGACATCACTTCTTTCTGCCATCAGGCTCATTTAAAGTTATTTGTCTAAAGTAGGTTGTGCACTTGAGATCAACTAAATCTTAGAGGTTGCCAGTGCTTTCTGATTGAACCTTTAATAAGCTAATGTTGCAGGGCATCAAATAATATTTCCAGGCTGTGAGCCGAGTTTGGCAATGGAGCTAAATCACTAAAATTTGTTCCAGGAAGTAAATATGAATCACTGTCGGCATTTCAACGCAACCCACCACGCACTGTTATAAATTTTTAGACACAATGCTTTGGGTGTGGTGACACTGTGGACTGAATTATGGCATTCTCATTCTGACAGAGGGAGAAATTTGTCAAATTACTGGACCAGCTGCATAACTCACTGAGGATCGACCTCTCTAAATATCGGGTAGGTGTGAACTCTTTGCATGTGGTTGGTTAAAAAAATATTTTCATGTTTGTCTTTGAATTTTGCAGAGAGGAATGAAATGATTCATAGAAAAATCTCTCCACAGTGACATTATGTAAAATCAACATATTTTCAAGAGCAATTTCTTTTCTGGTCAAAATTGCGGTTGCCGTTTACTGTCATCTGTTTGGTACTTACATCCTTAATAGCTGACTCTGCTTTTGGCAGAAGTGTTGCCATCTAATCTACTTGTCACCTGGCTGATTTTATATAGATGCAGTTCTGCTCACAGGACACTGTGTGCTTTCTTTATCTGGATTGGAACAACAACCTCGTTTACACTTTGATTTTATTGCAAAATATGTTTCTGTCTCCTGCAAAATCAGGGTAAACGACTGGATTCTCTTCTTTTATTTGACACAGCTCAGTATGACTTATTTGAATCACCCAGCATCATTAAACAGGATGCATCTTAATGCCAGGTGTAAAGGTGTTTCACTAAATATAGAGATTCAGATAAGAAAAATGTTATTTGAAAGTGACAATTTTATACCAAAAATGACATTTAGATAATGATAGATCATTTTTAGATAATTTTTAAGTTTTCACCAGACTTTGGTCAGTGGTTTCAGACAGCAAATAATAATGATAAACACCTTATGTTTTCAAGGGAATTATTATCATTAAAAAAAAAAAATTGGCCTTCACAGCCTAATAAATAGACCCTGTCATGAGTGTTTAACACTCTCTCTGCAGTGGTGATTCATTGATTCAGTGTATTGAACTTGAAAAAATTTATGAACAGGATGATTCTCCAAAACTTCAGATTGATTTAATGTTTAATATCACTAATACAAGAAACAGAGAACATGTTCATTCAAAAGCCTTAGTAACTGCTACATCCTAGAATTTGGACTACATTATTAAGACTATCATGTTTGCCTTCTGTAATTCATGTTTTCTTTAACTTATGAGACACGGTGCAGCATCTAAAGTCAGAGGCATAATCATTAACTGCAGCTATTAACTGTACTTACTGCAGCAAAACCACTGTGGTTCACAGGGGAGCAGAGACAGTGTCAAGTCAACTCTATAAACTCCTGCTGCAATGAGGGAAGGTGGCCCATAGGAGAGGCTGGTAGCTGTTAATTATGCAGTATTATGGGGGTTATTTATCGTGACCATTTTTTTCAATATGTGGGAGAAAACAGATATGGCTAATTTTACAAGATAAAACAGTGCTGCAGCAAACCTTATGTTTGTGAATGTTGCATACAGACAGTTTTGGTAAATACTGTGTTGGAAATGTGTTGTTTGGTTTGTTTGGTTTGATTAAACTGAATTGGAAATTATGGGAAAATACGCTTTGTCCACCCGCCACTTACATACAACCTTAAGGAAATGCACTTTGTGTGTAAGCAGGTGTAATATTGTTTTTTACTCCTCATGGAGACGAGCACACTTGCAGGCCTATTTATTGTATGATAAGGTCATTTTTCCTGGTCGCTTGTTTGGTGATTGTCACTGAATGATGAGCTGGAGTCAACATCTGTTAGCGAGCCCCGCTGTTCTGCTGTATACTGTATATACAGTATTTTCTGGTTGACCTGTTCCATCTATACTGTGTCAGTGTTGAATGTGAATTGCTGTCTGTCACCATTTGATGCCCCAGTAAGCTACATGTACATGTCTGTGTATGAAGCTCTTATCTTTGGCATGTTGCTTTGCACGTACGTTTTCTGCTTAGTAATAGATATGCTTTACCCTCTTTTTGTAGTTTGTAAAGTACATTTTGTATAAATTTACAACATGTGTAGTAAGTTAAAATCAAATATACAGAAAAAATAAGGTAAAGTAACATTATGTTAAAACTGTTTAATTGTGTGATAGTCCTGGATAGTCGACTGGTTCAAACTTTATCAAGACAGGCTGAAAAGGCTTAAATTCACAGAATAAGCATCCTCGGTGCTTGGTGGAGTCAGCTTGCTGCCTGACTAACGAAACTAAAGAGCCAAAAAATGAAAGCAACATATTCTAGTGACAAAATTTTACCAAAACCAGTTTGACCAAATCAGTGATGGAGGCGAGTTACATATTGCAGAAAAAGGCAGTCTGGGTGCAGACTGACTAACACAGAGACACCATTCATCATTCAGTGTCAGTGTACTACCAAAATAATTTCGTTTCAGTGTTTTCAGGGTTTTTCTTTAAAGAACAGAATATTATGTGATTAAAATAAACTAGTGGTGGGACTCGATTAAAATTTTTAATCGCGTTAATTATAGGGTCTGTAATTAATTAATCGAAATTAAT
>JAQMCX010000001.1:21685981-21741106 GCA_029814765.1 Acanthurus leucopareius | reverse complement strand
GTGTGTGTGTGTGTGTGTGTGTGTGTGTGTGTGTGTGTGTGTGTGTGTGTGTGTGTGTATGTGTGTGTGTGTGTGCAGGTACAAGAGCTCCAGAGTCCACCAAGAGCCAGTATGGTGGTGAAGGACTGTGTGAAAGCGTGTCTGGACTCAACATACAAATACATTTTTGATAACTGTCATGAACTTTACAACCAACTCCTCGACCAGGTAAGGAGCCTCCACATCCTTTTTCTGTCACCACTAATCAGCCTTTTCAGCTCTAAAGGTCAGGACTTTACTGCTGCTCAGGTGCACATGGAGAATCTCTGCATCAGCTCTGCAAACTCAAATGCCAAAGCATGAGGTGCAGAAATGCTCAGGTCTCCGTGGGCCTCAACATACATCTGACAGGTTTAGTGATGCACAAACTAAGCAGTGAGCATTTCTACATGCACAGAGAATTCTGGTGTTTGCTCTTTTTAAATAAACACAACCTTCTTCGCTCACGTAGCCATCCTGTGAAGTTCTTCGGTGGATGTACAGCTCCCCCCCCCGCCCCCCCAACAGTGACAAAGTGCAGTGTGTTTTGTTAGTTGCTCGGCATCGTGTCCCAGTGCTTGTCACTCATCTTGATGAATTTTTTACCTAAAAAAAAAACTAAATAAAACAACATCTTACATCCTACAACAAATGTTAAGAAGCTGAATATAAACGCAAACAGCAACGGTTATAGTTCACTTGTTTACCCCCATTTAAGTGTTTGATTTGCCTGCCACCTGCTCAGCTGTAATCTCTCCTTGTTTCTTTCATCGTGGTTGTTTTTGTTGCTGCAGCCAACTTGGGCTTGAATGGCATAATCAAGCCCTCCGCTGGCACATAAACACTGAAAACACTGAGAAAGACAATTTCAAACCAGAGGATTTTTATTTCTGAATGGCACCGACAGAATAATGGCAAGCGAGCTAATATAATCTAGGCTGATGTGTTTATTGATACTGTGTACAACAATGTGTTTATGGCTCTTTGGTTACATTTTCTGTAATTCTATATCTTCATTTGAGGAGCAAAAAGAGCAACTTGCGGCATACCTGCTCCATTAATTTCATTTAATTCATTTTCACTCATTTTAAATGCATAAATCTAATGACTCAGCATCTGCTTTTTACCAGGCAGAGGAAGAGACTGTAAGTGAGACTTAATAAAATCTCTTTAAGATCTTTTTACCTGCATCATTGCAAAAAGTAAGCTGTGCAACATTGATGATGCAGTTTTCTTAATTTTTATTTAGAAAATACCTGAAAAAATCTTCTTTAAACTGTTAGTTCTCAAAAAGTCATTATTATTCAATACAGTTTTTACTTCAGGGTGACTACTAATACATTAGTAAGCAACTTAAGGTAAAACCAGCACCAATCTCTCACCTCATGCATTTATCATGAATCACCTTCTGCCTGTCATAAACCTGACCTTGTACCTTCCCCTCCAGCTTTAGTGTTAAATTTATTTGGCAAACGCTTTTTTTCCAAAACAACTTACAATGAAACATTAAACATTTTTCATATTTAACCATTACGGTACAATTTAAGAACTGCAATAATAATACAAGTATTTTTTTGAAATTCATCACTAAAATGCTTTAGGTGCTTTGTTTATGCGTGCTTTGTGTTGATGTGTGACCCTGCTGAGAACATATAAATTCAGTCCAGCATGACTGGAAATCAATAGGCTGTATATCCTGACTGACGTTTACCTGACAATAAAAAACTGACACTGGATCTATTACAAACTTTACGTGAAGGACTTCAACCTTCCAGTGAAAACAGAGAGAGTCTGCAGTGAAGATCCATATAAAAGCAGTGAAGCACCAAGCAGCACTTACCTGATGCAAATCACAATCTTGCAGTTGCTTCAAGCTCTTTTTGCTTTCAGAAGTCCAGATGTGTGAGTTCAAAACATGCATTTTAACATGGATGACACACAAAAATTAGCATTACCATACTGCCTTCTTATGTAAGAATGTATCACTTCCATGCCATCAGCAGCTGCAGGCATGTTCTCATAGACTCATTAAATTACATTTTTCAAGAAACAGGCCATCATCCAGTCCTCAGTCATGGTTTGCTTCTCCAAACACATGATTCCTTGTGCTAGTTTATTTGCCTGAGTCTCACCTGAGTAATAATCAGGCAACAGGCAGTTTGAGCTGATTGTTTTACGGTTTAGGAGAATGGCTTCCATACCACAGAAGATAATGTCTTTTAAGATAATGCATCCAATCCCTTAAAAAGCTGAATAATAAGCTTCCTTTGTTTAAACAGCCTGAGGGGTTGTAACCAATTACCAAACCGGAGAGATAGACACTTTGGCTAATTACATCTTCGTCCGCCATAGTTTCACAATTGACAGCCTCTCCATCAACGTTTCCTCCACAGCAGAAGAAAAGGGAATCAGCTTCACCCCAAAGGCAAATTTCACTGTGACTATGAATTATTATGTTCACATACACCAGGTAGCCCTCGACTCGGTGGATAGAACCCATTACAGACCCCAATTCTCCAGTTGCAAACAGTGACTGACTGCGGCGACACAAGAGCTGACACGGTGGCCAGGCAGGCAGTGAAATATCCTAGCCACGGCGAGGCATCTTGCATAACACAACAACAAAGCGCTCTGTTTTCTGCGCATCTACTGAGGCATAAAATGACTGGGGGGGAGGAGGGACAGGGGAAATCTAGCTTAACAGTTTCTAAAGTCTTGGCAGGGAAGGGAGGATTTTGAAAGGCAAGATTAAGGGGAGAATGGAAAAGGGCAAAGGGAACCAAGGAAAGGCGAGAAAGGGAAAAAAATATTTATTTTGGTTCAGGATTGTGGAGTGGATATATTTGTGCAGAGACTAGAAATGTGTGGTGGCGACACGCACATAGATCTATGGTAGAAGAGTACACATGCTTATGCATTATGTAAATATAAATGCATAATTGGACAGATGATAAGAAGTTGGCTGGTTGAGGTTGGTGATATTTGAAAGGCATGCACAGGCAGGGATTCACTGAGCAGGAGAGCTGCAGAGGAGCTCCAAGACTACTCCACTTGTTACTGAGCAAGCAGTTCAAATTGTATTGATAAGCATCTCTCTCGTAGACGTTATCACATATTTGCCAACAATCCCCAAACGGTTGATTTAACTGGATCTGAAGATGATGTTGTTTGTTTTCAGAATATGCACCTTTGAGTGTATTTCTCCAAACATACAATATGCAACCTATTTGTATTTTCGCTGAGCTTTAAATTGCCTTCACCACAGCTTCAGTTCCACCCACAACTGTTTCTCTCTGGAATATGATCACAGTCTCAGAGAGCATCTTTAATCAGAAACTGTGTAATTTATGTCACATTGTGAGAACTGATGAGGAGCCTATTGTATGCTAATGCTGATTTTTTCCCACACAGGGAGAAAAAGTGCATGACAACAAAAAAAATAAAAGCACTAGCTACCCACCAGAGGATGGATGTGCTGCTATGAATGCTTCTGCCCTCAACATCCCATGCACTCAAAGTAGTGGAACTACACTGCGCTTTGAGCTTAGTACAGTATTCAGCTCCTCGTACAGCTGACAGTGAAGCCCATGGGTGTGTTGTTGACTGTTAAAAGACAGCAGGCTACTTAATCACCTTTAACAATGTGTTTGTACCTACTTGAGGTGAATACAGATGAGCAAAGGGACTCTACACTACGTTTTAGTGGGACGCATATTGCATCTAATTTAGAAGGGTTGACACAACCTTCAGTGTCCTTCATACAATAATACAGCAATGTGTGTGCACACACTCACAGACACACACACACACACACTGAGATACAGTACACAGACTTTTTGCACATTTTGCATAGCTGACTCACCTCCTGCAGTGATATTTGTTTCATTATTCATGCCTCCAATTTAACGGAAAATTACCTAGCTGCATGTAGTAGCATATCTCCCCCTGATGGTTCAGCCCTCTTATGCCAAGCCATATATTTCTCTTTGAAGTATGCATCACTGTTAATTTCATAAACTATGAGTCAGGGGCCAAAATAAATTGCAGGTCTGTTTCTTACTGCTTTGATCTTAACTTAAATTAATTGCTCATTTTGTTTTCACCGGTAATCATTCTTGAACCTCTCAGTATTTTGAGCGTCATGATAAATGGACCTAGCAAATCTGTCTTTTGGGTTGCTTGTTTTAATTTATGATCACTCTGACCAGTGTTGTTTCACTTGTCAGCCATTCTACACCAGTTCTACTAACACATACTGTAGTCAAGTCAGGTGACTTTTATTAATGTGGCTCAGACTCACAATTTACAATTTGCCTCAAGGAGCTTTATAATCTGTAGAGTATAGCACTTCCTTTGTCCTTAGACCCTTAACTGGAATAAGTGTAAACTTTCTACAAAAAACACTGTTTAGTAGCAGAAAAAACTGCAAAACCTCAGTGTATAGAATAGATTGGCAAAAAATCTTAATACAGTATAAACAAATTTTTATGTACATTGTAAGACATCAGTAAGGGTGGATGGTTTAATCTCTACGATACATGCAAACCAAGTTTACTGTACATGCATCTTAAATGGCAAATCTCAGCATTATTTTGACTTATAATTTTGTTTGCATTAAAAGCTCTGACTGCCTCCCTGTTGCCTTCACATGGGAAAGCAATGCGGTTTCACGACTTGCCCTATAGCAAACATCGGTGAATATGGAAATTAGAAATTCCTAAGCCTTTGATCAATATGAAATGCCATAGAATAAGTAGTAATCTGTTTTCATGACTGTGGCTCACACGGTTATAGACTTAACTTTTTTACAGCTCCAAACCCAAATGATTAAAGTAGTGAACCCTGGGCTGACATGATCGACTGTCACCGAATCAGCTCTAAGTCCTGTGTGTGTTTCTTGTTCCTGCAAGATTAAATTCTGTAGCTCCTCCGGCTGCAGCATCAGCGATACATGTAACAGCATTACATCCCTTGCATCACCACTTATTTAAAACAAGAACAAGTTGATTATTGTAGGAATTGATTAGATTCTAAAGACTGTATATTATTAATGGGCTCATGTGGCATTTCCATTTCCTCGGCTCCAACTACGACATCTTCTGTGTGTGCTGCACCAGAGTCAATATGCTGAAGGTTGTTAAATAATTGAACCTAAATTATTCAATGAGTGATCTGTACATGTTTCATTTTTTACACAATTTTCTATAAAGCAGAGATTTTTGCTCCAGTCAGAGTTACATACACTATTCTGAGAATGTATATTTCATCCTGTTGGAAGGTTTGTCCCCACAGTCCACACTGTGCCGCTGGTCAGGTGTGTAAGCATGGGTGTGTTTGTGTTTAATCTTGGCTGTGTGTGATACGAACAGTATGACTGAGTTTGTTCCAGTATGTGCACTCAGCTCTGTGTTTTCTGTGCGAACGGCCTTACTTGTTTTCTGTGAAACCTCTTCATGGCGGAATGAAAGACTGTGACAGTCACTTGCTGACTGGAGATCAGTGTGATTGCACTCAGTGTGGGGTGAACAGATGGTAGAGTCAGTGAGCGGTTTTCAGATTCAACACCTTTCAGCCTGGAGCAGCCACAGAGATATCTGCAACACACATCCTCATCTATAAAAACACATTACTGCAGGGTGATAACACTTTAAATGCTAAAAGATTTCAGTCCCGGTGATTCGGTGACACCCGTTATTACTGTAGGCAGCAGCAAGTGCAGTTTTGGTCCCAAAACTCTGTGTCAAACACTTGTTGAACAGCTACTTTTTCCAAAATATAACAAAAGAACAACCATAATATCTGTTTTCAGAGCCCCGTTTCCTGTTTCTAACTTCTTGTTGTGCTGAGTTCAACAAATCTGCGAATACAGTTTAAATTGCATAGAAAAAATCATGGCAAGATGATAAAATGTTAATGAAACACCGAGACATAAATGTGTTAAAAACATGGTTGTACATCAACCATCCTTATCTGGCTCTCTGTATGTGATCCAAGGCCGCTTATTGTTGAAACCAAAACCCAAAATTTAAATTGTCCAACCATCATGTCTGTTACTTCATCCTCAACACTCTTATGCTGTTTCCTGACTCTCAACATCCAACTTTCCTTCCCTGTAGAGCCGGAAACAGGACATTTCCAGAGAGGAGCAGGGTCCATCAATAAAGAACCTGGAGTTCTGGCCAAAACTCATCACTCTCATGGTGTCTGTCATCGATGAGGACCGGACGGCTTACACCCCAGTCATCAACCAGTATGTACTTCTATATTATACCAATGCATGTTTTCCACCAAGCAGTAGTTTCAGACACATGTTCCAAGTGTTTTATGAAAGCGTGTTAAGCTTTGTGGTGAGCAGCTTATTTTTAAGACAGTCATATTGTAATGTTTTTTGTTCTCTTTACCCTATTTGCATATAACAATTATTTGCCGCTATTCATATTTAAATTTTCAAGTATTAATGAACATTTTATAAAAACATGCTGAGGGAGGCTGAGTTTTCAATAAGTCTTCCAGTGGTCTTTAATGAGGACCTTGCTGATTAAATGTTTACCCTTTTGTTTACTAGTTATTCATTATTTTTCTTTAATTATAATTTGCATTCATTGTTTTTTTATTGTATTTATTTGACTTAAGTGAAATAAATTATTTATGACACAGGATTAAATCGACAAGAGAGAGTGATCTTTCTTAAAGCATCATCCCTTATGAATTATTTTGTAATGTTTTTTTTGTTTTTTGACAATGTGTGGGTAAACAAAAATCCCTCCTGCTCATCAGCTCCTGACAAAATGAGAACATAGAATGTGGAGTCTGGAGTAAACATGGCATCGTGTGGCAGCCAGAGAAGCCAGCAGTAAAAACGCTTAGTTTTGTCTAGTGAGCCATAGTGTGGATGGATAAAAGGGGAATGCAATGCTGCTAAGTTACATAACAGATGAGAGATTTGTTTGCCGAAAACAAATTGTGGTTGCGGTGATTGTTTTTAAGGAGGTGCAAGGCGTTTGTGTTTGCGTAGTTCTGATGATTTGGTAATTTGAATCAAACAAATTACATGACCTGAAGAAACAGTATGGAGCTTGAGAAGAAATAAGATGAAGCATATTTTTCTTTTTCCGTCTCGCTCCTACATTTCCTCTCACACTCTCACCTCCCCCTTTCTTTTCTCCTTCCTCTTGCTGATTTACGATGCTTATTAAGACTCTGTTTATGCCCTGAGCTTTCTCTCCTACACTGTCTAATGATAGATTTTGCAATATTCATGCCCATTTCCTCCATATTCCCCCAGTCAAATTCCAGAGTGACAGCAACTCGGGTGCTTTTTTTTAAAAAAAAAAACAAAAACCCACGAGTGGACTTGTTACCTTTAAATAATTGGAGCTACTGCCAGAGGGGAAAAAAAGTTAGCTGTGTTACTGAGAGTATTTGCTTGGGAATCAAGCCTAAAACATTTTTAAGGCAACGGACTTATCAACAGAATTTATTTTATGATAGGAAATACAAAATTGGACATGGCAGTTGTTTTTAAAAGTGTAAAGGATAAGAAGCTTTAGAGATTATTTCCAGAAATAATCATCATGTGGCTTGTAAACCACATCATTTATTCCTCCACATAGGCATAGAGTGCGAAGCATCCACAGGCATGCACAGTAGCTGCAGATTTTACATTCATTTTTGCCATGATGTGTTTTCATTGTCTGCCTCGCCTGCAGTGCACAATGTGGGTGCATGACGAGACTGAAGACTAACTGAGGTTGAGAGGAAGATCCTGAGACTGATAGAGATGAAAGAGGGAGCAATTGTTTCTCGGATTCTTGTTTTTTTTTTTTTTTTCCCTCCAGTTGCCAGTGGGAGCACAATTCCGCCTCCTAGTCTCAGCATTTGTTCCTTTACTCCATAAAAGGATGTGCCAAAGGTTGTGTGTATGTGTGTGCTTGTGTCGGTGTATGCCCGGGCACTGGTTTCAGATGATCACTGTTTCACAGGAATTGTCAGACAAATGTGTTTGTTGTTGAAAACAGGGCGGTCTCCTGCAAAAGTAAAACATTTCCAGATGAATTGACCTTTCTCAGGTAAAATGCCCCATCATCTATAAATGTCCTCCCATCACTGTCCGAAGATACGGATAATTAAACCATTGACATCTCACATCAGAGCTTTGACTGAAAATCCATAGGCATTCAAAATAGCAGATTACTTGCTAAATAAGCTGCCACCCTCTCTCTCTCTCTCTCTCTCTCTCTCTCTCTCTCTCTCTCTCATTTGCTGTGTCATTTCCTCCAGGATGGGAAATGACGGGCCTATTTTAGATTATGAGATTCACCAACCATGTCTCCTTGCAAATCTGTTAAGCCGTTTGTTAGAGATTCAGGCTGGGCCAAGCCATCAGGCCGACCAGTCGAGCGTGGCATTACACGGAAATCAGTCTGATTGGAATCCATTTCAATTCCACCAGGTTTCCACAGGAACTGAGTGTGGGCAAGATCAGCGCAGAGATCACATGGAACCTCTTCGCCCTGGATATGAAGTATGCAATGGAAGGTCAGTAACGCTGCTGATCAGACCATTATCTCTTGCTTAAGGGCATGTGTCTGTGTGTGTGTGTGTGTGTGCATGTGTGTGTGTGTATCTGTAAGGGAGTGAATGAGAGCTGAAGATAAATGGCACACAGTGATTGAGTGTTGGTGAAGAATAATAGGTTACACTCTACAGCAACACACACACTATCCTGCATGAATGTGTGTGTGTGTGTAACAACTTGTTAGCTATTCACTGAATTAACAGCTAATTTGTCGCCCTCTCCGCCATGTGTAACTACTCTGAAAAAATGCTGAGTGTCCCCATGTTACCTCTTTGTATCTGAGTGCTGTTTATTGGCTGGTGTCACAGTGTTGTTTATCGGCCCGGTCTGGCTGCGGTCAGCTCCACTGCCTATCTAGATTACACTTCCCTGATTTCACTCTATTGATCATTATAGAGAAACTGGAGCTTCTTTTAATCAAGATAAACAATTGATCAATGGTGTAATCAGAAACGGAGGAGACATACAGGTTCGTTCATTGGTGTGCAATTTCGTGTATCTCGTGTGCTCCTGCATTGTGCCAATTATGTTTCCAGGCGAAAATAAGCACAAAGCAAAAAGCACAGATAGCTAAAATTTAAAGTATTTAGGGAAAATTTAAAGTTAAAAAGAGTATAATTAGGGGTCATTGGATCATTTTTTAACATAATTATGCACTCATAGCAGCCATAAGAAATGACTCCACAACTCAACTTCCATATTTTTATGTCCTATTTAACACACTATTAAACCTATTATATCAGATTGTGACTACATATAGAAAATATGATAGATTTTAAAAGTATATAAAATAACTGCCTGGCACGCACAGAAAAAAAACATATAAAAGGGAATTTTGCTTATATGAAAATATTTTTTTGCAATTTGTCATCTGTCATGAGCCTTAATTATTAATCAGTTTCTTCCATTAGGAGTATCAATCTGTCTTTCTGTAGCAGCCATGATGTGCTTCAAATAAACAGTAAATATGCTACAAGTTATGGTATATTTTAATCTTCTTGTGATCTTTAATAGTTTCATATGTACTCTGTCATTGCAAGTAATTCTTTATCCACAGGCAGCAGAGACTTACAGTGATCAAGCAGTAAATCTCAGATGAGCTCTGCTGGCAGGAAGACAGATGTGCCTTTGTTCAACGTGGGTTTTGACTTTAATCACCAGCGCTCTATCTCCAGCTCACCTATCGAAAGGCAGTTGATGCCTCCTGGAGGCTATTGAGCCAGCTGCTTTTTAAGTTTTTAGGCTTATGGATCAAAACCCAGATATCAGGATAATATGGAATATTGGATTCTTTATTTGACTTTGGTAGAGAAGATAATGGCTTCAGTATACAATGTTACTTCAAACATATCTTTCTCAGTCCAAGTAGAACCTGTGAACCACCTCTGTGCGGAAATAACTGGAGATAGGACGTGACATTTGCTACTTAAATGAAATCAGAAGACTCAGGGATGGAGCAGTGAGAGATGCTTGGATCTGATTGAGGTCAGAGATTGAGAATAGTCTTCAGACTGTGTGTAAGAAAAAAGGAAGATAATCACCAAAAGAGCTTATTGGTGATTTGTTCTCATCTACACCACACATACCTGCTGATTTCTTCCTGCTAAGCCATCTGGAGTTGCCATGGCAACCAGGTGCAAAAAGACAGTGCAAACCTATAAGCACACACGTGCAGATAGAGATCATATAGATTCTGAGGCATGAGGTGCTTTTGAATGTGATCTGCTTTTAGCACACTGAATCTTTATGGACTATATGCATATAAATGTGACCATCCATCAGATTATAATGAGACATATATAGATTCACTGTGCAGTGTGTGTGTGTGTGTGTGTGTGTGTGTGCAGCGATGGATCTGTGTTTGTGGTGAGTTCAGAAACAGCAGCCACAATATTTCTGGATTATTTGAACTGAAATTTGCATTGAATAACTAATCCTTTTCTTTTCATGATTCCACATGGATCATTTTTAACATTTGCTATTTATTTCCTATGGAATTAAGCAGTCAAGTTCATCTGATGCTGGTGGTTCATCCATTGCCTTCTGTCATAAATAGAATGTTGTAATTTATTACACCATCTTCTTCCTTTGCCCTCAGGAGAAAAAACCTTTTTGAAAATGATTCCCCCATCAACCTCCTTTCATCATCTGGCAATGCAATAGTTTCTCAAACTGTGTCTCTGCATTAAGAATAATGAATAGTGACCTTATTCTGTATGTCATGTGTTTTAACACAAGCCAGAAAATTTTTGCACAAAATCCACCCCTCTGACACACTGTAAATTAAGTGTAGGGGATTGTAGTAATCCTGCAGTCTGGTTCAAGAAATTAAAACAGTCCAAAGTGCTCTGATCACAGGAAAAAAAAGGGAATACCACAGAATGAGAGTGGAGATTACAATGGTTCTATCCCACAGAAGAATACAGCAAATATTAAGTTTCATCGCTGCTAAATGCTGAAGGATATAAATGCTTTTCTAAGCAGAGCAAGTGGAAAATTTTCAACTTCTCTTGAAATTAGCACAAAAATACAGAACAGTGTGTGATCAGCATAAAGACACACATGTTGCAGTCTATTCGTAGATGAAATTAATGCAATGATCTAAGTCAAGTTTTAATTTAGTTTAGTTTAAATATTAACAAATAGTTATCCGAAAGGGAAACCTATTAATTTAAGAGTACAGATGTAACATCACCGACTTCCTGCACATGTGATAACTAAATAATAGCAACGCTAATGGTGTATGATTTTTTAATGATTACACCTCAGTTTAAGATAGATCGGTAATTATTTACATGATTAATCTTCTTCCTTTTCGCACAGAGAGCAGTTGTGGCTCTGTGTGTATGTGCGCAGATCCGAGTCAGGGCAGCTGGGCATGTGACCACCTTAGGGTGTTACTGACTGCTGCCACAGCAGGTTTGAGCAGTGTGTGAGTTGTGTGTGTGTGTCTGATTTGCCTGAAGGTGTCCATGTTACAAAAGGAGACAAGAAGCATGGATGCACTCAGTCCCATATACCCTCTTTCTCACTCCTTGAACCCGGACTGTCTTCCCTTGCTTTCTGTCCTCTTGACAGTACATTGCTGCCCGCCCACAGCGACACGTGCCAGGAGGAGGACATGACTGTCATGTTCCTCAAAGGAGCACTTTGTATGAATTGCTGCTCATTTCTTGTCTGTCCCGCTGGCTGTCGAAGTTCTAGGTTTGGTTTGGTTTGGTGGAAACGGGCTAGCAGTTAAATGACGAAGAGTTTCATAGCTTATAAACCTCATACAGTAACGCTGGTGTGCAGACATGCTCATTGTAAACCACATAATGTGTTTTACTGTGTAAATTGTAAAACCACATAAAAATCTTATTGTTGCCAGTTGTATCTTGGGAAGCAAGGCATACTTTATTGATTTTATTCACGCTTCATAGTAAAGGTATGTGAGTGTAGTGTGTTTTTTATTGCAGAATATGATGACCATGTGGATCTTTAAAATGCTTACATGTATGAAAGCTTCACAGTAATAGAGAGCCTCATAATACAGTGCTGCTATAACACCAGTGTGGCTACATATCACATTTGTAAGTGGATTATGATTAATAGAATCATCAAAAAAACTCTTACGGTTTAAAATGCACCAAGTGGGTGAAAGGACCTTGGATAGTGTAGTAGATACACTAGATGTCTGTTTTTTTTACTTGGTTCTTAGTGTCTCATGCTACAATAGATGCCAGGTCTCTCAGCTTACATGGAGACAGACGTGAAGCTGATGAATTCTCCATTGTTTGCTGCAGATCCTTTGATCTTCAGTTAATAACACTGATATGCAGACTAATAAGTACATTGTTAGGTTTAATGTAAAAGCAAATAGTTCTGATAAATTGACCCTGCCATAGACACATAAATGTAGCAGGTACATCCATACACCTGTGTCTGTGTGAGTGGTGTAGAAAAAAAAAGAGAGAACATAAATGTTTATATTAAAAAGGAAGAACTGAAATCACAGCGAATGTACTCGCTTAAACACTGGCTTTCTTTCTACAAAGCTCAGTCACAAAATAAACATTCAGTTGCACAATCACAGCTACAAATTGGAAGAGGAACAACTGAAAATGATTGTTTTTATTGTTTTATCTTTGATTTGATGTTATGCATCCATCATGTAAAAACAGTACTTAGTTTTAATTCCCTAGACATTTTCTGTATCACCCGTCCTGCTTTTAAAAACCATCAGCGGTGCCGCTTTCTAACAGGGTGTGTGTGTGTGTGTGTGTGTGTCTTTGTTCGTGTGTGTGTATTTAGATGATCAGTAGGAAAACTGTAAATAAATGCACAAACGGGTATGAAATATATATGCAAGCTCTCCACTCTGCATGCTGTACACACATTCAGTGTGTGCATGTTATCTTAATTGTGCATGAAATGTTTGTGCTTTTACCCAAATAATGACGATAATGAGGTGGTAGGAGTAGGTACGATGAGTCAGTTCAGGTCGCTTCTTGTTTTCTTATCCAGACAAATGGAAGTCACTCACAGTGACCTGTTTACGTAAGAAGGCAGACAGAACTGGCAGGGAAGCTGACAGAGACACCCTGAAGGAGGCGGACCAGAGTGTCCTGCTTTGTCGGTCGATTTTTCACCATTTGTGTGTGTGTGCATGCAGGCATGTTTGTCTGTGCATTAGTGCAAGCGTTCAGATGCACCCATAGGAAAGAATAAAGGAGAACTTAAAAAGGGTTGTGCTTAGGTGTGCCTGTATGCCTGTGTGCACAAATGTGCATGTGCATTACTTAATGAAGTCTTTGATGCATCCTCAGCTTCCTGCTCCGAGGCCTCTGGTGCCGGCGCTGGTGCAGAAATGGATGCTGCTAATTTTAGCATCCATGTGAGAATCTCTGAATGTGTGAGAGGGAGAGAGAAAGGGAGATGACAAAAAGAGGTTGGAGGGAAGGCAGAGAGAGAGAGAGAGGATAAAATAAGAAATAGAGAAAAGCAGTAGGAGGATGTGTGTGAGTGAATGGCTGTAGCTAAAACTACTCTCTTGTCTCCCCATTCTCTCTTACATGTGTGGTAAACATTGTAAAAGGTACTCAGAGGAAAATTAGGTTGTCAGGCACCTATCATCATCAGTGTTGTTTCCAGTGACCACAGACAGACAGAGTCACATGCTATTTTGAGTGCAGGCTCAAATAAAGAGGCTGGGTCGTGTGGGGCTAGCTCACCAAATCTCACCATAAGATGAACAAAAAGTATCAAATTAAAGGAGGAAATCCCTCATGTCACCTGTCAAAAATGTGCCTTTGTAAAGGGGTAAGATCAATGACTTCACTGTGTTTGAACATTCAGCAATGATTTCTTTTCCAGACCTCAGAATACTTGTGTGATGAAGTTCCACAGTACATGCAGTATATTAACTGTATAGCTGTTTAATGGCTCTGGTCTCTGGAGCATGTCATTAAAGATCCAGTGTTCCAGCAGCCCATTAACTCATCTTCAGCCTGTTGGAACAGCTTCACTCCATCGAATATTTTAATTGAATTTCAATTAATATACCTCTTTAAGGGGTGTTTTGTTTGGAGAGAAAGACATTGTTTATGGGGCCGGGGCATGGCTAAAGGTTGGGTATTGTCCCGCAGTGTCATTTTAATAAGCTGGTCTGTTTTCAAGCAGTTAATTTATAATGCCTTTTCTGCAGTTTTCAGCAGAGCTCTGCAAATTCAATTCAGATCTCTCTGTGCCTCAGCTAACAGCAAACGGCTTTTTATATCGATAGAGTTTATAAAGCACAGAGAGCCTTGCAAGTAGTGCATTTATTTCTGAAATGCAGATCTCATAAATTCTTACAAAATTGTCTCCATCAAAAGTAAAAAAATTGTTCTGTTCAGTTTAAAAGTACAATCTTCAGGTGTAAAAATCGTTGTGACTTCCCATCTGTTATAAACTATGATCATTTATTTTGGGCTGGATCATTGTAGGTTGCAGTTACTGCAAATGTTCCCTTGGAAATCTATGTGTTTGCAGGAAAACAGAAATATGCATATTCATTTCTTTCGTCATATTTATAAAGCTGTGTGTGTGCATAATTTTTTTTTACATGTGTAAAAAAAAACATGCAATTATTTCCACTCCCAAGGTTTCACTGCACCACCACTCAACAAACCCAAAGCCTGTCAATGAGAATAATGTTAAATAAGAAACAGTTCAATGAACCAGTTGTGTCACATCAGTGACGTTCTCCAGCTGCATCAAACAGCTGTCATTGTGCAGGGAACCAGGGCACCCTAACTTATCAAATGTACACGATAACTGTCATCCCAGTAATGTCTCAATAATCACCGTTTAACATCAGGATGATGATAAAGTGATTAATCAATAGAGGACATATCGAAAAAGACATGGGAGAAGATCATCAGCGGGGAGATCATAGCTTCCATTACCCATCAATTGATATAAAAACTATAAAACTAAGCTTATGAATGCGCCCTTTGAGTGACATTTCAGTGACTCTGTATATATATATAACATCACTGTGGTTAGTTGGCAAAAGTAAATGTCAAGCCCTGGTCCTACAGCATTAAATGTTCAAGTCACATCAACAATAGTTTGTGTCTCTGAGGGCTCTGGTCTTATAGCAGAGCTGTGTCAGTAGGCCCCTGTAATACAGCTTAGGAGGCCCTGACAGAACTGGGTCAGAAGTCAAGATGAAGGAATTATGTCACAAAGAGAGAACTGTGCTGGAGATGGCTGCAACTCTGCACCTCCAGTCTTTGTCTCGAGCAAATCTTCAACCGCAGGCTCCTATAGATATACGGCATTAAAGAATGATAATTGAAGGATTGAAACGCTGTGGTGAACCACTGGAGTTCCTCATTATATCCACGGCATTTAAATCAATGAGGCAGAGTTTGAGTGAGTCTCCTGTGGGTTTTTTCTGTCCCGGTGGGCTGAGTCAGACAAGATGACATCCTCACCAGGGACCTTGAGCCTACTCCTCCCCCAGGACAGCCCACACTGTTTACCACCAGCAGGGCACAAAGGCCCAAACACACATACATATGCAGAATGCGCGTGCACAAATGTGCACACACAGGCATAATGTAACATGGACAGACATGGATACACAGATATGAGGGCCCTATTTAAATGACCTGATTGCAATGTTAGATCTCATGAGTATATACAATAGGAGAGCATTCAAGCACACTTGATACTTTGGTCTATATATGTTTATAGTTAACAGCAAAAGTGCAGGTGAAGTGGAAAATAAAATGAATATGTGTGGTGATGAATTACTTTCCTCTCAGCCAGTCAAATTATCTATCAAGCAGCCGTTCTGATTACAATGGCCCATAATGAAAATGTCTAAATAAAAGGGAGAGGCCAGACTGGCTTCTCCAGGCTTACCATTGTTGTCCAGGAAATGGAGGGTAGCAAGGTGTAAATGTATAGTGTGACAAGACATTTGCATAATAGCATAAGCAGAAAAAATGAGTCATTATAATGCAGGTGGTAGACAGGCAGTGTTGAAGAAATTTTCAAAAGGGACAAAGCATTAGTTGCCCTTTCAGTATTATAACTCTGTTGTATCATATTTCAGTTAGCAATGTAAAAAACTAACAAGTTGCTTTTTGGATAGAAAATATTTAGGGAGGATATTGGGAAATAGTGACAAAGGACTTAAGTGATGTAGAAAGAGCTGTTGTAAGTGTGTGACCTGTGTGTGTCCGATGCCTTCAGGGTCTCATTGACAGCTTTGTCTATGGTTTGCAGTGCATAAAATCAGGAGAACACAGTCTTAAAACTGGTCTGTTTGATGTGCAAGTTCAGTTATTTTGTGTCATTGTTTCCTTGAATCACTTGGAAACTAGATGAAGGACAAATGTGGATGGTAAACAGTTGTTCATCATAAACACATTCCAGACTCAATTTTACTGGCATTCCTGCAATAATTACATGATTTTTTCCATTTCTTGAGAAATGTAGTTGTTTAAATTCCTACATTGACATTGTATTTAAAAAAGATCTGGTCCTTATGATTTGATTCCGCCAGGCGCTGCTTTATGACAACACATCTGCTACGCGCTTTTGATTTGTTAGTTTTTTCTTTATTTTTGTACGTCTATAATGATTAAACAAACCTATTTACCTATGCAGTTAAATTTTGTACACACTCAAAGATCCCCCTCACCTTGTGGCACCTTATTTGCATGCAACTACTGTATTATTGAGTCTCTCTGCATTATTCACAAGTGTGTAGCACAACAAAGTGTGACAATCCATATGACACCACAATGAGGCTTCAGGAGGCTCAATTTGCATAAACAGCATTAATAAATATTGGCTTATCTTCCAAATTGACAGATTACCCATTTGAAAAAATCTGACACCTTAGCTCTACAACATAATTACTGTCATTGAAGTGAAATTCTTCAATGAATGATGAATTAATCATATTGAAGTTTAACAGCTTGAAATTAATTTTGAAGAGACCTTGATTGTGTTTGAAAACACAAGACATGCCTGTCATCTCCAGCATTTTTGAGTGGAATTCTTATTTATAAAAAATTTACAGCCATTTTCTTTTTTAAAAAAAATGAAAAATCAAAAGATGACTCATTCTGAAGTGAGCCAGCTTCATGTTTTAATGCAGTTTTTTTTAAAAGCACTGTCCCTGCGGCCTCATTTCCCTCAGATTCTCTCCTCTATTCAAACAATAACACTGGACTCACTGAATGGAAAATTATATCCGTTTGTTTTCATTCAGCGTGTGCAAAGGAGCCCTTTTTTCTCATCTGTGCTCTCATTTTTATGGAGAGAGGATGTCAGCTTTATGACTCCCAAACGGAAGACCTTTGAAAGCAAAAAAGAGCTTTTCAAGGACTTAATACTCTTTTAACCTCTGGCAGATATTTCTATCTTTATACCACATATTTTGAAGCTTGAAAGAAAAGTTTTAATGCAGAGTATTTGGGTGGCACAATTATTCATTTCCTTCAGTGAATGAATGCAGTTTAAAGTGATATAAACATTCGTATAACCGGTCATCTGTACTGCTGATCAAAGATAACTCCTGCTGTTCTGAGAAGCAGTGGATATGGAAGTCCCTCTTTTGCTGCATCATGATATCATTGATGCAGCTGACATTAACTCATGTGCCACCATCAGGCCCAAATTTCAACATATATACACAAAAAATAAACACACATACATAAAGCCACTGACAAGCTTTATGTAGCTCCGTTCTCTCATTAGTAGGCTTTTCAAATACCACAACATCCAAAAATCATAAAAAAGACTTATAACTGCTAAAGCTCATTTCCTGCTGTTTGTACTTAGCCTTGTCCTTGTAAGTTCTTTGTGAAAAAACAGAACAATGTAGACTCTTTTCTTAAATCAAATGCATCAAACTCTACTCATCCGATAACACATTCATTATTTGGTATGTATATATCTATGTAAATCATTAAAACCATCTAAGCTAAAGTCTTACTATAATTTTTAAGAAAAAGCAATGCATTCTTTTTTGGGCGTTAGAGATGCATTACACTGAACAGGTATGTATGCAGCATATGTGTTTAAGTGGATGTTACACACACACACACACACACACACACACACACACACACACACCCTGCAAACTCAAACACGGCAAGCTAGCAGAACCTGGCTGGCGGGACCAAACAAAACACCTGCTGACCTCTACTTTTTTTTTGTCTCCCAAATAACCTCCATCTGCTTCCTTTAGGTGACTGTGAGTGTGTGACAATGGGTGTGTGTGTGTGTGTGTGTGTGTGTGTGTGTGTGTGTGTGTGTGTGCGCAGTCAGAGCTTAGGGCAGAAAGGTTGACAAACAGCAACTGTGTCTGTGTGTGTGTCCAGCATGGTTGTGTATGAGCTGCCTTGCAGTGCCAGCTCAGTTATTAAAGCAGCACTGCCACAGTGGATCCTGATGTGCAGCCTCTGCGGCAGAATAGCTGCAGGTCTTCTCAAGTAAAACAATTTCAACTCAATATTCACAATGCTTCAACTGCCTGCTCCTTCCGGGACACAGACTGACCAGATGAATCCAGACGTAACCTTAAATCCCTCAGAGATTTTAGCCATAGACACACTTTGGCTGTGAAAAGTTGGGTTAAGAGAAAATCCATGATCACTGCCATTTTCCAGTGTTCTGCTCCAAAAGAACATAACCGAAAGGTGCTGGGATTATTGTGGCCTTCATATCAGTTATGTGCAGGACTTTGGAAAACTTTAAATAGTCCCCTAGTGTGCTTTCTGGGATGTATAAAAGAGATGTTAAGATTTACTTGTGTAAGTTCAGCAAACTCAACCTCAGGTATGAACTCTATGAGTGTGAGTGAAATGAATAAATTGAACAGACACAAGCACACTGGCGAAGACTAGAGGGCTAATTAAAGAAATACCTTTTTGTTGCTTTTATGATGCATTTTCTACAGAACACTCATCAGTCAGTGCTCCAGACCTGTGAGTTTCTGCTCATTTATATCCTACTTCTGATGCTGTTTCAGTCATAGTATGTGCTAAATGGACAGATCATCCACAAATCAAAAATAACATATTAAAAATTGTATATTCCTCTTACCTGTAGGGCTTTTATCCATCTGGATTGTTTGGGTGCAAGTAGTTGCCAAGTTTAGAGATATCATCTGTATGAGATGTCTGCAATTTCATAAATATAATGAAACTTGATAGCACCTGGCTCACAGTGCCCAGAGCACCAAAAAATTACATTTGAAAAACTCGACAGCAATGTCTGATATATAAATATGTAGTTGTTGAATAGATGCACGCTTCCTTCTGCACAGTATTTATATATATATATTTTTTTATTACCTCAAGCAGCCAGGTCATGATAACCTGCAAGAGACACTGCTGTTAAGTTTTTCAGGTGTATATTTTAGCACTTTTGGCACCACAAGCTGAGAGTCATCTTATGTTTGAGAGAAGGCATCTCCAAGTCTGATAGTTTCAAAACACTGCAAATCACACCAAACAAGCTACATAAAACAAAATAAATAGGTAAAAATGTGAAGAGAGAAGGAAAAACATGTATTTAGAATGTTTGGATGAACAATTTCTTAAGCCATGGTAGCTATGGAAACTATCCAGTCTTCCTTATACAGTGTTCTGCAGCATATAACTTCACTCACACTGCTTTCTGCTGTGCTGACTTTTTCTCAAGAGATACCAACACTGTCAAAACTGTAAAATGAATGTTGGTTAGGCACTATCGTGTTCCATCTAGTTATGAAGTTGTCTCAAACTAGTAATACCTCAACTGTGAAACACAGATATTTAAACATAATGCATTGTTTTATTTTAACACTTATTTAAATTTTAGCCCAATTTACTCGCAGGCATGGTGTATATGACAGCCAGCTCTTATCATTTTGATGAAAGGGTTTTATTTATATATAAGAGAAGTTTAACCTCAGTTTCTCTTCCCATTCTTATGATTAAAATATTGCATTATGTATTTAAACACATTATTCATGAGTAGATATGTTTATTACAGATACATAAATGTTTTCCTCTCAGCTAAGAGAGGAGTGTATGATGACGTGCATGGCCCTGGTCAGATGAAGAGCCATTGTAGTTATCAAGATTAGGATACAACAGTCGGGGTGAAATACATGTTTTTTTTTACATTTCTTTGATGTGTTGTGAATGTTTGTGTCTTTTATCAGAAAAAGAGTGTGTGAATATGTATGTGAAGTCTATTACACTCATGTGAACTCCCTGCTTCTGTGGGTCTGTGGATAATTTGTAGTTTGTGTCCAGATGTGTCCACATAGAGACAAATGTTGTCAGATTGTAGTTAAAATTTGACATTAGAATCCATTTACGTGTCTCAAAAAAGCATTAGGATGATCAGACGAAGCTTTTACACATTTCACATTATATCTGTGGAAAAAAACCCTGCTATTACATGGATATTTGCAGTCTTCTAAGATAAAGGGATTGAATAGATAATTACATATTGAATGCAAAGTACAACTAGTATGAAACTCAAACTAAGAAAGAAAAAAGGTTGGAAAATGTTAAATAATGTAGAATCCAAGACTGCGGTAAAGAAAAGAGAATAGGCTGGACAGGTGAAAGCATGATGAGGGGAAAAACATGGCTTGGGAAGAATGACAAGGAGCTGGAGACAGAAACTGAGGCAGAGGACTGTGACAAGCATGGCGACTTACCTCGGGTAAGGACAGAGTTTGGAAGATTTATGCTGCCATACAGCATTTTCTAGGTGATTGTTCATTGCAGCTGACGATGCCTTTGTGTTCAGGCGATACTGTAATGTTAAAAAAAGTTGACTGACAATGCTACATGGGAAGAGAGGTCTGACTGCCACTTCTCTGGTTAGGGTTAGGTTAAGTTCATAGAGTAGGATTTTTGAGGTCATCGCAGAATCATAGTCAGTGTTCAGAAAACTCAATTTTATTGGTAGGAGATGCAATATGCAGACTCCAGTGTCTGTGACTCCAGACACAACAAACCAACTAAAAAGAACTAGAGGCAAAAAGCCTAATAACTGTGCTGTCTCATGTCGCCTGCATCTGGGCCAAAAAGTGCACTTGAACACACCCAAGAAAACTAAAGAAGGCCAACCAGCACATGCAAAGGTGCCTGCATGAGAGAAGTTAACTCTCTGTACTAGCAGGTGATGGTGTTTGCCCTCATGGTTAGTTTTGTGCTTCCTCTCCTTACTTCTGTTTCTGTTCTCCTGTACCATGATCAGCCAATCAAAGTGATTTCTGTCCCTGCTGCCCTCTCTGTTGACTCTGAAGCCACCAACAAGGGTTGACTAGTGCCAAAACTTTGGGACACACTGCAGCATTTAGGGCCAAAGAGGACATAACATTGGCCCATGGTAGATGTGTTATGACCCGAACCTTAACAGGCTGTCTGCCCAACTGCCCACTGCCTTCCACCATTGCTCCTGTCAGACAACAAGTTGTTGTTTGCATGTCAACAAGAGGTTGCTTGCCAGTCAACAAAGGCTATTTCAAACTTTGAACAATCTACAAAAGCATTCATATTTGGCATAACGCAGATGAGTGGATGGCAGTGTTGTTGAGTCCACCACTGTTCCAGACTGCAATCATGATGGATTGCCTCTAATTTTTTTTAGTTAGCACTAATAAGGATGTATAAGCAGGCAAAAAGTTTACCTTAAAATCATGAACTGGATAATGATATGCCTGTTAAACATCTGCATGTTAAGATGTAATTGTGAGCATATTAGCATGCTAACATTAGCATTTAGCTCAAAGCAGTGCTGTGCCTAAAAACAGACTCACAGAGCTGCTGCAAGGCTGCACACTCATATTGAGCCTTATCTCTTCTCTTTTGTCAGGGTTTTTTATCTCCTTTTCATGCAGTGTTGACTTGCTCATTTGTCTTTGATCTCTATTCTGTTTTATCTGTGTTGCAATTATATTTTCATGATATTACAATTGCACCCCTGACCCTTTCTGCCATGATATTTTCTCTGCTGTTTCTGCTCTTTGTGACATTGTTTAATCTGCAAAAACTGAAGCAAAGAGTTTACCCACAACTGCAGTTGCAAGATAACTTTATTTCTTGTGGTCCCTCTTGCATAGTCTTTTCTTTTTCATCTTTTCTCCCTCTTGTTTTTTCTACTTAGCTGGTTTCATTTTTTTCCGTCATCTCTTTCCTCACTTTCTTATGCCATCCACACCCATCTCTCCCTCAGGGAATCCCATGGAAATGTTTAATTGTTTCGAAATGTCCACAGTGAACTGGATGAAGTGACTCAGCATTCATGTCAGCTGACATCAATACCAATTGAGCTAACACCATTTTAGCTTCAGTTTGTTTGCAGTCATTCAAGGACTTTCATTTTTATTTGAAGAAAGCTGGACATTATCACAGGCTCAGTTTGTATTTTCTAATTCCTTGATAGCCTGAGGTTGTACATAATTAAGCCTGTTAAAATAAAATGTCAGATTAAAAGCAACCACTGCTGCCCAAATCTTTATTTACTTATCAAGGTAATAGCACGTTTCATTAGTGTGTGTGCGAGTGTGTGTCAGTACTTGTGTGTGTTGTCTGGTCAGTCCAGATGTGTTACTGTTTGTAAGACTCTGTATTTAAGATTTGATGATTTCAGTGGTTACACTGCATGAACTAACATGCGATTATTTGTTATTTAATCTCCTTTGCAGAGCATGATAAGCACCGCCTATGCAAAAGCACCGAATACATGAATCTTCACTTCAAAGTCAAATGGTTCCACAATGAGTACGTTCGTGACCTGCCGGCCTTTAAAGGCGTTCCACCAGAGTATTCCCTGTAAGTGCACTTTCATTGTCTCACACATGAATATAAAGAGATGTGCCAAATATAGATATATTAAAAAAGATCGACTGACTTGGGAGTCGAGAGAAATGTTGCAGAGAAAAGGTCAAATGGATTGTATTTCAAACAAATTAAGCTAAATACAGATAATTAGTTTTGCTTTTTGACATTATATTACCTTCAGTGTAAATTTCTGTGACTAATCAATGCCCATATTAATTAAAAAGAAAGTCTTTTTTTTTGTAACTGGCAAAAGAAAATGTTCAAAGTCCTTTAGGGAAAGTCAAGTGTCATTCACATAAATAAGAAAAAAGGAGAGGCACATGTTTTGATCTCTGTGAAACTGTTTCATACCCTGATTAAAAATAGTATTGCAAGGGTAAAATAAATGAACCACTTTATAATTACTTTGAACACATTTTAAATCACATGTAAACATCATAATGTCGTAAACGAGGGTAAAAAAAATCTGCAATACATTCACATAAGGTTATCAATCATGGTTGCTAAGAATGAATCTGTAAAACTGTCATGTCTATTTAATCTCTGCCGCCACTTTTTTTTTTTTTTTTCTTACAAGCCTTCAAACAAGCTGATCATAAACAGTTTTGGATGAGGAGACAAATTTATAGCCTAAAAGCATATTTTGTTCTTCCTTTCACGCACTCCTGTTTTGCATTGTGAATGCATAATCATGTGCAGCAAGGCAGGGACAGCTGCAATATAAACACATGTAATGCAAGCAGGGAAAGCAATGCCCTCTCCCATCCTGCCTGTCTATCAGGGTAATGACTCACCCTCCCTCCCCTACACTGTCACTCAAACACCGTCTCTTGCAGGATTGATTCTTCCAGAGGCATACACATCATTCAAAAACACACTTTAACATACACACACATACAGTCTTTCTACTCTGTCTGCCTGTCTCTCCTCTCTGTCTCTGTAGCCACGCCCACCTTATTTATTGGCGTCCCCTCCTGTAGCAGATGCCCTTAGCCAGAGTGTGAGGCAGCTTTTGGGGGGAACATCGGTTACTCTGAGGACAAGCTCAGGCACTATATTAAACAAGGAAATGGCAAAGTGAAACAGACAGAACGCCATTGTTATTCCACTAACAAATGTACTTCTTCACCCGACTCATCTGTCCCGGCCTGTCCTGTCCTCTGCCGTCCTCTGTCTGAGCCTCGCAGTCTAATCCGTCCACTAACTGAAACCTGATATTTATGCCTGCATGAAATGCAGCCTTGGCCAAAAGGCAGAATTCCGCAAGGTCTTTTCAGGATCCCTTTTTGAGTGTAGCACAATCAATTTTCATTGATCTTCCCTTAAATACAGTGGTTCCCTGAAAATGTTTAAATAGATAAAAAGCCTCAGCCTCAGAATTGTTCTCACACAGTAAATACTGGCTCACCTGGTGCTTCAGACTGATTAGATGAACCACAATGCTAAAAAAAAATGCTCTCAGTTATGCTTTGACCCTTTAATGTTTGAATTCTTTTCCTCTTTTAGGTGGTTTGAGCCGTTTGTTATTCAGTGGCTTGATGAGAACGAGGACGTTGCTATGGATTTCCTCAATGGAGCACTAGAAAGGGACAAGAAAGATGGAGTGAGTATAGCATTAAATTATTTCTCAAGAAGCAGTTTAAATTTAACCCACCACTCCACTTAAGGCTGCTTCCTTATTCACATGGACTGCCTGTTAGACTGAATATACCTCTTAAGGGTGTCGGGTATACCAGAAATTTAACACAGACAAAAACACTCTTCACCCAGAAACATCACCAGACAGGACTATGAAATTGAAATTTCAATAAAATATTGATAAAAACAGGGGGCAGAGAAGGATTTTCTGGGCAATGAAAGGCTGTTTTCTTTTAAAATGTGAGGAAATGAGTGTAAGGTTGACAAATCAAGTTTTGCACAAAAATAACTGAAATACATTCATGTGCCTCTACATGTGCATGCTTATGTGTTTGGAGGTATTTAAATAAAGAAATTTATATGTTATGTGATATGATACACATGTGCAGCACAATTATTTGTTTGTAGAAGAGGGTTTGTGTTGTTTTTTATTTGATCATCCTAATTTGCTTTACTTTTTATCTGTTCATTACTCCAAATATTATGATGTTGACTGTCACACACAAAAGCATTGAGGTGTATTTTAAGTGTCTCACTGAATCCAAGTAACAGACATCAGGGTCGGATCGACCACTGGAGTGAGTTTATAATGCTGCTACTACTGCAACTGCACAATGAAAATTGTGACCAATTTGTAGAAGGATGTGTGATTTAGTTGTAGCTCTTCTTTATAAGAAAAGATCAGAAAACTGCAAGAAAAAATATGGAGGACCGACAGAAATAGAGAGAGACAGAGAGAGAGAGAGAGAGAGACAGAGAGCTGCTAGAAATGGGCTCAACTCATGTTGAATGCACATCAGCAGGTCCGCAAATCTGACTAAATTGTTGCTGTCTGGAGCTCTGTGTTTACCAGTCAGGCAGACACTGCACGATATTAAGGGTAGGATATATATTTACAAAAACCTCCCACAATTTAATTGAAATGCACTACTAAAATGTTTGACATTCTTTCAGAGGTGATACAGTCTGATGGGGTCTATAAAGTTAATTTTGTAAAATAGAGGCATAAAGGTTTAGGTTGTCTATTAGTGAGGGCAATATGGCAAAAATGTATTACCAAGTTTTTCAAACAGAGGCAAATTTCTGGATTTTTATTGTGATTCTCTTTTTTTGCTGGTTTCCAAGACTATTTTGCAAGTTGTTGTAGACAAAGTACAAAAAGTACAACCAAACTAATTTTGGTATTTGAAAAATAAAGCTCTACAAGGTAGCAAATTTGATGTCACATTGCTGCAACAGCTGCTTCTTTTCAGTGTCTTTACTCTTTCATATTGAGTAATCACTCTTTATGACAGGATAAAGAATGGCTTTGAATGCCTCCTAAATGCTTTTATTAGAGCCATGTTTTTTTGCCCTTGCAGACTCTGGCTGGTAGTAGCTGATACAGACACATGGGATCCCCTCACTGATTTTTTTTTTGTTTGGAGTCTCTGTGATTCACATGAATCAATTTCATTGAACTTCTTCGGGTTCCATTTCAACTTTAAACTGATTTTTGATTCAAAGGATTCTCAAATCCAAAACTGACTTTCCTATGAATTTTGATGTTTCTGTCTTTTGCTCCAGCACACTGTGAGTCAGACCATTCACTGGTGTCCTCAGTCCACTCAAGTACAGTGTGAAATATAACCAGCATTTAAGAGAAATGATCCACAGCCTTTTCATTTTAAAAAGTTAAAAGCATTAATAAAAGAATGAATTACGCTGTAGGAGTCTTACTGTCTCCTGAATAACCAGCTGAGGGGGAGGCAGAGTGATCTGCTGTGTTGTTATTAAAGTCATGTCTCCAGCAGTGAAGAGCAGCCTCTCTGCTGAACCATTAGCTCGGGGCGAAGCCGCGGCTGTACAAGACGCTGAGTGGGCTCTGGGTTTTTCAGGTGAAACAGACTGAGGACTGATTCATTTTCTTCACTTCAGAGTTGGTTCGAGCTGCTAAGCTGTGCAGTGTGTCGGTCAGCCACTCTCATCTGTTAAACTGACCACTCCTCGAAATCAAGCACAGAGTGAATCCTGAGAAAGTTCACAATACAAACCATGTTGGTCTCACAAAGGTAATTGTTTAGTTGTCAAATCAAAAAGTTGCCTGCTTTCTTTGAATTAACCAGATAACGGACAACTCTTTAATTCACCAGATGCTGTGCGGCCCTCACAGTTGAGTTTTCCCTTTTTGTATCCCTCAACATTACATGATAACAACATTAGTGGATTGATTCCAAATGGGAGCAGAAAAGACTCAAAATGGTTAACCAAACTTTTTTTTTCTGACCCCTACTGATTACTGTTTCTTGTGCTTTCTTTTGAGGTGGTTAAAAAGGTCCCTTGCTTTTCTATCTGAACCTCGTCTTTGCAAATGACTGATGTTTGCACTGTGCTGTGCTACTGATGTCAAATTCCTTTGGTGGACAAACTCCTTAGATTGTCGTTCAAGGCCACTAATTTGCCAAATAAAAAGAGGGCAGGAAAAAAATTAAAGGCTCTGCCCACTGTTTAATTGGTGCTGGAAGGTGTTGAACACACAGTCAAATAGTAAGTTTTAAGATATGTCTCAAAAACAACCTTGTGGGTATACATGTGCCATAGAACCATATCTAATAGAATGTGGACTTTTGCATTGCACCGATAGTCTCACTGTACAGGCAAATCATTGAGACCTTGAATTTGTTCAAAATGAACCAATATTGTCATAATAAACACCTCGACCTTCTGCTTAGATACAATTCATCAACCCCAAAAAGCTCACAGATTCTGCGGAATACAAATTTTTTTAGTAACACTGACTAAAAAGTCATATCAAGATGTTAAAAATTAAAGACTAAGAGTAAAGATCCCATGATGACTGTGACTCCTCTTTACATTAAGAAATTAAACATATGATCAAGTTATGTCCATTAAAAGCAAATGAAGGCATTCAAATGTGTTTAATGCATAAATAAAGCAATAAAGCAGTGCTTCTCAAATAGTGGGGCGGTGTGGTGCATGACGAAACTACCGTTTGCTTTTTCATTGCCGCACCAGAATAAAGTATAATTGTACATCCACTACAGTAGGTGGCAGTGGCGCTTTCACGCTGCTGTGTCTTGGGTGATCACTGTTTTCAAAAGTCACGAGGGGTTAATATTAATTCATTCTTGCTTTTAAAGATGAAAAATGATAAATGATGGAACATAGATGAGCTCCAAAGACACGTCTTATCGATCGTGTTTTGAATTAGTTGCGGAGCATGAAGCGAAGGTGAAACGAGAATTTTGAATAGACTAGACAGAGGTCAGTTTACAACACACGACTACATGTATGTAGTGTGCCATTAATTCTAATTATTAGAGCGTGCATGCCATGAAGTACTACGAACAAACACACAGAAGACACAAAAAAGTTGTGCAGTGCAAAACGTGCTCATTGTAGCCATTAATCCTGACTTCATCATTTTGATTTTAAAAAAAATCAGCACAATTTGCTTTATTCATTGTTGTTTTGTAGGTTAAAGTGTTTTATATGTTGTGCTCCTGAGGTAATGGTGTTGAATAATTTTTTTAATTATTATTTATTAATTTTATTTAAGTTTATTTTTCAGTATAAAATGGCTCAATTAGTTGGCTGAAAAATGTTTATAGTTCACATAAGAATTTAATTTTGTTGAATTTAAGGTAAATTGATGCACTTTGAATCTTTGCTGGTTCAGACTAAAAACAAGGTTAATAATGTTATTCTTTGTTGTAAGTGGATCTTTATTTCTTTTTTCTTTTGTTTTTTGGTTTTCCTTAATGTTAATAAGGATATGATGTCATGCATAGGTGTACTTGTAACAGTTTTATAGAAAAATGAAACTATTTATAGTCGTGGCGGAGGGTTGGGGGCACAAAAGGTTTTCTTCTTTCTAGAGGGGGCTTAACGGAAAACAATTGAGAAGCACTGAGTTAAAGGGTTAATAATGCACCGTAACTTTGGGTTTACATCTACCCTATATTAGCAGTAAGTGGTCTAGATGCTTCTCTCTGTCTAAAATAATGTTCTTAAGAATCTACTTCTATCTTTTTCTCTCTCAACTTTCGTATTTTTTCTTCTTACCCCTTCATCACTCTCTCTGTCTTCATTCCCATCTCTTTCTCCCATTCTCCTTCTTTTAACAGTTCCAGCAAACATCGGAACATGCCCTGTTTTCCTGTTCAGTGGTGGACGTGTTCACTCAACTTAACCAGAGTTTTGAGATTATCAAGAAGCTGGAGTGTCCGAACCCGCAGGCCCTGGCTCACTTCATGTGCCGCTTTGCAAAGGTTAGGCTCTTTGTAAAGGCTCTCCAGTGAACCCTGGATGCTCCTGTGAGGAATAATAAGGGCTGTGCTATTTGCGGCCTGTAAACCTACACAAGGAAGACAAAAAGAAGCCTGTTAATCCTCAAAGCATTTGCAAACTGCACATCCCACTGTGCTTCCAAGCAAGTAACATCCTGGTGCTCCAGAGCTATTTGCACATATAATATTTAAATTTGATAATGTGCAAACCTTTTTATGCCAAATTGGCTCCTTTCTATGAACCCGAGCTTCATTGCATAGAGATTTTAATTCACAAACACCAGGGCTAATAGCCACACACAGTCAGAGAGACAAGTACAGCATCTTCAGGGAGTAGGTGGTAAGTGATGAACATTCTTTAGAAGTGTCACTCAATGACTTTCCAGAGATGATGAATGTCTGTATTGTCAGTAAATACAGTGTAAGCTATATTTTGACATTCATTATAACTATCGCAGCTCCAGTGTTAGCGATGCCTGTAAGGAGTAGCAGTCAGAGTTGGTTTTCAAAACACCCTCATAAAGGCATCTTGTTGAAACTTTGAATCATTTATTGAACAAAAAAGGGAACCAAAGTTTCTAAAGCAATTCCGTAATTTCTGTTAAACTAAGAAGCAATTGAAAAACCTATTAAAAGTTAAATGGAATGCAGTAAAGTGGTAAAGATTGGCATTAAACCATAGCCTCAGCTCCTCCAAATCTGCTGGATTGACTCCCCAGCAGCCATAACTAGGTGAGTATACTGTGGTCATTCATTATTTGGATAACTTCAAACATTCAAAACAAGGGCAAATGACACTTGGCTGCAAATTCTCTGGGTGTGTTTGTTCTCTAATATCATTGGCACCATGTCATTTGTGAATTGAGATGAGAAGGCAGATAGCGGTTGCAAATTGATCTATGGTGTGATCAGCGCCCACAATCCACTCTCTGTGGATTTTTCCCTCTAACTGTTTAGACACTTTCAAAGGTCTTGTTATTAGCTTGTGACTGCTTTAAATTCTTTTTAGTCAGTCCCAGAAATTCAACAGTAACAGTAAACAAACTGTAATTATAAAACTCTCTCTCCCTCCCTCTATACAGACCATCAACAAAGTTCTCCTGCAGTATGCTGCAATCATATCCAAGGACTTTCCTTTGCATTTGAGTAAGGAGAACGTGGTAAGTGCCCACTCACGGACTGCAAATGTCAATAGCAAAGGTTACATTCAAATGCAAAACTGGTCTGGTGGTGTTTTCTATGATGACAGTTTGCTATGAGATCTTTAGTAAAACCTTTCTGAAAGCAGTCCAAACTGTTTCACTCTGAGCCTTGTTTTCTGTAATGCACCTAACACAGTTCTTTTGATAACATGTAGCCATTCATCATAAAGCCAAGAGCTGATAGAGAAAAGTCATTGGTATTTTCTGGGCTCTCTGTCCATTGTTTAATGTGACAGATGTCTAAATGCAGAGCCTTGTGAGTTTCCTAATTATCCACACTGGTCTTTGATGTTTGAGTGAGAGAAAACACACAGGGTAAGAGTAGAGGAGGCAGATGTTTCTTTGCAGCATTGACAGGCTCATTACAGTTTACTCAGAGAAAATATAAAACGTCCCTCCTTGAGACAAAACTAAACAGACAGATAATGGGAAAAAAAGGCAGCTGGAGGTGCATCAACCTAATGTTCAATTTGTTACACTGTCACATGTACAATGCATGACCTGCATTATAGCCATTTAGCAAGAACACACTGTGAGTCTGTCATTGCTATCAACAAACTGAAACACAGGTTGAGAGAGAGCAGGAGTATAAACCCTTTAATAAAACCAGTGTTTACGTGTGACCACTTCGTAAAAAGACAAAGTAAGGACATGATTCATTAAAAGTTCAGTCTTGCTTCGTTTTGCTTTCAGTGTTTTCAAAAGCTCAAAGGAATAAAACACTATTTTACATAAAAAGCACAATTTATGCCAAATTTATAAGAATAAGTATCGTTTGTTTAACCACCTTGTGAACTCTCAGATCTATGTCGGGACCCTGTGGGGCATCCCAAGTGTAAGGCCTGCTAATGTAAACAAAGTACTGATATGAATACATTTTGTGATATTTAAAATATTTGCAAATAAATCTCATTCCGATTCACTGTAGTCAAACCTCATGCCCCACAGAATACTGTAAATCAGCTGTGAAATAACTGTCTTTTTTTCTCCTTGGTATCTGCGGTGCTGACTGATATCACAGCAGCTCCTCACATTTAACTGATAGATTATAATACACCCATTGAGAGTTTCAGTAGACAAAACCATTTAATTAATCATTTCACCCTCTCTCAAGCTAGAAATATATAGCCAAGGAAAATCACTACTGCTTTATTCCAGCTTTAGAATATCTAATCACTCCCATACAAATATGTTCATAAATCTAGTAGAGAGCAAGCCGTTCTGTGCTGCTGCGGAGACACTATTGGCTGCTTTGTGGATTTAGAGACACCAGTCATCTGTCTCCTTTGGGGCGCAGAATGATCATTTAGGTAGTATCCATTACCACTATCATAATTTTGTGATGTTGTATGTTAGCCAGTTGTTGTTTTTTTTTTTGGGGGTGGGGTGTGGGGCAGATAATGTTCATCATACATGACTCACAGAATTAATCACGACCTCCATAAAAAGCGGTGTGATTAATGTCCATCATCTGTAAAACTTGTTGCGGAGCCAAGAATCGATAATGCCTGACATATTCAGTGCAGACATTTCTCTCCCTCTGTATTATGTATCGCGTTCCCCTGCTGACTGTCGACGTCGCGCTGAAACCTTGCATCTTTGGATGGATGATGTGTCAGAACATCAAAATGGATTTGACTGTTTTTACCCGTTTGATGTTTCGCAGTGTAATTTCCAATTATATGGGCTCGTCTAAAGCTCACAAATTGTTACAGTACAGCGTCGATGGCTGTAGAAAAAACAGGACGTTTAACGTACTGGCTTTTTGTAAAATGTCAACATAAAATATATGTTTGATGTGTATGTCAAACGCGGGATCGTTTACTGTACTTCAAAAAAGCAATCTTGTTATAATCCCTTCTGTACTTTCACAGCCCTGCATCATCCTCAACAACATCCAGCAGCTCCGTGTCCAACTGGAGAAGATGTTTGAGTCCATGGGTGGCAAACAGGTCTGTGCCTACCAGAGTGTGTCTGTCTGCTCTGTCTGCATCAAGTTCTGAGGCATTTCACTTTCAATCAACATTTTCTGTCCCTTTTTAGAGTATAATGTGTTAATCAATGCATACAGCACTGATCTGCATCCTTAAACTGGAAGGTCGAAACCACAAGATCAGCTAAAGAGTTCTGACCACAGGGCTTCAGAGGTTTCCCCGTCTTGTTTAAGGACACCACAGCAGGGTCGGATATGGAAACTTAAACCTCCATCCTCAGATTAGCATTCTGCTGTGAAATAAATGCTGGGTCATGATTATGTAAATGATTATTTCAGATGACTTTTACGTGAAGTGAAAGTGAACTGACCCCACCAGTGATGTGCTGTAATCCCCCCCCCCCCTTCCATACTTAACCATTGATGAGATTAATCTGACATGTTATTCAACTTCTACTCCTAGTCCTTAATAACTTTCTTACCTCATCACTATTTTCCCACCTCTGATCACACGTGTGTATAACTTGTGTTATCTTTTTTTGTCAATGTTGTGTTAAAACCCTATAAATGTGTGTGTGTGTTGGGTGTGAAACACCGTTGGGTATTTTCCTTGTCGACCTGTCAGTCTAACCCTGAGAAGCAGCGGCCATGGCTTCTTTTGACTTGCATGCATGTTTCTTCTCTCCGGTAATCTAACGCCTGTCTTGCCTTGCGTTTTTTTGTCTCCTGTCATTGTGTCTTCTGTTTCCCCCCTCCACATTTCCTTTCTGTGCTCTCTCTCTCTGTCTCCAGGAGGAGGGGGTTGTGTCCTTCTGTAAGGTGTGTGCAATAGGACTCGTCAACACCCCTTCCCATCATTTACCAAATGATACCAAAAAGCACGCCCCCTCCCCCCTGTGCCTTCAAGCCACCCCTCACGCTCTTACGCTTCTCACCCCCACTGCCCCACCCCCCCAAACCCCTCCAGCAGCATGTGCCACAGAGCATACGGAATCTGAAATACCCATCATGCCTCTAGACAAGCTGCTCAAGCTCACCATCCCCGGCGCTCTGGGGATAGTGGCTCAACCCACTCGATCCCATCTTTATTTTTAGCTTGCTTTTTTTCTTTTTTCTTTTTTTTTTCCTGTGTCTGCCACTTCTGTATTCATGGCTAATTTGTGTGTGATATTTATTTGAAATTGTTGTACCCCCATATTCTCTGCAAAGAGCAAAAATCACAGGCTCACCAAGTTGCTGGCTGTAGTTTTAATTATCTCTATCCATTCCCCAGGCTGTAGCCACGAAAGGCTTCAGACAGGATTTTTCTGACTGTGTTTAATGAGCTTCTCAAAAACTTACAAATCTCTCCAGCTGTGCCCTCAACTGAGATGCTGCTTCCTCCTCACCAGTTAACGGATCTAGACCAGGATCACTCCCAGGATCACTCCCAGGCCATTATTTCCCAAAGAATAATTACACTAGTAGTTTTAACATACTTTCACATAAAAATTATGGTTGTTTGCTGTTAATGGACAATCAGGTTTATCTTTAAGGATGTTTTTAAGGAATTTCTTTTACATGCTAATTACACAGCTAAGGTGTATTTTTAGGCGAAAGTTTTCCATTAGTTTTCTCTTTGCACAGTTGCCCATTCATTATATAATAGGTCCCTATCAGCAATTAACTCCCAGAGAGCCAATGTAATTACCAAGAGCAAGAGTTATCATAGCAATACCAATAACAGAGATGAGCAATAATGCTCTTACAGTGCCAACATTTATGAAATCATCATGGACCGTCTCCCCAGATTGGTATCAGGCTTTATTTTAGGAATCAGCCCTGTTTGTTGATACGCTTTACTCACTCTGGAAATGATGGTTCATTAAACCTTTATTTACTTGCCAGTTTTTAGGACAAAATATGTTTCAGCCTGAAGGTGTGTAGATATTGTATTGTTGAAACAGGCAAAGGGAAGTAAAGCTGGACTGCTGTTGATAGGCTGTCTGCCAGGGGAGAGTTTGTTCTCTCTGGATGTTTATCAATGTCAAGTGAAACCACATAGTGAGCATGGAGGAGCCAGATGTTCATCCATGGTAGCAAAATGGATATTCCTTGTGCATTAAGTTTAGCTACTATAATGAAAAACATCCTCACTCTTTTGCATAAATGTAAAAATATTTCTTTTAGTGTTATTTGTACTCATAATAATAACACAAGTAACAGTGCTTATGGAGACATAAAAACAGTGGACATGAGATGTTTTTATAGTAGCCAATATACATTTATAGAAATAACATTCATCATTTTATTCTTGACATTATATATTATTTCCAGGCTAATACAAGACCGACACATTCAAGTGGATGAATCTTTGAGAATTTAAACTACACGACTGCCTCACTTGGCAAGTCAAACAATTTCTGCCGCAACCTTAAATGGAGGCCTCTCTGACAGAATTGCTGTCTTCAGGTAGACATTTAACTGGAGCATCAAGAACCACATCAAGTCAAAATGGATTTTTTTCCTCATGTCATGTGATGACAGGTGTCTTGGTTTATCTAATGGCCAGGTGATTTTCTGTGCCAGTACTCCCATTAAGGCACAGTGTTCTTGGGAAAAAAAAAATAGAAAAAAAAATAAAACTGAATCTCAGTTTCAGAAACTGCCAGGCTGCAGATTAGAGGCCCGGTCTAAAAACTTTCCCCAGGACAACGGAAAGTGATAAAAGACCAGGCTTACAGTATTTTTCTGCTATCACTTGCAGAGATGTTATCAGTTACTCAAACCGTAAAATAACAACTCCAACCACTATAGGCAATTTTCTCGGTGACAGAAAAATCTTACATGCTACAATCTTTCTCATTGAGATGGCAGCGGTATGCACACGTTGGCATGTGAACACACATACACACACATATAAATCCATGCTGTTCATGCTGCACATAGAGGCATGTCTGCAGGATAACAATGTCTATAAAAGGTTTATTTTACACATCCTCTTTCCAGCTGCGCCATCCACCAATAGAACATGTGAGATGAGCGACTCCATGGCTAAGCTTATCGGATCTAATGTGATGATCTGTTATGCATGTGATGCGTACATCCATCTCAGGCACGGAGCCTAAGCGATGCGTGTTCTCCACCCCCATCCAAAACATCAATATTTGGACATTTGTACATGGCAAACCTGATTCATATACACTCAGATGAACACTGACACAGATGCACTTATACATTGCAGTTACTGACACACAAATATACTCACACATGCAGAAAAGCACAACCATCTGATATCCAGCCGTGCTTTTTTTTTTCAAAATATGCCCAAGACCACAAATGAACACAAACATCTGCATAACCATCACATGCACATTCATATGCATATGGCACTGCAGAAACCCAACACATGCCATGCATGGGCACATACATGCTAATTAATTTTGCAAATGTGCTTGTGTAAGCTGGTATAGGAAATTGTTCATTGCAAGTCATGTCTTATTATCAAAAGGCACATTTTGGATGGATGTTAAAAGGCCTGTAGCAAGTATAGTTACTGAGTGTCTCCTGTGTAATTAAGAAAATGTTGTAAAGCTGCACAGTCAGAAAGAAAAGGAAGAAAAATAAAACTAAAAGTAATAATCTCTCCCTGAAAACAAAAAAGTCATAGGATTTAAGTATCAGTATATATATATATATATGTAGATTTATATGTGTATGAGGGTTAGCTCAACACCCCTAAGATGTTACAGTGTCGAGGCGGCCTGACACCATACTCTCCCTACTGTAACTTGTGTAGTAGTGCACAAAATTATACCCTTTTGAGAGACCGCTAGCTGGCTGCTTCTTTGCTGACACCATGTCTTATGACTGTGCAGGCAGTCATCATCGCAGCGCTCGGAGGTTAGCTGTCCATTTGTATTCAGAACGTTGCTCAGCACAGATGGCAGGCAGAATGAGTGGGAGGCCACCAACGAGGCAGGTTACTCCTCTGTGCCTGTCAACCCCCCCCAAACCCAACCCCTGAACACCCCCACCCCGGTTGAGGCAGAGATTCAGAGGTCTAGTCAGTGTGGACAAGTGTATGAAATGTAATGATGTAGTAACTGTCTGTCTTCTGCTGACAGCTGGATGCAGAGGCCAGTGATCTGCTAAAGGAGCTGCAGAATAAACTCAACACGGTGCTGGATGAGCTCAGCGGAGTGTTTGGCTCCAGGTGAGCATTAGTGTGACTCAATGTGTGTGTGTGTGTGTGTGTGTGTGTGTGTGTGTGTGTGAATGTGTGTGAGCATAATGTCTCCATTCATGTCTTATTCTGTCAAAGGAATTGTGCTAGACTGCTTAGTTATTGATAGACATGTACTCATAATAAAACTGAGTGGTGCTCTTGCTGTGCACCTCGCTCAGTGAGCACAGCATGTTGCTAAATATTTCAGCTTGAACAAAAAACATCTGCTCTCAACACCTTGTTAATAGTCTAATAGGACCAGCAGGAGTGAGCCAGCACCTTCTTAAACTTTTGTCACTGCTGCAGCCTAGAATGCGGACCTGCTAGCAAAAGAGTTCAAGGATTGTTGTTTTTCATCACACAGTTTCAAACCTGTGATCGAGGACTGTGTGAAGCAGATGAACCAGGAGCTGGTTCAGATGAAAGGTCCGGCCAAAGGGAGCAACGCTGCCATGGATGCAGAGACTGTCCTCCGGCCTCTTATGGACCTTCTGGATAAAAAGTGGGTATACACAGAAAGCAATGTCTCAGTTCAACGTGTATAGCTGGTTTTGTACTTCGGTGCCACCCTCCTTTTTTACACTAATCAAAAGTCATTTATTCGAGACTCAGTAAGATTTAGCTATCCATCGCTAATAAGCTTGGGTGATTTAGCTTTAAGATGACTTCAGAACAGGATTTAATCTGGTTATAATTACCTGCATGTTATGAAGAAGAGAAGATTAAACTAGTGGGGATGAAGTAGCATACACCGTGGAAGCTAGCATGGCTAGTAAGCTAACAATAAGCAGTCCTAAAAGTTGTAAGTTACACTTATGAATTAATCTTATCACTTTACAGTTATGAACAGGTGCCACTGTCCTTGCACTCACTGCATTTTTTTGCTGCTTCTATTATTTACGTTGTATCACCCATCATCCAAACTTTTTCTTATAAAATGAGATGGCAGTCTCACTCTTTTACTCCTTGACTTGCCATGTTGAAGTTCATTAAGATTGAACTGTTTGAGCAGGTGAAATAATAAAAAAAACATCAGGAGTATCCCCAGTCTTCTTGAATCTTTAGGGGAACTGTATCGCTGAGGATGGACTGTGGTCCATGTGTTGCTCTAACAACTGCCTCGTGTTAGAGACCATTAAAGTACAATATCAACCATGATAAGGTCTGAAAGCTGATTGCTGTCAGATAAAGGGCTTGTGTTGTCTTTCAGACAACAAAATTGGTTTCAAAATTTTTTTAAGAGCTGGTGAAGCAACAGGTAGCCTACATATAAATTGTACTCAGATGGCAAGTGAGAGTCAGCAGCTATTTTTTCCCCTTGGAACCACTTTACAGGTTAATCAAACAAAGTGACTCCACAGAAACTTTTGTACAGTTGCTATTCCAGCTCTCAGTCTAATTGCCTTTTAAGTTACAGTTGCTCAATTATAGCTGTGTTTACTATTCCAGTTAATGGGTTTGTTTTGCCTCTTGTAGTATTAGATGAATGACCGAGTGTAAGCAGAGTGAGACAGAGCCCTAGGAAAACAACTTTTTCAAGTAAAATAGTCTTAAGTTGTAAATACAATTAAATTTGTAGTTTTGTCATCACACACTTATACTATTGGTGATCCAACTGATCAGCAGCTAACAACACAGAGCACAAAGTTTTTGAGCATTGCGAGATTACATGCAGTATATTGTAAAGGTGGTGCCATGACCAGGTGGTTAGATATTTACTTATGTGTTATCGTTCCAGCTTTCAAGTTTGGTTTTGAGAAAAATAAATACGCCCCAAAAAATGAATCCAACAGTATAATAATCTAAATAAACCTATTTTACATTTGCATTCAAAAATACAGCGAGAGAGACCAGTATTATCTGTGAGTGTCTATACATTCAAAGTAAGGACTATATTTCCGTTTGGCATTCTTGAAAGAATAGTGATGATATGGTTCAGCTGAGCTCTTGGAATCTCTCTCAACAATTTGTCAAAGCGACATTGAGGCCAATGGGGTATTATGGGGAATCCTCTTAATGATATGGAAATACCAAATCCTTCCTCCTGTCTCTGAGTCCCTGCTTGCACAATAGAGTGAGATTAAAAAATAAAGCTGCAGCATTTATTCTACGAATCACAGGTGTTTTTCTTTATTCAATCATTGTTTATGAAGACGTCATCACCCGGAGTCCTAAGCCGCACTTGTTCAGTTGAAGACGTGCTTTTACTGTTGACCTGACAAATGCTCTGCCTTTGCTCTCTCGCAGTTTGATGTTATTTGCCAAGATTTGTGAGAAGACTGTTCTGAAACGAGTCCTCAAAGAGCTCTGGAAAATCGTGCTAAACACCATCGAGAGAACAATTGTTCTGCCTCCACTGAATGACCAGAGTGTGAGTTTGATTAATTATCTGTCTCTTTCCCTTGTCTGTTACTCTTTTCATCTCCCTGCCCGCCCTCCACCTCCCTTCTCCTTTCTTTCCACCTGTCTCTCTCTCGTTTCCTCCATCTGTTCAGCTCTCTCCCTCCCTACACACAAATTACTGTACAGGAGATGAAATAACAAGGAATCTTTGAGTCTTCACACATGCAGAGTGAAATTTTTTATTATGGTTAATCCCTCTGTAAGAGGCAGGTTGACATCCTTTATCTCAGGATAATCTTATTTCCTGTGTGTTATTGTTGTGGATAGATACATGAAAGTGCACTTTAAGGCCATCATTTCAAGCTGTTCTCAGATATTTTTCTCTCTGCCAGCTGCACAAATTGAAAACACAATCACAGCAATAAGTTCATGTTTGATTTTTTTTTCCCCTTTGTATTCTGTTGTTTAGTTGCATACAAATGTGCTTTTCTATAACGGAAGAATATCTGTCTCTTGTGCAGCAAGGAGCTCAGATGATCTTCAACGCTGCCAAGGACTTAGGACAGCTATCCAAACTGAAGGTGAGTTTTGGATGAACTCAGGGCGAATGCTGCCAATCTCAGCTCACAAACCTCATAATGTCTAAACATTATTGCTTGATGCTAAAGAGATTTCTCAAAGCTTAGCCTGCTCACCATCTCAGTAAAGCGAACATTATGCCTGTACAAACACTGAGGTCTCTAATTATGCTGAACATGGATCATGTATTATAGTGCAAACAGTGTATCCGAAGCATTGTGGATAATACAGATACACACTGACTAGATTCACACCAAGAAACTCATTTCAGAGCCTAGTAATCCATAGTTAAATATTTTAAAAAGCATTTTCTGTAGCTAGCCAATATGCTAAATCAAGATGGATGACATCATTATAAGCTACAAGTAAATAATCAAGATCTTAATTAGTTCCTCACAGACACTCTAAAATAGTTTAAATGGAAATGTATCAGCAGAGTCAGTTGATTGTGGCCTTTGATTCAATTTGTCTACACATTTGGATAGATGTTTTTTTTTATTTGGAAGCATATACAAGTAAACTACTGTGAAGTGCAACTGAGTGCAACACCAGCCAGACTGGTATCTAATTTCTGATGTGACAGGAGGATTTTTAATCCCTCAGGCTCTGTGTAGTGAGGCGTTGGAAGGGATCAGTGGCTGAACTGTGGTTTCAATCGCAACTGTATGACATTAGCTCAGAGTGGTATTTTCACTTTGATTTCTATGAGGATGGATGCAAACTGAATGTATTTATCAGCATTTTTTTATGTGTTTTCCTGCTGGTTTGTGTTTACTCATGTTTGTCAGATATGTCTTCCTCCCAAAGAATTTATGTGTTTATCGTATGTAATGATTATTCATTTTTTTTTTTTCATGTTTTCAACTATGTGTGCGTTCTCTGATGTGACGACTTCCATCCTCATTCACTTAATTACTTTACATGAAATTATTAATGAATGTGTGTAGCCTCATATACTACAGGGGTTAGAGTGAAAAATGAAAACCTGTCAAATAGCTATTCAAGTGCTGTGACCTTTGACCTATGTAAATGCATAAATTCATGGAACAGCAGTTGCTCAGAGAATAATAACACTCTGAGCAGTACAATCAAATCCTTTGACCTTCACAAAAGCCATGATCATTTTTGGTCTTCACTTATCTGTCCAAGCAAACACGCAACAGAGGAGGAATTTAAGTGTTTTATCTTTTTTTCCCTCTAAATATGGTAGGAAGATTTATTCTTTTAAAAACACATAAATGTGGGCCTTAAACAACAGCATTAGAAAAAAGGGAAATTATATTTGAACAACAATAATAATAATAATAATAATAAATTGATTCCAAAGAAAGAGCCTAATATTTTTGTTGAAAAACAAGCCTGGTATCTATACACCTGCATCATGGCCTTTTCATTGGAGAGAAGTATTCCCTCCTGCCTGCAGCCATCAGTTATTTTGGGCTCGCAGTCACACTGTTTTCATGGGATGGGAAGATAATTGGATCTGAGTCAATACAAATCAAGTGGGCTCAGTGCAAATTTGGCATCAAAAAAAAGACAGCATCTTTGCACAGATGTTTATTAAAGCATTTTACGTCTCACACCAGCTCTTTAAAATCTGTTGAAAAACAGGCTTGTGGTAAATTAAATCTATGTCACATTCTGACAAAATTCTACATTCTGACTACTTTTATTGTGTTTTGCATCCTCTAATTGGATAGATGGGATGAACCTTTTAAATGCGCTGTTAATTCTATACATTTCTTTAATTGCTGTTATGTTGATTAAATCAAAACAAGCAACTCCAAGCTCATGAAAAAGTTCACAAACTTATGTACTTTAACACACATGAAGGGTCAGAAACTTGGAATTGTGTAGATGAGAACCAACATTAGTATCAGTGTTTTCTTGGCCTGTTAGTTTATTCAAAGGCCTTTTCCTCAGACATTAATGACATATTGTCATGGGAACACCTGGGAAATAAGGCAGTGCCAGAAGTTATGTGCCGTAATCAATTCACAAATCAGATAAATATCAATTACAATTGACCAGAAACTTTTTTCATAATTAAAATTGATTTTTTAGAATTGGTTTGAGATGACAAGACTCATATTTATTAAACTCTTTGCAGATTGAATAACTGCAACTGCTGCTGCAAACTGTATACACTCGAGTACCATGGCTAAGCTCATAGACATTTTGTTTAGGAAACATCTTAAAATTCCAACTGTCTGAACATGTTTTTTGTTCCTGTGTCTGACTTGATCCGATATTCCACCAGGAGCATGTCATTCGAGAGGAAGCCAGAAGTCTGACTCCACGACAGTGTGCAGCCATGGATCTTGTGCTTCCCACCATCAAGGTCAGTTTTATCTCAAAGACAAAACTCGACCTGTCAAAAAGGACAAGAGAGCAACATAAAGTAAGACAGAGATTTGCAAACTAACTCAAATGAAAATGTTATGAATCAAAGACATTGAACCTGGAGGCTGTGACTCAGGTCTTGCGCTCGTGACATCAAGGGCAGAAATGTCTTTGACCCTTTTCTTTTCTCTTTCTCTGTTTTTTAATATATCTGGACTGGTTAAAGCAGAATATGGTTGAATTTAAGTAGGATTAGAAATTTTAGTAATGTTTTTGCCTTGATATTGAGATGCAGGTAAGTATTTTTTGACAGTACAGGTATAATTCAGATGGAAAATCATGCCGTTATGTGGACATGCATACATTTATTTTGTCTTTTTTACCCCATGTCAGTAAAGTAAAGTATAAAAGAAAAATTGCTTTTAATTGGAGTTCATATGAATTGTTCGAAACCTCTGCTTTTTGATATCTCCTTCATGTTTCACACAAAGATGATGCTCCCAAATAAAAGTGCCTCAAACATTGTGGAAAAAAAAAACAAAAACAAGAAAACAAAGTGTAAAAAGCACAACACAGTGCTAGACAAAACCACCTCTGAGGAGAGGAATATCCAGGCATACAGGAAGCCTCTCAGCAAAAGGCTGTGTGAAACGCATCACTGGTAATTTACCACCACACGCCTGTTTGTTGTAAAGGGATATGAGACAATTTCAAGACCAAGCCTCAGTTCCACAGGGATAAGAGGAGAGCTATGATGAGGAGCCATTGGTGGAGCACTGAATCATAAAGTGAAGAGAAAATTAATTGATTGTGCTGTCTCCAAGGAAAGTACCTGCAGATCACTCACACAGCTGGAATTCTTTTCATCAGTATTCAAATTAAAACAGTCAATTAAAACAGTACAGGAAAACCTCAGTAGAGTTAGCCATTTACATGAAGAAATGATATGCAAATGTTTACGTGCATTGTGTGTGACATATTGCAGGAGCACCAGCTTCAAACCTGCAATCTAAAATGGATGAAAGAAGAAAGATTCATTGTAGTAAAAAAACACTGTAAATACACAAGTATACTGTTAATGGTTGACTACCACTGTTAGACTAGCATGTTTATATGTTTTAAAGAGCGGAACATATATAAATGCTGTAGTGGCACATGCTTTCTGATTTGCACAAGAAATAAACCTCATTATGTAGATAAACCACAGCATGTAAACTGCAATATTCATCAAGACTGCATCCAGTGATTATCCCTCTGAAAATGTTTTATCCAGACTCAACTCTGAACTGAGGAAAACTAATGGGTAGGATAATGGGCAAATGCACTGACCCGAAGAGGACTTTATATGTGACAGAAATGGCGTTCGGTCTTGTTTTTTTCTTTTGCTAATTCCCAATAATGCACCATTTGGTCCTTTCTTTGAATTCTGTCAGTGATTTAAAAGAAGGCAGCTGTTTGCACCATACAGCTTTGTTATTCTAATACATTTGTATGTATTTGGATGGACTATACATAGTGTTTATTTCAAAATATATGCCATATATTTCTTTATATACAAAGGCCTATATCATCCATTTTTTAAAGTCGGATATCAGCATTACTTCACATACTGTATATGGAAAAAATATGACACTAGAACTCGTTTGTGTAGATCTATCATAGACTACACTAAGACGAGAATATGGAGAAAGAAAAGAAAAAACAGAAAATGGTAATTGAATTAAATAACAAAAAGGACTAAAGAAAAAAATAACAAAAAAAGGCCTGAAAGAAGAAAGCAAGGAAGGTTAGAGGGGACACAGGAGAAGAGATAAGAAAAAAGAAATGATGGATGGATTGCAGTTTGGCAGGTGATTTTTGCCAGAGGCAGGGTGATGCTTTCGTGTTGAGGTGAGTCATTTTGGTATAAATGCTAAAAAGTAAAAAAAAAAAAAAATACTGAACTCAGAGACTTTTCTCATTGGAAAATCTTAGAAGAGGCAACCCACATCATTAAAATATCTTTTTTAGACTCCCAAAATGTAGCCTCTGCTAGTTAATTGCACAATTTCATCCTGAACCCTTATCACCACTAAGTTTTTTTTTAAAAAAGTACTGCAGTATCATTTGTTACAATAAGTTTGGCCTTTGCAGTAGGCAAAGCTTTGGATTGATTTTATTCAGTTTCCTATTTATTGTGTGTGCAATTTTATTTTCTCTTTTTGGAAAAAAAAAAAACCCAAAAAAAACCAGCTCCATCCCTGACTCACCCCCTGCACGCCACATTATGTATAGTTCATGAGAGGCACGTGTTGGCCAAATTTTGTGCCTCATGAGTCATTAACAAGGCAGAAAGCAGTGTCTCACACTGTGCTGAGTCACAGTCACACAAGTCAAACACCCTATAAGGAAGTCATTCTCTCTGATGGAGATGATATGGCTCAAATGTCACCTGGCAGCCACATATGACATCTTATTTTATTTTATTTTATTTTTATTTTTGCACAGTGCCTTTAAGGACGTCAGACTGGTCCAAACCAACTTTTTTTTACACAGATCACGACAACAGACCTTATGCTAACTTAGCAAACACCCCAGCAAATACTCCCTGTCCCTGTAATGAGCGTATGTCACAGAGGAGGACCAGCAGAACACAAACAAGCACAAAAGAATAAAGGCTGGAGAGGGTTTAAAAATATGCCCTCAGCTACTTAGTACATCTTCGCTTCTTTTCAGCGACGCCTCCTGTCTTATTAAGGTCCGTCCATGGCCACCCTCCCACCTTCCACATGTGGGAGCAGTGGCAGTATTTGAAAAGAAAGCAAAGCCTCGTCTATCCTCAGCTATCAGGTTTATCATAACAAAAAAGGGCATTAACCCTGCAAGCATGGGTTGCAGGTTTCAATGAATGGTAATTAGCTGCAGAAGTGGCTATTACCGCTGTCTCATGTCTGGTTTCTTTATACATCTGCTTGCATATGCAAATGCATAGTGTCCATATAATTCAAGGCTTTTCTCTTAGCCAACTGTAACCCGCTGTTGTTTATGAACTCAAGAGGTCATCAAGATGTTCAAATTTATTCTAAAGCTTGTGTTTACTTTGGAACATTATAGAACATTAAAGATCCAATTTGCTCTCTTTCTCCCTCTTTTTTTCTTTCTGCAGCAATATTTCCATGCTGGAGGAAACGGACTAAAGAAAACCTTCCTCGAAAAGAGCCCCGATATGAAGTCCCTCAAATATGCTCTCAGCCTTTACACTCAACCTACAGATGCCTTGATCAAGAAATATATATGCACCCAAACCTCTCAAGGTAAAGAGCTGGTCAAGGTCAGGCTCAGTTAGTTTTCAGTTAATGCAGAGGAATCACTTCAGCATTCAAATGCTGAAAACACGAGGGTTATGAGCGGTGTTCTGTGACCATAAAAACAGTCTCACGTGGCTGGGTTCAGACTGAAAGGAAGCTGCTATAAAGGCAAGAAGTGCTGAGTATGCATGACCAAATGGTGCTAGAAGATTCTTTGATAGTGAAAGTAGCAAGAAAGGTGTGAAACACAAGCTCAGATTGTGGATGCTGATGTAAAGCAGCACCGTAGCACCTTTATCAGGCACCACTTATTCAATATATTCTCCTTACACCTGATAGAGTCTGATACATTGCATGTTTTCAATCATTTATACTTCTCAGAGTGAGCGATGCATATAAACGAAAGCCTTATTACCTTCAAATCACTTGCCGCATCTGTTGGTGTTTAGAACTGATTGAAAATGATGTGACTCCAGTCATGGCTCAGTTAACTTCTACATTTTTCTGTTTTACTGTCAGTCTTAGTTTCCTTTATATTACAGTTTGTGTGTCTTCTGAGGATTTCTCTGTCTCACTTTAATTTCTTTAGGCTTATATGAGCAGAGTATATTCCAGTCTTGGCATTATTTGCTTAATAAAAACATTCAGAAACGCAGACTTTCAGACAAGCAAAGTTATCTTTAGCCTCTTCAAGCCATGCCCTGAAGGGCTTGAATGCTGTAATGCATCTTTCTCTTTCTTTAATTAGAAATCACATAACAACAACAACATTTATAGACATATGTGAAGTATAAATGTATATATTCCCTCTTGCTTCATCTCTTCTCTCTCCCCTCTATCTCTCTCTGTTGGAGCCGACCCACTTTTATGTTGATGTATCTGTCATCTGTCTCCATATGAAACTTTTTTTTTTCCCCCATCTCTCTCTGTAACAAGGCGGAAATACCTTCAGGTGTCCAGAGAGATTCAAGAGGGAATTCAGTCCAGTGGGGCGTTGAAGCTTTAAGCTCCTGGCTGCCTCAGTGTGCTCAGTCTTGCAGAACGCTGCATAGGCAGGCGGCAGGAAAAAGAATGGCAACGGGAGAAAAGCTAGTCAGGCAGGCAGGCAGGCAGGCAGGCAGGCAGGCAGCAAGCCAGTAGGCCCAACCAGCGTTTTCACTCTCACTGACTGGCAGATGGGCATAGACGCACAGCGTTTGACTGCATGCTATTTTGAGATGTGTTTCTCCTCTTCCTCCATCATCCCATCCTCTACCCTGTCCCAGTTCACACCATGTTGTTGCTCCCTCTGATGTGGTGTAAAGTGACGTCTGTAAGTGGAGGTAGTGAGGTAGTTGATGTGCATTAGGTCAGTAAACAGTGTGGCGATGTGCTGATGCTTGATGTAGCACAGTGGATACTGTTTCATTAATCACCGACCCCTGTGCTCCGGCAGCGACACATTTAGACCACTACATGCACTTCTCTGTCCCTGCCAAGTGTGCGCTCTGAAGCATGTGTTTTTCTATCTGTTGAGGCTGTTTAGCTGCTTTACGCTTAAATAGAAATATAGTTCAAACAAAAACAAGCACATCTTTCTCCATACACCCATAGTAATGTAAATTTTTTACAGCTTTCTGCTGTAATCTGCAGTAATCTTCTGTTGAGTTGTCACTTTGTGTGGATTTGGGGCAATGTCTACTTGGCTGTTTTGAAACAGCAAAAATGTAATAAATAACATGCAACAATTAATATTTGTAACTCAGCTTTCTTATCTGTTTGTTCCTTTAGTGAGCATTTTGCTCCCTTAATCTGCTGACCCTCCTCACTGCCACCTTTGTTTTATCGACTTCAGCTTTTCTTTATCTTTCTTGTGCTCCATTCATCTTATTCGCACTCTGCTTTGCCACGTCCCGCAGACTACCCCATCCATTTTCTGTTGTGTTGATACTTGTTTATTAGGCTTAAGGGGTGTGGAGGTATTATTGTATAACAGGGTATTTATTCGGGTGTTTGAATCTTTCGAGACCTTGTGGTTCCAGTTGATATCTGTTTCAGTTCTTAGCATCATGATTTGATAAAAACTGATAATTTCAGTCTGTTTTTCAATCTGTCTTTTCGAGTAGTGTGTGCCTCACCATTTACTGGTGTCCCTCATCCACTGAAATATGATATGAAACATAATTGCCCTTGAGATAAATGATCCACAGCCTTTTCATTTTAAAGTGGTAATAGCATGACTTAAAAGCATCTTGTAGTCTCTTATCTGTATGCTATTAGAAAGGAAAAAGAAACTGAGCACTGCTCTGCTCATTAACATTAGTCTCTGCATGTAGGCAGTAATGGTAAAAAGTATATTTCATATTTGTCTTGCACAGGTAGTTATTTAGTCACTAAATAAAAAAAAAATGCTACCCACTGTCTATTTTGAGGTGAAATTGTTGAGATTTATAAGATAATTCACACTGTAGTCTGCTGCGCTGCCTTAATATATTTTTATTTTATCAATATTCTATTAATACACTAACTTGTAGAAAACTAATATTTGACATTTGTGGCTAAATTATAAGTTAAAGGATGTATTTATCTCATTTCTTAAGAGAATGTGTCTTTTTTTTGCACACTCCTATTGGAGCCACAGACTGCGTTTGAGGCTCTCTGGAGCATGATGTTTCTCCAAAATTGGACAACTAGCAGAAGTGTGACCACGTAAAACTTTTACTCATGCACTCTCAAAAAAATGGTCTGGTCTGGAGCCCTGTGAAAGGGGTAGTAAAAAAGAAAAAATCCTCTGTCTCTGTTTGGGTTTTGTCTCGATAAAGCATGCTACAGTGACTTCTGTCACCAGCAGTTTAGCATTTATTTATCTACTATATTTTTAGTTTTTTTTCCAAAAAATCTGTGTATACTCTGGTAACATGTCAGCAAGGTAGATATTCCCTGCGTGCTATTTATAATTCATTTCATAAAAGCACCATCTGACAGCTTCTGGTCTCTAAATCCAACATACAGAATCTATTCATTCATTTCATTATTTTATTTGATGGCTGAAGAAAATATGCTGTGATGGTGCTTCGTTAATTTCCCTCAAGTCCACAGCTTAATTGTGCAGCAGCAATGTTTCTGTGCCCTCCCCCCAGCATCTCAGGGCATCATTATAATAAATCATGAGGCTTGTTTCTTCATTAGCCGCTATAATGGGCACTGCATGTTTGGCATGTATTGATTGGTTATTGGATCGACATGCCCCTTCATCAAGCACACCAGCACTCGCCTTTCAGTGTTCAACATCTGTTTATCCCAGGCTGGGTGAAACACAAGGTGTTAAGAGGCAGCTGAAATGGGCAAGACTCCCTGCATGAGGCGAAATGAGACACACAGTCAGCAATCAATTCTAATTGTTTCCTGGCAACGACGTGTCATTGTGATTGAAACTGTAATGCTGACGTAAGTGTGCAGGGTGTGATGCCCAAAGGGGTATTTCTTCTTTTGCACTTGATGTTTTTGTTATCTCGTGTCCTCTCTTCCTCCTCTCTGATGTGTTGCTTTGCTTTCATTTCCACATTTGTATGCGGTCTAAGGCAGTGTTTTTATGTGTATCTGTCCAGTTTAACACAAAGACAATCTCGTCATGTAGAACATCATTCATTTGTGATCCCTTTACACCATCTGCCTCATCCATTGCCTTCATACCAGGCAGATTATTTCATGTTTCTTTTTTTTTCTTCCTCTTGTTTTTGTTCAGCCTTAAGCTAAAAGGAAACCCTGGCTGTGTTTGCTGCTGGGCTGCCACGGGGGTGAAAGCATGTCTCCACCCCTACTGTTTTTCTTAGGTTTAGTTTTTTTTTAGCTTTGACTCGCAGAGAAGTGTTTTCACACACCTTTTTGGATCAATTCCTGGATACCTCATCTACAAGAAAAGCTGCACCTACAGTTTTGGATCCTGTCCTTTCATCTTCTCTTTCTCTCTCCCTTTCTCTTTTATTTCTGTTTCCTGATCTCTCTATTTCCCTGGCTCCCTCTTTGCCACCGCTCCATTCTCTCTGATTTTCATTATGCCTCTTTCCAATTCTCCTGTTGTTGCTTTGGTGTGTGTCCAGGTCAGTCATCCAACGGATCGGTGGGGGAGGTGTCGATGCAAGTGAATCTCATCTCTCACCCTGGCACTGGAGAGCACAAAGTCAGCGTGAAGGGTGCGATTTTCCTACACTCAGACCTGCTTTTTGTCATTTCTATTGAAATATGTTCACACTTGCAAATGTTCAAAGACTCACCATCACCAGCTCATGGGGGCTATGTCATTGGTCTGATAGTGCTGCTGGGTCATGATCAACAGCATCGTTTAATAATCTTAAAGCTTTGTTTGAAAAAAAACAAAAAACAAAAAAAAACATCTTAAGGATTGTTGGTGGCATTATGCACAGACAAAACAACTTAATCTTAATTGGAGTTGCACTGTGAGTTAGATTCCTGTTTTTTTGAAGCTGTAAAGAAGTATATAAGGATAAAAGTTTCCATTGCATTATTATCACGGCTTAAAGAAATCACTGTAAAAATATTACTGAGATAGATTATTACTGACTCGTTGGATGCACCTACTCAGTGTGCCAAGACCAGCCCCATCTCTACCACAGATTAACCAAACCTATCCAGGCCTTGGCTATGGTGTTTACCAGTCCTACTGGCTAGACGGACCAAGGAGGAGATCAAAATATTATCCCCATCGACAGAAAAATCTGTAGAAACCTAACTTTACAGAAGAGTAGAACAAGAACAGTTAAGCAGCATTAAGGTGCAGTGGGTGTACCTACTTAACTAAGCAAGACTGCAAAGAAATGGAAAATTATTTAGGGACGCTGTATTATTTATCCTATATTATCGTTTTTATTATTAAAATGTATGAGCATTTCATCTTCAAATATCTCAGTAATTTTTGTTAGTTGTATATTGCATCACCCTTGTTCATAAACATTTTGTAAACTACGTCAGTCTGTTGGTTAGTCAGCCATTTTGGTCCACAATGACATAACTAATTTTGGTCCAGACTAAAGTATGTCATGGATTGCTTTGGAATTTTACATTTATGTTCCCTAGACGATAATTCCTACTCCTATGATGACCCTTTTTTTAAGAGGCAACATTTTCCAGTACTTGCCCAGAACTTTTGGCTTGTCTTATATCATGATAACAAGTGAATGAAGTATCGTGAAATTTGGCTAACATGTTCACTGTGCCAAGAGAATCCTCACATCTTAGGTGGTCTTCTGAATTTTTCTGTGGCACTTCTGCAAGCTGAAAAATAATTTACATGGCTGCAATGATATTCCTTGATTTATGGTTCTTCTGCAGAGGCGCCATATGCACTGCATCTGGCAATCAGCTGTAATCAGCTGACAGCAATAACATGATAATGTAATTGCCAGTTGCGTCAATGGCAATCATATCAAAGAGAAATCCATTACTCCAGGATGAAGGACTGCAGTGTAATGTTCTCATAGTCATTTTCCACACTCGTCCATTTCTGATTGAAATGGTGATTTTTCTGCATTTTCCAATATTACTTTTAACGCCCCTCACAGAGCAAAAATGCAAACAAAATGAAAAAAGATATAGCTTTTGTGGTTGCTCTATAGTCTATCGCTGCTGCCATGCCAGACTTTATCTCAATCTCTGTTATGGTAGATAAAACACTTTTTTTCATTTTTTATTTTTTGGATATACAGTGAAAATGCAGTTTGATTTTATTGGCAGTGACTATCAAAGATGTTTATCATTACCATTAATGGTGCAGATAAGTGATCATGTTTCTGATATCACATTCTATTATTATTATTACTATTACTATACTAACTCTGACAGTATCTCAGCATAATATGACATTTTATACATTTAGCCAGTTATCTGTGGGACTGAGATAAATACACCTCCAAAAATAGACACTTATTTTAAAACGGTATTAGTATTTGACAGAGCTTATTTCACTTTTCCCCTGAGTATATCAACAATGTTGCTTATTATTATTGTCTCTGCATTTCTCAGTGGTTGCAGTGAACAACCTCATTTGGCAAACCAACGCCATGTTCCGGCCGTTTGTAGAAGTCAATGCTGTGGGGCCACACCTGGCTGACAAGAAGCGTAAATTCAGCACCAAGACCAAGAACAACAACTGGTCACCAAAATACAATGAAACATTCCAATAGTGAGTAATCTTGCTTTCTTCATGTCCGTTAGAGGAGTGCTTTATTATTATTATTATTATTATTATTATTATTATAATTATTATTATTATTATTATTATTATTATTATTATTATTATTATTATTATTCACTACACTGCGTTTTACTTGCCTGCATACACCTGCATTCTGTGTGCATGATTTTGTGTCTTATATACTGCAGTACCCTCAAACCAGTATTGAGTATGCTTTCCACACTCTACAGTAAGCCTCCAACCTTTACACAGTGCTGCATAATACCTGTAATACCTTTCTCTTCCAAGCAATGAATAAAATGCAATTGCTTTACCGGCACTTCTGTTTTTTGCATTGTAACTGTTAAGAGAAGTGACTGCTGTAGCAAACTAAAGGTCCTCTATTCAACAGTGTCCTTCTGAGTTGAGCTGACATAAGCTACGGAGCTACACTGATCTTAGACTGTGTTGTAGCAACATAAATGTGATCAGTGCAGGCTCTTTGCTGTCTGAATACAGATGCACTTTGTCATTTGAATTCGAAGAAGCCATTAAGTCTAGATAATTAGAAAACAGCCCAAAAAGAAACTAGCTCAGAATAATATCTCATTTGAAGAGAAACATTTATTTCACTTGCAAAACATGACTGAATTGTTTCATCAAAGCCACAGACACAATTAGGAAGTGCCACCAGGCCAAAGTCTCTTGCTGACACACACACACCTCTGAACAAAGCAACATGTCAGTGTCCCCAGAGCCCTTTGTTTTGCACTCATGTACAATTCTATGGAACAATACTTTGAGCTTTTCATTAAGCTTGGAGAAAAACTACTCTCATCAAAATCAACTTATAAACTAGAAGACAGTCTCTTGATTGTCAAAATGTAGCTAACCATACACTTTTATGACCAATGCAGGTTAAATAATTTCCTTTCTGGATACTCAAGTCCTGCAGTAAAGCTGAAGTAAAAAATGACTGATCAAGTATAATGTAACCGTACAGTGATAGAGCTGCTTAGTTCGACTGTTCTGATCTCTTTAATTCTCTAATGTTCTTCTAGTGTTCTAAGTAATGAACATGGACCGGAGGCCTATGAGTTGCATGTCTCAGTAAAGGACTACTGCTTTGCCCGCGAGGACCGCATTATCGGCATGACGGTCATCCAGCTCCGAGAGCTAGCAGACAAGGGCAGCTGCTCCGCCTGCTACCCCCTGATGAAGAGCATCTCCATGGACGAAACTGGCCTCACCATCATGAGGATACTCTCTCAAAGGACCAACGACGAGGTGGCCAAAGAGTTTGTGCGTCTAAAGACAGACACACGCTCGGCGGAGGAAGTGCCGTAATGTCAAACAAAAAATGCAGTATTAGGAATTGTGTTGTCTTAAGTGAGAGGTAAAGAGAGAAAAAGAGTCAGAGCAGTCACAAAAGTTGTTCTTTGTGGATTCTGTAGAAGCTGGAGAATGAGATCGTCCAAAGAGAAACGGAGAAGGCCCAAATGTGGCAGCAAGAGAGAGAGAGAAAGAGAGAGAGAGTTGTGTTTGTTTGTTTGTTTTTGTGCATGTGCGTAAAACATCTGTTGGAATGTTCATTTTAAAACTACAGTATGTACAAGTGTTTACTTACCGTATGCTTACTATTAAGTACTATATTCTACGAGTTATGTTAACGAGACATGAAATACCTTTTGTACAACATTTAGTCTTTTTGAACAGAGATTTGTTCCAATAAAGTGCCAAACCAGTGAAAAAAAAGAACAAAACCAACGTATATGAACTATGGTGAACTTAGTATGTTTGAAATTTGCTCGATTATTTTGTCCGGTGTAAGTCATTTTCTGACCGTGTGGCGTTTTGATTGTTGCAAAGTCTTTCATTTTTGGCTTCACGTTCTTCCACACAGCACTGTTGTGCATGTCCTCTTCTCGGTCATGTCTCTCCCATGATTCCACAGTGACCACCAAGCAGGGTCCTGTCCCCTTGCCTTCAAACTGTTTGTATTTTAAGTCGACCTGAAAATAGACCATGTTTTTTTAAATGGCGATGACTGCTATGTAAACCTTCATAGGTGTTTGTAATTTTATAACCATGACAACAATGATAACAGCCTCCAGTGCTAACAGTCTTTGCAGAAAGGACGGATATATTTTTTTTTTGTTTGGCTTTTTGTTCTTTCCTTTTGGCCATCAGCTTCCAGCCTTTCTGAATGACCACTGTGAACATGAGCTTTGGAAGGCAAGCTTACATGACATTGCAGACAGTTTGATATTATTGTTTCCTATTTTTCCGATAACTTTGTTTCTGATAAACTGCCAAAGTTATATGAGATATTTATACAAAAGCAATCCATTACATGTATGGAGATATGTATGTACATGTGATCTATTACTTTTTCAATGCTTAATATTTGATTATTGATAGGGTGGTACTAAGATTTTATTTTTTTTATTTCCTGTGAAGCTGTTAACCAATATGAGAGTTGCACATGTTACTTTACACATTAGTTATATCAGCTTCTGTCACTGGAATTATTTTTCTTCATAAAGGAAAGAGTCTAACATTTGGTAAATATGCAACATTCCTATGTATTGCACTGATGGCGAATTGTATGTCATGTAAATATATTTAGTGAGATATTGTACAAAAGTCTACTTTTCTTCAATGTGCATAAAGTTATGTGCAAATGTGTTAAAACATCTGGGTCATTTTGAACAATATTCCAGCAAGCATCCCTTTAATACTTATCAGCACTTATTCATACAAACTCATTATACCTTTTTTTTTGGACTTTGTGTTGTAGCTACAATTGCAAAAATGAAAAAAAAAATCAACTTTTGGGAAACAGCTAAATGCAGAATTGCGATGATTTATCTTTAACAGCCTTGGCAGGGGTAATAGAACTACAAACATAATGATGAATATGGTCAGTTGCAAGCAAAGTGGCTGTCTCTGAGCAAATATTAAAAAAAGAACAATCAATGCCAACATAATATTATTGTATAAGAAAGAAAAGGCTTTGTTTGGCTTAAAAAGAGATTTTCAGTGGTTTGCAGATCGGTTTTCCTATAGGGTGATAACAAGCTCAACCACTGTGAAAATGATTCCATCTCTAAAGAGCACTCTACCTACTTAGCATGAAAGCTCTAAAAAAGGAAAGACGATAAAAACATGCATCAGGAACTGAGACATCAACTTCTTATTCCACATATTCTTCTTCCTTGTCAAAAGCCATTGTCCGCATTTCCCACACTGCACATCAACTTCTAAATATGTGGTTAGACATTCAGGTGTGTTGTGCTTGTAGCGGTTAGCGCACCTACTAACTTCAGGCAGAGATGTAATGGGCTGCCAAGGTTAGGTGACCTTTCTTAGTATACTATTATACAAATGTTTTGACTTTGTCATTGAATGCTCCTGCAATAAGACATCCAGTGGCTTACTGCACACATCAGATTGTACATTAACACACTCTACCCCTAACTTATTTCAAACTTAAGTTCAAACAACTTCAAAACATTGAAAGAATGTCCCTAAAATGATGGGTGTCTTAAGCATGAGAAAGACTAAAATTTAATTTAAAATCAATCAAAAAAAGGATTGATTTTAAATAATATGATTTTAATATTTTGTTTTTAAGTTTCAAGGTGAGAGACTTTGCTCCTGCAGGTAAGAAAAAGTTTCAAGTGCAATTTTCACCCCACATACTGCATTTCATCTGAGCCATTTCTGCCCTTTGATGCTTACTCTTAAAAAAACATCAACATAAACTTTAATGACATACTGCAATCCTTTGCACTAAACATGAGGGCTTTGTCAAAGTTTTTCTTTTCTGTGATTTAATGGTGACTGAGATGAGTGTTTTTAGATCAGTTCTGCTCTACTTACTCTCAGTTATTCGACACCCACAGGAAGAAATGCACATCTATGCCTTTGGATTATGCCTTTTTGATGTAGCCATCTGTGTTGCTTTTAAAAGGAGGTCATATATAGCTAAATGGGAGAATGCAGTCTGAAAGATCATCACCTAATGTAAAGGGTCCGGTAGTGCTGTAGTCAAGACCATCTAACCCGGGACTGAGTCCTGACCAAGACCAGAGCATGCCAAGACCAAGACCAAGACGGGGGGTGGGGGTGGGGTGGGGGGGGTGAGGTCAGTTAAGACGGACACCAAACCAATCAGTCACTGATTGATAAATTACACAG
>JAQMCX010000001.1:21653817-21685227 GCA_029814765.1 Acanthurus leucopareius | reverse complement strand
ATCTATCTATCTATCTATCTATCTATCTATCTATCTATCTATCTATCTATCTATCTATCTATCTATCTATCTTATCTAGATAGATAGATAGATAGATAGATAGATAGATAGATAGATAGATTGATAGATGGATGGATGGATAGATTTGCAAACTGTAAATCATTTTTTGCAGAAAGAAAACCCCAAAAAATCAGACATTGTTTTTGAAAAAAACACATAAAATATTCCAGAATATTCCAATATGGAGTAAAAAATGTGGCAAATGTTTTCAAAATTTTAAGAACTTGTTGATGTAAAAGAATTGAAAAAAATGATCAAAAATATAATTTTTTGGCAAATAAAATTATCTCCAGAAATATTTTTGATATATTGTAAATTCAGACAAAAGGAAAAAAAAACATTTGTCACTAAAAACATTATAAGAGGAAAATTCGCAAATACAAGTGTGCAAAAACTTTAATTTGAACGTAAAAAAAATCACAGGGCTATTAAATATCTTACTTTAAAAAAGATTTGTTCCTCAATTGTTTAAAAAAATCTGAAAATATTATTTCAACTAATTAAGATTTTCTTATTATTTTTTTCTTGTTTTCTTAAATCTGAATCAAAAATTTGCAAAAAAAACAGGAACATTTAATATTTCTTGTGCCAATTTTTTAGATGACATTTACTTAAATAACAATTTTGTTCAAAAAAGGTATTTTCTGCATTTTCCGCTACATTCTTTTTTGCAAAAAACTTTTTTTTATTTCCAAAAAAAGGGAAAAAAAGAAAAATTTAGGTACATTTTTCCTTTTTTTATGAAAAAATACAATCCTTTGAAAAATATTATGTTTTTATCAGAAAAAAATGTTCAAAATAACACAAAACAAAACACTGTAAACAAACAATGGCAAAAAAATCCCTTCCCTTTTTATATCCCTTCCCTATTTATTTTTTTCTTGAAAGATCCATATCAAGAGAAGAACCAAAAAGTGGTATAAAACCTTAAGCAAAGAAATGGGGGAAAAAAAACAAAAAACAAGAAGAGAAACCACAGCACACAGAGAGGGAAGATTTATTTTTAATACATGTTTACACAACTTTTTTTTTTTGACAATTTGCTACAGTTTACTGACACTCCTTTGTACCTGTAGAGCAGCTCCAGGGCTACAGTTTCTCTATAGCTGTGGGACTCAAGTGAGCCACCAGGGCCTCCACCACACTGACCTGCTAAAAATAGAGTACTTGTGGGGTCGCTTAGATGAATAAATGAGAATCAAACACCTGAAATGCTCCACCAACTGGTTGAATGCCAATATAACAGACACAAAATAATGGGTACATTGCCAGAGATGCTTCTCTGAAAAGAGAGGTATAGAGTAGAGGATAAAGAGATGAGCTGATGACCACTGAGTAGAATAATTTAAGCACTGTAGGCCTTTGAGAGTCTAAGTCATTTTATCTGAAAAAGCCCATTAATGGACCATCTTTAAATAAATATGCTGTCACTTACAGCCTGACTTTACAGATAGAAACAAAAATTAATGCAGTTATATGTGTCTCAATTCAGATTTAACTACATTACAAGAAATTGCATTCTGATTTAAAAAAGTAATTACAACATACTATTCTGTAATAAAATTAAAAACACATTTTTAATTTTCTGCTTGTGTTTTCTTGATCCAATTATGCCATTTAAATCAATTTGTTTCCTCACTGTTGTCAAAAAAAGGAAGTAAAGAGAGTCAAACATACAAAAAAGACTAAAATGCTTCAAACAGAAAGGGAAAGCAACCATGTATTAAAAGAAGGAAGAAAACAGAAGGACACTAACCTGACTCATCCAGTCATAGAGCTGCCAAGATGCACAATTACATCAACTTTGACTCCCACAACCTTGACCTCTAATTTGCATATTGTCAACTCCTCCAGGAATTTTTAGTCATCAGCTGCTGCACATTTCAAGACAAACCGATGGTGGGCAAATTGTGATCTCTGAGGATGAGCTGGTTGATATAATTTATGCTAAGATGACAACCACATTGTTAACCTCATGGCATCATAGTGTGTGTATGTTGGTGCTCACACATCCGGTCTGGCAAGCAGAGGGTCTGATTTCTCTTACTGATAAGAAGACTTTGGATTTATGTAGTCTGCTAAAATAAAGCATAAATGAATTCCAGCACCAACTAATTGAGCATATGACAGAAGGATAATACAGCAATGAATCTCAACAAAAGAAGGATACACTATCCAGAAGTTATGGGCATAGGAACATGTCTATCTATGTGATAATGAATGCAGCCAGCTGTTATGTATGAGCAACAGCCCAGCAGACATTAAGCATCCAACCTGGACTGTTGTGTGTCCTTCAAAGCAGAGGGCTGTTTATTCTTCAGGGGAAGATTAATGAAGCTCACCTTAAGGAAGAGATAAGTCATTCACAGCAGGGTGTTTTTCAAACCAGGCCAAGATCCACACAGCTGAATTTCTAACCTTAAGGCACACATCTATAAATCTGATATAAACCTTGTTATAATTACTTTATTATCACTCCTCTATGTAAAATGATAGTGCATGCCAGTTAAGCCAGCTACACAGTATATAATAATTAAATCAAATTTGGTGACAGTGCATGACCAGTCTAATCTTTGAATTCTTTAAACTTCCCTTTAACAGTGATGTTTTCAATGTGGTTATTGTACTGTAAAGGGGTGAAATGTAAGATTTTCTGCCAGAATTTGTGCTTTAAAAAAAAGAAAGAAAAGAGAACTGAAGTTATCAACTGAATGTGAAGAAGTAACACTTATGGCGCATCCTGTTCTAAGCAAGAAATGATTAAAATCAACAAATATTAAATAAAACAATAGAGCCCTTCCCCGGTAGGGCTCGGGCTCTAATAAATAAATAAATATAAGGAAGGTTTGCATCTGAATGTTGTTTTGATTATTCCGTGGACCTAAATTTTGTATACACTAGGATGTTTCAAACGTGTTAGGACCTTCAGGATAAACCATAACATATCACCAGCATTTAAAATCTGTTTTTTATAGTTCATTGTCATGATTTGTAGTTTGAGTTGTAGTTTTGAGTTAATTTATTTCTTGTTTTAGCCTGTGCTCCTTTGATTTTGGTTTTGTTATCAGCTTTTTAAATAAAGTTTGCAATTTGTTTATTTGTCCCTCAGCCCATGTTTTTCCTTTTGGATCCCATTTTGTTTAACACTGTGACATTCAGACGCACCCGGTGTTATACAGTGACATATACACAGTCAGTACTGCAATAAAAGGGCACCTTAAGAGCTGAATAGCTATAGAAACAAACAACATGATTTTATACATGCCAGGTATAATAGATTGTATGTGACAAATTTTATTTATGAAAACAAGTTTCTACATTAGCACTGCCCAAATCCCCACACAATACACCACCAGACTAATGTGATGTGACATAGCATGAACAGCACAGGGTTAAGGCCACGGACGCCTCGATTTTTAAAGCATAATTACTGACAAACCAAACTGGTGAAGCATTTTTTATGGCTGTATCACATTGAGGTGTTCCAGGGCAAGGTTCAGTTTGAGTACATATAAGGCACTACATGACCCTCCACCAGCCACTCGTGTCTGGTGCCTCTCCTTCTCTCTTACTGCTTTAATAAATCATCAAGACCATGTGTGTGGTAGCGTGTGTGTGTGTCTATGCATCTATGTGTGTGTGAATGGGAGGTTACTCTACCACATATAGTATGTGCTGTAATACAGGTAACATTGTGTGACCTGCATGTGGATACAGTGTACCCATGAACTGTATTTTGTGCCTGTGTGTCCTGTGGGTCTTCACTTGCCTTGCCCTCTCACTCTAAATAACCTGGCTGAGTGTAATTACAGCTCTATGGGTCTCAGTGGGCATAGGAACCCTTTTTCCCCTTCCTGCCATTAAACAGTGTAAAAGCAGGATACAGCCATAATGGGAAAGCAAAAGCCAGTCATTAACGCGCTGAGGTGGACACTATACTTGTTGAGTGCTAAGTAACCAAGAAGTATCACCCTAGAGGCACAAGGTGGGATCTCATGCTCATTAGACATGGCGAGGGAATCTTGCAGCAGCCTCTAATGGCATGTGGGGACGACAAAGCTGCTGTTTCGATGCTGATAGATGAGATGTTGAACTGGAGCATGACACCGAGTGGCCAAGAGTTAACATGTAGTTGGCACAAACAATGCTGTAATTGCTTCTGCTGGTGGACAGTTTTATTGCAAACACACATGAAGACTAGGGAGGGGGAGATATAATTTATTTCCTTCTGCGATACAGTCATCCGGGTGTAGTTTTCAGTTGACTGCCCACAGTTTTCATTTTGCAGCTTTTGATTAAAAGGAAATGCCCACATCTAGAATCTGGTCACAAGATCACTCAATGGCAAGTATATCATTTTTATTTGACAAATCGTTGTATTTTAAAGCCTGAAGCCATGCTATCTCTATTAGCCATTAAAAAAGGACAATATGGCCCCAGAAACAGTGAGTATTTACATTCTCTCATTTGCTCCGCAGCCCTGGGGCCTTAAACCATTTGTGTGATACCCCTAAATAGTTTGCATCAAGCTTTACCAAAAAGAAACCTAACTCTGAGGACTTTCTCCTTGCTCTTGTTTTTTTTTTTTTCTGTAGATTGTATTTGAAGAATGACCAGAGCCGGAGTGAAATATATTTCTGCTTCTCTCTGCAATGGGCCACTGATACACAGCAAAACACAACAGTAGCATTATATGTATTCCTTGCTCATAAATCACCAGCATGATTTCAAAGAGAGAACAAAGGACATGGCTAGCACAGCAAGCATCTATCTCACTCCATCTTTATCTCATGGGGGTCCATAGAAAGACTCACAAAAGGCCAGCTGCACTGTACTGAATATTGTTTTTTTCTTACAGCTGCAGTCAGTAAATGCAGCGTTCATTTAAATCTTGGAGAAAGTAAATGTTTTCCATGTTATGCCCAGTAGATATCAGTCTCCATGAATAGAATATTCATGTTAAGGGATGTCCTCTCTAAGGGAGTTTTAAGACCTTTGAACAGTATTTGAAAAGAGTAATAATACACATCTCTAGGACTCTAGTTGTATTGTATACTGCTCAAACATGTTCAGCCATGAGAGGCATGATGTCTGGGCTCATGGCTCCTTAGCAACACAGGCCTCTCTCTATCTGTAAAGCCATCCTGCCAGCTCCCCATTTACCCCTGGACAATAATATATGTGCAACAATGCTTTTTGTGTAAGAGCTTGGTGTGCTGCAGGTAGTGGGTCTGAGAGAGGAAGGAATTGAGGGAGGAGAGTCCTCCAGCAAGGCCATCTGTTCATGTGTAATTACAGTTTTGGGCCTCGGTTGGCTCAGTCTGAATCAAGGGGCCCCCTAACCTATAGCCTGGCTGAGAGGTAAATGCTGGCTCTGTCTCCTGAACTGCAGCTTACATGGTTTTAAGTCAGGAGCAAGCTGTTAAATATCTCTCTAGCTGACTGGATTCGAGTGTGAGGGAAAACACAGGTAGGGTTTTTTTTTTTTAAATGTATGACAAGAGATAATGTCTAAATAAATTGGCTTATGGACTATTTCCGGAAATTTATATGACAGATTGTTAATTTGAGGTTGTTTCTACCTACCAACCATTAAGATTCTCTCTAGTATTTTCTGTCAAGGCAATAATGTAGCATCACGGGTGACCTGGCCATAATATTTGTGGCATAATATGCCACATAAAATGCTGTGTAGCATGGGGGCTGTCCAACATGTTATATATAAATGACATGTGGAGACGCTTGTGTGCATATGCTGCCTCGCAAATCCACCACAAATGTGACATCGCTTCAAAGAGTGGAACATAATCTTATACGCAGGCACTCAGCCATAGCTGTTGCACAGTGACGTTTTTGCTATTAATCATAATCACTGGAATAGCACAGGAAACATTCACACTTCATTCACACACTGTTTGCAAATCGCCTATTTGCTCAGTGACATATGGTGTGATGGCTTTTCTTTTTTTTTCTTTTTACATATGTCTATATTTGTGTACAGGGTTAAGTTTATAATTGGACATGGACCAATTTTTGTGTGCGTGTAGGTGTGTGTGTGTAGCATGACTTTGGGGATTCAGCAGGTTGTCAGGCTGCAAATATCAGCAGTGGCAGTTTAAGATGTACAACTTCCTTGTGGCTACATCTCCCGCTTTGACCATCAATAACCAGGCAGGGTTGCACTGCACAGTTTGAAGGCGGTGATGTCTCAGTTTCAACATTAGGCCACATTCTGCCCCTGTTTCTGCTCAGACTGCAGAGTGTAGAGGAAAACCCTATGGCAGATGGTCAGAGAGATGGTTTTCATCACTTTCCACCAAACTGCTTCAGTGTCGGTGGTTGTCCAATCGGACATGTGGCACAGTGTTCTCAGTCATTCATTCATTCCACACTCTACAACTCTACATTCAACAATTCAAACACAAAACAAACAAAAAAAACAAACAAAAAAACAAACAAAATGAGTACTTCTTTTTAATATAGATCCAATTCATTTGATTAGCCTTTTCCTGTCTGAAATGTAACGCTATGAGGTTATTTTAAATGAAATGTCTCAGCAATTATTTGATAGATGGCTACAAGTTTGGTTCAGACATTCATGTTCCTCTCATTATAAATTGCTTAAGGAGGCTGCAGACCATACTGCTGGTCAGAGTAAAAATAGTATAACTTTTTTAAATTGTTTACGATAAAACAAAAAATTATTTTGACAGTTCTTGTTCAAATGCATGTTGATGAGTTATGCTGTTGTGGTTAAACTATTCAAAATATGGTAAATCTAAAGGATGAACATCTATATGATTTACCTCCCAATCATCCTGATGTTACTGAGTAGATTTATCCATGTGAGAGCTTGCATGTCATCTGCACATTATCATTAACAAACAAATGGACATCCACACTACATCATCTGAAACATGACACAACCTTAATGTTTACATGTTGAATCATAAGACTCATACACATAATCTATTCTGCTGCAATAATATGTCCATATATATATGATCTGCTACATCTGTCAGTTGATCATTCTAACATCAACACACAAGCCACATACACAACTAAAAGCCATGTGCATGTGTTTATCCATTACAGCCCCCACTGCTGACACTTCCTGCACATGCGTTGCTGTGACAACATAGTCTCACAAAGATTTTAAAAGGGTTGTACAGTATTTGCTCTATTCTTGTTGATTTATGGTCACAAACTGTCTGTATTCACAGGTTTGTGACCATAAGTTTCCGTTGGGTTGCCTTAAAACTGGAACACTACAAAAATTATAAAGAGAAAAATAATGTTTTATCAATTAAATAGTGCATGAACATATGTACAATGAATGCAGTTTGTAACATACTTTAGGAATGAAGCTGGAACTCTTACAACAGCTTAGTCTTTGCCCAGCTTTACAGTCATCCTCAGAAGGAGAAATATTTTGAAGCAAACTCATGTGACCACTTAGCACTAGTCCATACATACATGATTGGTTTTTAAAACAGGGTAATTCTCCTCTGATCTTTTGAACAAAATCACAAAAACAAAAATGCAAACACTTTAAGTGCTGTCATGAACAAAAAACCTGCAGGTGAAAATTTAACCCAAAACCTGAAGCCTTTTCAGCCAATTGTAATACACCCCCCCCCCCAAAAAAAAAAAGAAAAAAAAAAGCTATGGACCACCTAAACTACAGATCTGACCATTTCTTGCTCAGAACCTGCAATGTTGGTTGATGTTGTAATGTTGTGGTAATGTTGGACAATGTAGTGACCCCTGTGGCACAATCTGATGTCTCTGTTAATCACTATAGTGCAAGAGAATGTGTATATTTATGTGTCGACATGTAAAAAGTTCTGATGGCAATATTAGGATCCACACTATGTCACTTTACATGGACAAACGTGGAAGGAGTCAATTCCTGTTGTTCTAAAACTGCATTTGTGTGTGGAAGAAAGGCCTCAATGAAAATAAAATACCTATGTATGTATGGTATAGGTCCTACGGTGCACACTCAGTCTATTCCATAGGCTTTCAAATTTAAATGTAAATAGTGGCATAAATTCAAACAAGTGAGCTCCCCCTGGTTGATTCAGTGGCACAAAGAACATTTTTATCTTCCCCGATGATTTGTTATATCAGATAATAATAATAATTATCATGATAGCTGGACTTTGTTTGCATGCTCTGTGCTGAATTCATATTATCTTTAAGAGTGACTGATGCAATAGTTGCACCCAGATTCCCCATCACAACAGCCCAAGGGTACCTGAGGCCGACTCTTGAACTGGAAATAATAGGATAGCTTGGTATTTTATGAATGAGAAGTACCTCTATTGTGCCTTAGAGCATCTGAGTCTTAATTTATCCCTCCAGTAATCCTTTCCAGACCCATCGCCAGTATTACCTTTCACTGTTAATAAAGTTTCAGTGGCTCCTATATAGGATTATTCTTGAAATAAAAAATATAAACATTAATCCATTCTTTCCCCAAACTTTTTCTTTCATAATTCATATTCTATTTGTTATTGTCTCTCTTTATATTACGTTTCACATTCTCTGCTGAATAACTTGACTCCATTTTCCAGATGAGCTTGATAAAATCTTGTGTTAACTTAAAACTGCTGCTTAACTTAAACCAGAATATACAGAAAGTTGTTTGTATGGACCAAAGGGTCTCTAGAACACGCACAGCTCTAAAAGGGTCAGGCATGAGCCCCTCTTGAATTTTATTTCATCCATGCGATTCTCATATTTTACAGTTTGAGCTTGCTCACTACATCCTTTAGATTTAACACTTTGGTCTCTCAGTCCACCCCTCTGTCTGAGTAAGCATTTGTTGCTTTCTCTAAGCTGTTTAAGTGAGTTATCTGAGCGGCAGGTTGTGCTTCAAGTTTTACTATTTTGCCATTCTCTTATTTTTAACTAAGCCTTTCAAGATTTAGCTCTTTAAGGCATCTCATGATTTTTTTCCCTAGATATCAGTTTTTAGCCTTAAAATCTGTATTTTGCTTTAGACATAACTGTGCATATTCCCAGCAGTGGGTATAGGTTCCACATACTGTTTGTATACATTTAGTTAGGTAGCAAAACATCAGTTATGTTAATTTTATAAAGTAACTTTAGTCTTTGATGTAATAATAATGAAACAGACTTATGAATGAGAAATTAATGCTAATCAACATGACTCATACTGAGTCATTTAATAAAAGGCATTTTTGCTTTTGAGTTGATGAAGCTTGATCAGCTTCAGTAGACTTTTTAAATAGTAATTCTTACTTTTAACTTCAGTCATTAGAGCAATTGTACTTACTTTTTTAAAAAAAATTCAGTACTCTGGCCAGCTCTGCAGCACACTGCTCTCTAAACTATTGAGTTCATAGATTTTAATCAATAAATGATAAATGTTTGATTGTGAGTAGCAATATTTTATTTTGTCACTGATGACATTCTAGGTACAGCAAAGCATTAAGACCTAGGTATTTAGCAATCTCTAAAAAGTAAATGCCTTTTCTTCTTGTATAAGAAACATAATAAATGCATGCGTCAACGGTGCCAAATAGCCTAGAGGAACAGACAGAAAAATAAAAACCTTTCCTGTATTGGATAACCGTTCTGCGTATTCAACAATATGAGCCCGTCTCAGCCAGACAGCCTTATGATTCAGGGGTCACAATTCATTGAGCGGATCCACACTGTATTGTCTAAAGAATGAGGATTGGTTCTCTTTACTTGTATTGAAAGACTTAATGATTTGTGACATGCTGTAGTTTAAGTGCATCCATAGGCTTACTCGATATCTGGGACATCTAATCTCTTTAAGGAGAGGAGGTGGCATGGGCATTAAGGCCAGGAAAGTTGCAGAAATGATGAGACCAAAGTCCCTCTCTGGCTGGCTTAATTCTTGTGAATACTGAATGGTGCCATAAAACACCATAATCAGAGCTTTTTATTGAAGATACTGGGAGTAATATATTCAAGGGGAAGTCAGGTAAATTGTCTTCAGGTGATTATGAGATGGTGTTTTTCCACATTGCTGAATGAAATTGGACAGACAAATCAACAATCAAGAAAGACAATGCCATTATCTAGAAGTTTTAAAGTAGATTAAACTATAAAAAACTCACACACAAAGACTAACTGGATCCACTACAGTTTCTGTCATTGATTTTCTCTGGTTTCATTACCATTATTAGTTTCTTAAAGGGATAGGACGGAATATATTTAAAGTTTTAAAAATCTGTTTATTATCTGCTTTCTCTCTAAGAAAGAAGATACAGTTCTAACTTCAGAAAAGAAACCAGTAGCTGTAGAGCTTAGTTTACCTTAAAAGAGTGAACTCAAGAAAAGCATAACCCTCTGTGAAACCACTGTAGCTATGCCTAAATTTTCATTTAAATTAAGCTAATGAGATTACATATGTCAATCAGAGGGGCAGTGGTGGAATGTAACTGAAGTTATTATGTATATGCACTTCACTTAAGTAGATTTAGTTATGAGTACTTGTAAATTTTACTCCACTACATCTTACAACAAAATCAAATCAAAAATCAATCAGACAAACACAATACATTTTTCAAAATTATCAATGGCAATGGAGTAATTGGTCCATTTTACCAATCGTATTCTTCTATCTGCTTACAACAGACATGGACATGGTAACACCCACAAATAATGACAAAAATTTAGACACTGGCTGCCAGGGACAATAGCCTTGTGTTAAAAAAATTCTGCAGGCTATTACAAAATGAATGTAAACAGTATTTTGATACTCTGAGGAACAGTGTTTTAAGATTAGACGTAAAGAGATATTACTTTTTTATTGTCTAATTTCTGTTATTTAAGCTTTAACAGGGCGAGCACTTCTTACTTTGCTTGTCCTGAAGGCACACCAATATTGTACAGATATAAATGGTTTCAATCTTCTTTCATAAACTTTGCAAACAAGCAAATACACAGACAGTGCAAGAATCACAAGCTGTGGTTTTACAGGGGTTATGTGACTATTTCTCAGTCTGGCATCACCGGGCACTGCACGGTGGCTGCCCACTGCTCCTCAGGGTTGGGTTAAATGCAGAGAACACATTTTACTGTACAATGTATATGTGACAACAAAAAGTATAACTTAACTTTACTTATTTTAAGTTTGTTACATCTAGTCTGGTTAGCTGTTTCCTTCTATTTTCAGTCATTGTGCTAAGATTAGATAACCAGCAGGTGACTATGGCTAGATATTTACAGTATCCAATATCCCCATGTAATCCTTGCAAAAAGGTAAATGCTTAATTTCTTAAAATGTCAAACTGTTTCTTACTAAAACTGAGCCACCTTTAAGGTGATGCAAATTCAATTTGATATAGTTTAGTCAGCTTGTATGTGATTGTATGGAAAGACTAACAATAGATATGATTAAGAGTTTCATCACATTACTAAAAATGTTACACTTTGTTACCCACACAAGAAACTGACATTTAATAATAGAGACCACCACATCTTTTTAAATATGGGCTGTAAAAATTGATGATTAAATGTTCTGTGGTTTCAAATCATAATAACTTTCGATTTCTAAATTACCAAAATTATGTGCAATGAAGAAGGAGGACTTTGAAGGATTTGGTCTTAATCATTTTCACTGATTATTCCTGTGTCAAAGGGGGCACTGGAAATAAACAGTAAAAACAAAGTAGAGCGATTTTTAATTGTTGAAAAGGGAGACATTACAGGTCAGAGATGATTTTTCAACTCACAATAGGACATAAATGGAGAGTATTAAGGTTATACTTTTGGACAGCCAGTCAAACCCATTCAACACAATAATTCTAATTTAGTGAGAGGAAAAGCATTAGCAAAATCATAGTCTTAAAGATAAAACAGCAGTTTACTGGAACAAGACAGTTCAGGAATCTGTGAGCCGCAATTTCCAGGCAAATAAATGGCTGTTTAATCTACAAGTGAGGGGCTAAGGTGGACTCTTTTTCACTTTATTGTTTCATTCCTTTTTTTTAAATAAGAGTGCTTCACCGTTGCCAATGATTGGAAGTCTGTCTGGATTGTTTAAAATTGGTTATGGTTAATAAAAACAGTGTATTAATAGGATAATGGGAAGTGAATGTTCAAAATTTAAGCCTGGGCTCTGGTGTTATGACAAAGGTACTATTGCTACTCTAACTGGTCAACTCAAAGAAGGGTCAGATTTATGCAAACTGGCCGTGATTTTAATGGATGTCTCCTACAGCAGCTTTATGTTTGATCTTGGAATAAAGAGATAAATTAAAACAATGGCTAACAATGGTGCATTCTTAGTTGGTGGAAGCAAATTATTATAAAATGTGTGTGTGTGTGTGTGTATGTGTGTGTTCCAAAGTTCAATTCACTTGGTAAAGAGTCTGTTTTGTTTCCCCCATAACTCCAAAACAGCTCAGTCCCAGTCCAGTCTACAACCAAAAAAGACCGTAACTCTGAAATTTGTCTGGGTTTTTACTGCAAATACCCACAAAGCAACTCCTGGAGAGACTAGAAAATACACACAACCACCAGGTATTTTATCCTCCTGACACAGTCACACTCCAGAGCCAAGGCTTATGACTTACCAGGAGCTGTGTATTGTAGTAATAATGTATAATTGTGACAAAAACACACAGCACAACAATGTGCAAAGGCACACCATTTTGACACCACTGATTTATTTCTGTAGTCATCTTAAGCTACCTGTTTTTTTTTTTAAAAAAAGGACATAATTTATTTTTCCATTTATATGTTAGTTTTCAGAGAAATATATTTCAAATGATATCGACATTATTGTGTTTCCTTCACTTCAGTTGATTCAAGAACAGATTTAAATTCACCCCAGATAGGCTTTGGATTTAGTCTAATTTATACTAATTTACAGGAATTTAAGGGTTAGGATTAGGGTTAAATGAAAATTAAATGGCTAAAACCAAGCCTGATATAGCTTCAGTTACATTGGGATGTAACCTGACATAACTGAAATTAACTCTAACTGAAATATTAGGCAACCAAAGAGCCAGATAACTTAACTTTAGTTCATTACTTTTTGTACTTGCCAATTTGTTCAAAATTATAACAAAAAGGTAGTGAGTTTTTACTGAGGACATAAGTGTTCACATCCATGACATTAACTAGGCCTATGGAGAAAGACTAGATGCTGAGCTCATTTCTAATCATATGATCTATTGTAGTACATCTTTTTCTTGTTTAAGATCTTTTCAACCAGGTTTAATGAAGCTCCATGGGGGACTTGGGTACTTGCCTGTCCTCTCTCTTTGATTTTACCAACTTCATTTGTGGAATTCAAGTTAGTTCATCATCAAAATAAATTTTCCAAGATGTTTTGTACATGTAAATCAACTCCTTTATAATCAGCTGTGCAAATTTCCTCACTGTGTTAAAGCTTGAGTTTGCCTGGCCTTGAGAAACAGTTATAAGTGCTTGCCAAAGTCTCTGTGTTATTGCCCATCCATCTCTGTTTGTGCTCCTAAACTGCATTGTTCACAACCAATATGAATCAAACAGAGATATGTTGTTATTGATGTTGTTATTGTATTGTATTTTTGAAAGCAATCTGTGTTAGAAGTTAACTCTTCTATACAGCATCATGGTCAAATCCATAAACTTATATACACTCATACAAAGTCTGTTTGCAACATTCCTAGACATATCACACACTTGTAAACATTTATATATATTTAATGTGAAATCAGCAGTAAGATATAAATAGCCACCTGACATAATCATGAAGTAATAAGGGAATACTCATTGTGATGTGTCATGGAGTGAAAATAAAGTACCTACTAGGGTAGTTACTTTATTCTGTTATCCCTATTAACTCATCAAAATGTACTATATAGTCCTTGATTGGGACATATTCAAAAACAACTTCCTTAATACTATCTGATTGTTTCAGATTTGTTCTTCACATTTGTGCTCCATAATAACTACTCAAACTTTCATTATATAGCCACTCACTTTTTTCTGTAAAATGTTGCCAAGCTGTAAAGGGAGTATGCCTCCTTCACCATCAGAACCTACAAATGAGAGAAATTGCTCTCAGAGTCCCTCAGAAAATTCTGTATTAAATCATGTACAGAAATGCTCCTTTGTCCACAGTGAAAATAAGCCCACATATCAGGGCTCGTTGATGGAGGGCCATACACCACTTACCTCACAGGTAATGTTACGGTGAATTGTTCGTGAACATGGCTAATGGTTTGTTTGTTTCATCTACTATAGCAATGGCACATTTGAATGTCATTAAAGATATTGGTCACATTCAGCTGGGGGGCTGCTGCACGATAATAAAATGCTTTAGGTGGAGGCCATGATGAGTTGAAAAAGGTGGGGCGCCTGAGGAAGGAGAGCTGCAGTATCCCACACTTCTATTGTTGTTCTTTTTAAGAGCTGTTGAGCTCAAAATAAATCTCATTGATGACTGTCTAGCTATTGATTATGCACTGTGTTTATTGGTAATTAATCGAATAATCCAAAGTTTATTAAGCCAAAAAAGAGAGAGAGAAATGTCTGCAGCAATTTTTTCTTTCATTTTCCACACTCGCATATCTCTGCTTAGGGTCAAAAGGGCAGGAGATTATTTCAAGCAAAAAACTGAACCAGCATTCAGTCTACACACTGAGCAAACCAGAGGCAAAATGTGAGTTTATAGCCTTTTTATGCTGTGAGGTCATGGTGCTAACAACTGAGCTGCCACATGACTTGTGTCTATGGCAAAGATACAACGTAACAGTATAATTTCAATTACACAGTGTTACCTGTGGTCAAACTGATCCAACATTTTTTACAAACCAGAGACAGTTATAAGCAAAACACCTTCAGTTCAAATGTTGTTTTTTTTTAATAAAAGAAAGAATTAAAAAAGTAACTAATGTAGTCAGCAGTCCTACTCAAAGTCCTATTTTTTTCTTAGGAGTCGGTCCAATTAGTGTGCAAATGTGATTGCATGCTAGCTTCACCGAATCGTTCAGGACAGGGGACAGTGGTTGTTCAGATAGAGATTCATTGCTGTTTAGCATCTGGTCATTTGTCTTCAAAATGAAGATTCCTTTAACAAGCTATTGAGAATACCTCTGGTGATCTCTCCTAAGCTACAGGATATTGGTGCAGGCTGACTAGCAATAACTCTTCAGTTCTAGTAAACACATACACGGCAAAGAAAATGACTTAACATGGCAGAGGCTGGAAGGATCAGTGCAAAGGAGAGAGAGTCAATCCTGTATTGATTTCCCTCCTTCCCCAGAGGCCCTGCATGCAGTCATTTGGCAAGAGCTAGTCAGGTTCTAGGTGGGAACCAAATAGATAGGCTGATAGCGGCTGTTCGGTGAAAAGACCAAGCTCAGCCTGAGATTAGAAACTTGAATAAATGAAAGTGAAAGTGTTTGTTCTGTATTGAATTCTGCTGACCGGCTGTACAGAAGTGATCCCAAACCCATCTGAGGGCTCTGATCCACAATGCGGCACTTAAAAATTCATCTGTCCATGGTCTCTCCATATGGCTGGATGTGGAGTGGTGGAGCACCTCTAATAACCTTTATGGTCATGCTTGGGGCCTCAGGAGCTTCCTGCATAATCATCTCAGCTCAGGCAGAGCGCTGAAATAATAAATCAGCAGAACACGCTCTGGCTGTGCTCATGTCCTCGTGGCACAAGTCATTTGATTGGCTGTGAGGTGTTTCGAAACCTTCTCTACAGGACAATGATACTCTTTTAATGTTCATATCTGAAAATCAGTCTGATGGGAGGCTTGTTAAATGATTAGAGCCTTTCAATATGTCACTGTGTCCTCATCGTGTCGACCGAGGTAAGATTCACAAATATTTCATGACTTTGCTCATCCCACTAGATTTCGAGAAAATTCAGTAACAGGGCAGTGAAAAAGGTTCAGCTGTTCTATTACTTAAAATTCAATTTACCATAAAAAACTCTTCTATCATTGACAACTTGTGGTACCTACCACGGTCAAAGCACTCATAGTGGTTTAAGGAGATTGGAACAGTGTCTGATTAAATGGTGTTGTGTGATGTTTTTTGATGTTTTGAAGCAGTCTTTGGAGAGATGTTTGCTCTTGCTTGGTCAGTATGTTAGAGGTTAGACGTGGTAAATGTATTCACAACAGCAGTGTTCAGAATATGCACAATTTTGTGCCTTTACACTCTCTATTCAAACCTTTAAACTGTTAATATTCAGTCTTCACAGATAATTACTTAGACACTCAAAATGCCATCAATTCATTATAAAAACAACTAAATAATTTGCAAACAGTAGTATTGTTTTCTAGTGGATGTTGAACACAGTGATGTTGTGTCAAAGATGAGAAAAAGAAAAGAAAGGCATGGTGTTTTCTCAGTGTAAGAAATAACTTTTGATCTCAATATTCCTGATGCAATGCATGCCGAATATCTGTGTCTTTCTACACTGTAACCTGCAATCGACATTTAGAGGGTGGCTTACTGCGCCTCCCAGTTAGATTGTTGATAACAAGATGCAGAATATTTCTCCAGGGTGTTGGGAAGGAGCCCAACCTTGGCTTTACAATATAAACAGAAAATGAGGGTCAAGCCCAGGCCATTGCTGCATCAAGCCTCAGTGAGATTGCCAGCAGATGAAATCTGATGAATGGAAAACCACTGCCAAGACCCTTGATTTAAAATCACCCAGCCTCTGTTTTCTCCTTTGTTTTAATTAATTTGCATTGCAGATGCTCTCAAGTTTGTCCAAATAATAGGCATCCTAATAAGCCCTTCTCAAATTAGAAATGAAAGATTTTAATTGAAGAAACTTCCAAAGACTTACATATGCAGCCTATTCTGATCGTTGCCCGAAAGCTCTTAAATCGATTGAAAAGATGCAAAATGATGCAGAACAGGCAAAGCACCACAGATATCTTCTTCCCTGCATCGTTGCACACAATGCAGTTGTTCCTGGCTGTTCTTGTCAGTATGTGGAAGGGAAGGTGAAAAGCATATTATCACTTTTACAGCTTGGGGGGGGGGGGGGTAGATAGAAAGGGGAGAGAGATCACAGCCAAAAGCTAAGATTAAACTATATATTGAACTAGATGTATGCTATATGTAAGTGTTTTATAATAATGATACTATTAATAATACTAGTACCAATACCAATAATAATATTGCTAGTAATAATAATAATAATAATAATAACAATAACAGTTGCTCTGAGCATCAAGCAGAACCACAGCAGAAGGCACAGCTAAGATCAGCAATCCTGGCGTGACCTCAGTCCATGGGTATCTGCGAGATGAGAAAGCAGTAACAGACATTAATTGAGCATGAATGCAGAACATACAGGGAGAGAGATGAAAGAAAGGAGCTCAGTGTGTCATAGATTCTCCCAGCAGCCTAAGCCTGTTTAGCAGCATAACTAGGGGCTGGTCCAAGGCAAGCCTGAGCCAGCCCTAACTATAAGCTTTATCAAAAGGGAAGGTTTTAAGCCTTCTCTTAAATGTGGAGAGGCTGTCTGCCTCCTGGACTGAAATTGAAAGATGGTTCCACAGGAGAGGAGCTTTTACTCACCCAAATAAAAAACTATGATCATTCACATCTTTACAGACTTGACCAAGGATCTCACAACACTTAATGAACTCAGGAGAACCAAGTACAAGAAGGCAAACTGCAGCCACATGGAATGAAATGCGATACAACTGCCATGTTTTATTGGGACTCAGAGAAAACATTAAATCAAGATTTGACAGGTTGATTTTGGTGTAGAAACACCGAGAACTGAACTAACAAAAGCAGGTTACACATATCTGTTTTCTAGATAGAAGACTTTAATTTAAATGTAAACTGCCTGACACAAGGTAACCTCAAAGTTCAGCCAAGAATGTGTGTGCATAGAACTGCTAATTCTGACCCCTACCTCTCCTTTTTTCCTGTGATTTTAGGAAAAATCTATTCCTATACATTGAAAACACTGTACTTGATATAGTTAATTTTAAAAGCTTGTTAAGGCTGTCCTTCACCCCCTCACTGGAGACATTAGACCTGTAACAACTTTATTTAAAGAGAAATTTGAAACAAATTTAAGATAGAAACAAAATTGTCAGAAAGAGAAACTCTTGTTGATGACGTCACATGGCCAAATCTTTCCTCAGGATGTTTTAAAACAAAGCAGCTCCTGCTTTCATGAAGTTAGTTTTCCCCTCTCTTTTGGACAGGCTTCTTGGCTCTTGTGTCTCTGTCAGTGTAACCCTTCCTAACCCTGCCTGGAGCTCTACTGCATCCTGAACAGCACCAAACGTGCTCCAAGCTAACTTTTAAAAGCAATAGTTTCATGAAAGAGGCCTCCTTTGTGTCTTTTTTCACAATGAAAAGACTATGTGTGTGTATGTGTGGCCATCCTGAACACCCACACAAGATGTGTGAAGATGTTACCCCTATGCCTGCAGAGAGACTGAGTGAGGGACATGTTGGACTGCTAGGGGAGCAACATGCCTAAGAAGATCTGAAGATGCTGAGGGGCTTCAGGGAGGCTCACAGGAGAGTCAGTGCTGCCTCTCCATCCCTTTCCAAAGAAACTTTCTTTCAACAAGCTGAATAACCAGGTGAAACTTAACTTCTCAGGACGATTGCGGTTTATTGCTCTAAATTAGTTAAACTAGTGAATGTTAAATCAGAAACAAATGTACTTGGCAACACAGTTATGATGTCAGTTTACTTAAGATGTTTCTCTCTTTTAACATTCTCAGCTGCTAAATGGTTCTTCTCAGAAGTAAAAGGACAGTTTTGCCCTGCTCAGTCTCCACTGTTTGAAAACTGAGCTTAACACCCTTTTTACTGCTTGTCTGGTACACTTTGAGTCACTGACAGTCATCACTGCTGCCATTACATTTACATGTTTGGTTTCATCTCTCTCCTCAGGTGTATGTTTGGTTAGTGTTTTGTTGTGTCATTACTTGTTGGTAGTTTCGTAATAAGCTACTGTTTGGGTTTTCTGTATTTTGCCCTCAGTCACTTTACAGTCTGATTCTTTTGTTATGCTCCACCTTAAGGAGCATTAAATACCCTGGTCTGATAAATTAGAGTACTAACTATTAAGTGGGCTGTTACATTTTATCACTGGATGAATAATTAGTGGTAACTAGATCATTATTTTAATGCCAAATTTCCCCAATTAGACCCTAGATTTCCCTACATAATAATGTTAAGATATACTGTTGAAATTGACAAGTATATACTGCTTGTAAAGTCTAGAGAAGAATAAAAGTGAGGAATAAAAATCATCATGCCTTGCAGGTTTAAGTCTGTGGTTTAAGCCTCATAAGGTGGGCGCTACACATGGACTTCGTCATGAGTAACGAGCCTTTAGAAATCAAAGATTCATCCTCCTCCACCCAAACAGTCCTTGCATTGGCAGTATGAACCAAATTAGAAATACACAATAAAGGATCACAGTCAAGAGCTGTTTTCGCTGCAACACTCTGCAATTCATGCATCAAAATAGACAAGCCATGCTTTTATACACTATAGCAGTCATATCTGCTATTACCTCTAATGACTGATGCAATGACACGCAGAGGTTGCCAAGTAACAGGATTCTCCACCTCCATTTTTCCCACCACTATCCCCTCACTTCAGACCCATGTGTGAATGATATGGCTATAAAAATAATGGGGCAGATAACATAGCAATTCTATAACACATTTTAGAGGCATATGGCCTTAAAAGCACCTCACGGGCATCTCGTGTAAATAAGCCCAGCGATAAACAACAACCATGCATAAATTGCTTAGCCCTTGAGTAATTTTTCTTGACTGTTCTGTGTGAAACCTTTGGGTCACTGCTGGTTCAGTGCGGCTTGAATGGACTCAAATGTAAATGTAAAGTCGACTGTGTAATTGTACAGTCTGCTGTAGCTTGAGGAAGGGCACCCACTAAGTAAACTATGAGAGGATAAACTGCTCCTGTGTGTGAATGCAGGGGTAAAGTTTATTTATACAAAGAAGATTGTTTTTTTGCTTCAGAGAAAACAGACAGCTGTGTTTCAGGGTGGGAAACTGCTGAGGGTCTACATCATTGTCTCTGTATGGGCTGTGCACTACTGTGGCAAAGGCAGCTATCCCCCACAAAGGTAGGGCATGGTTTGACTTGACACAGCCAAAAGTGCCATTAAAAAAACCTGTTCCTGTTCTGTATTTGAGAGCTGAAGAAAAAACCTCACAATGTGAGCGAATGTATTTCAGTACTTTGTCAGTGTTTGAACAATATGGAAGGGGAGCAAGAAGCAATTTTATAACTTTGTTAAAGTTAAATTGACCCCTATAATTAGTAGTTGAATGCTCTTTAATTGAGCTGTTGAGGCTGGCCTGTGACAGAAAGGTCACTGGCATCGACAGGAGGGTATATTCCAGCTGTGAACTGGTGACTACAGGCACTTGTACTCTAAATGTACCATTCTATGCTTAAGGGAGCAAGGCAACAAACCCATAACTGACTCTAAGCTTTGACCTCACGAATGAGATGTGTTTGTGTGATGTTTGTATGTATGTTTCACTAGGCTGATCTCGTCAAAAGCCAGACTTTAATTGTCTTGTTTACACTGACAATACATTAACCTTCATCTTCTTTTGTTTTTCCTGTGGTTCTCTGGAGCTTACTTACTTTGTCTGGCTGATAACAATGTAACTAAAATTAAGAGTGTTTTACAATATTATACTACTCTTTCTAATGTGTGTGTACATACAAGAAAGCAATGGCAGGCTTTTTTGTGCATGTGTGTATTATGCCCGTCTCAATATGTGTGTTTTCTGTGCTTGGAGACCTGAGGCTAATTGGACACTTCTGAGACAGCAGGATGTGCACTTGTCTTCTGTAGACAGCTCAAGTATAATATATATGTTTTATTTGGGCCCTGAACACTCACACAAGTTTTTGTCACAAAAAACAAACGGGCTGGAAAGGATGATAACAAGGTTAGTTTGCCTGTTGACAGTTACAACAAACCTAACAGTTGGGGTGAGAAAGTTTTCAATCAAACCAAGTTAGGTGGCACACAGGCTCCAGTCTCAACTGGACTTCATGAGTAATAGCTCTTTTTCAGTCATATCTGTGTATTTTCCTACTGAAATCTGTGTGTATGTACCAGTAAATGAGGATCTGCCTACCAAATATGTGTCCCACACAGTGTATGGCAGCAAAACTGATATCTTCTGCCTTTTTTTCCTTTAGCAACAACAAAGTTTGCTCACTTATCTATTTTCTCCTAGGACAGAGTTGCTCTAAGGAGCTTGTCTATGCTGGTCATGCCACATCCTTATCACCACCAACTAGGATGTTTTTTGCTCAGAGTGTTTTGGAATGGACCAGGAAGACTGCAGTTTTCAGCAGCTACCGACAGCTCAACAACATCAGTGGTGGGACAACATTTAACCCCTCACTTCTGGGCTTATTCTTCTGTTGTTCTATTGTCACTGTAGGGTTACTGGCTATAGCAGGGCTCCTTTTATGTGTGGCTGGGACTTACTACCCTCCAGATGAAAAAACAGCCAGATGATCTCCTGGGATTTCCTTTCACCTCAGATCCATCTCATCTGTCATTCAGCACTTAAAAAGACTGGAAGAGGAGAAGATGCTCGCCTCCTAGTCCTTCCCCTGATTTGAAAAGAGACAAGGTGCAGCGTTAAACATCCCAATGGTGAGGTGGCAAGAGCGTCTGGATGGCAAAGTGCCATTCACATCTGTGTGTGATGTTGCAGGTGAGGATTACTGCAACCTTGCAGGGAAAATCACCTCAAAGAACATTATACCATATTGACAATTTCCACATATATGAACTTTCATAAAACTCTACATCTGTGTGCAAAGTACCCCGAGGCAGTCATTTAGTCAGAAGTGCTCCAGTGTTGTGCTGAAGTGTTACACAGACTCAACAAGCAAGACAGAGGATTTAGTGGATGCAAGCCAAGGCAATTAACTGGGCTATACATGCTTTGCACACACATCACCAAGGACAATATCGTTAACAATAGAGCCTCTTACACAACTACGTAACCATGCAACAACTGTGTCAACATAATCTACACTGCACTCATTTCTCTGTCTTTCATCCAACACACACACGTAGAATTAAAAATAGTTACAAGAACACTTGTGTGTTGCTATACAGTTTTTCGCCTTATGCCCAGAAGACCCATCACAATTCAGTTACATAGGCTAAAGGTGAAAAATAAGCTTAAGTTTCCAGCCTTGACATTAAGCCAAGCATCACTGTCTTTTCTTTCATCCACTTGCCTCATTGCACAACCAGGCAGCAGGTTACTAATGGCGTGTGAGTGGGCAGGAGAGGAGCTCCCAGATTGGAGTGCATGTGCTGGAGCTGCAGAGGTACCAGCATTAGCATGGGTCGTTTTGGCCATAAGTGTGGTCAGGAGAGGGAGCTGCTGTGGACAATGATTAGAATAAGTAGCTTCTCCATTGCCTGATGAGGACTAAAAGGACGGACTACAAAGTGTGAAAGGGAGTGAGCTGAGCACAGTCAGGCAGTCCTGAGCTGCAGCTCTGGCAGAACACAGAGAGAGATGCCATCACAATTACCCAGAACCCAAAATGACAACCAACAGGCCAAACCTCTGAACTGTTGAAGTATAAATGTGAGTAAAGCTGAAATCATGAAATGCCGAGAATAAACAAGGCTTTTTAAAGATGATTAAAATAGTCTACAGGTAATATTCTCTCAGTGGATTGACTAATTGTGCCTGTGCCTTTTTTTGTTTGTAAATACTAGTGATTTGTCAAATTTCTAATAAACAGTGATGTCAGATTATTGTAATGGAGAGAAAAACCTTAATTTCCCCCTTAATTGTGGTAGAGAAGAAATGTGAAGTGGATTGATGAAAATACAGATGTACTTTTACAGCTCCTTGAGCAAATATACTCAGTTACTCTTCAACAGTAATATTGGTGGTGCAGCTGTAATAGAATAATATGAGTTGACCAATGAGTCAGCTCTTAAAATTCTTCCTTCATTTAAAACTCACCAAACAATACAAACAAAGCCTCTTCATCAGTGCTGTGATGGTGAAACTGAAGCAATAGACCGTGTTAAATATACAACAAATTAATTTTAATGATGTTTTTGATCCTCTTCGGGATATGACGTAAATGGCTGGCATGTGAAGGAATCTAGATAACGGCCGAGTGCAGCGCAAAACACTTACATATACTTGGAGAGCTGAAAAGTGGGTCACCCAGCCTACTGAGATTCAGCCTGTTCCATTCACTGATGTGGAAATAAGTCTGCAGCATCATGCCCAGCTAGCAAGGCTGCACTACCAAACACTGCCACAGTCAGCACTCAGCTGTATTCACTATCTCAAAAAATGAATCAGTCATTCTCATTGCAACTTTGTTTTTAATTCAAGACTACCATCATTATTGTAATTTTCAACACATGAGGATAATGTGTTGTGATCAGACAGAAATGCATGCAGCTCTAAATAACTTGCATATCTTAAAAAAAGCCTTTTCTGGATTCTCCTCAAGGATAAACGGAAAGTTGTCATCCCAGTTTAACAAAACAACAGCGCAATATGTGATTTAGTTGACATGCTCGAGAGACCTTTCAGTGGCGATGGATATCAGGCTCATTTTGTGCACTACAACTTACAACTGTGATTATTTAGCATTAAAGTTAATAGCACTTAATACACAATATTTCAATTTTTTGTTGTAACTTTCTGCCATCATGGAAGAGAGAAATGCAGTTAAGCAAACCACCAAACCGAGGAGGAAAATGCTAACGGGGTGCACTGAGCCTGCCTCGTAGACTCATGTAAGTCACACATTTCAGACAGAGTTAGCCCCATAAACTTGGCTGTCACTGCTGTTGCCTACAAAACAGCAGGAAAACATAACTTTGTATGGCTTGCAGGCATAAACACTGGTGGAGAATAGGTGCGCTCGACTCTGTCAGGCCAGGTGTAATGTATGCAGAGATTTGAGCTCCTGCAGTTTTGACATCAGGTCAGACTTGGCTAAAATGTAAGAGCAAGTAAAACCCTTGTCGGATGACTGGTGGCCAGGAGCCAGCACTTAACTCCGAGCGAGCCCTCACTGGCAGGCAACATGCAGGCTTTAATCCACATACATTGCCCAAAGCTAAAGGATTTCATTGCCATGGTTGGCTCACAACTGGAGCTGGATCTCACTTTTGGCCCAATATAAAGCCACTGAAACAAGCATGCTGACAGTCCATTACCAGATTCAAGGCATCCTCCTATCAGCCACGAGCCCATGAGGATTGAGCTATATGTAGGAAAGGAAAATGAAAATATGATTGGAATAAATATTTATTGACAAACAAACAAAAAAACCCATCATATTGATCCTACAAAAATCTTTGTACCTACATAATAAAAAATCCTTCATCCAGTCATCTAACTTGTCTGGATAAGGGAGTCAAAGATACACCATTTCTTCACTTCAACCAACAGTGTCATACTTTGACCCAGGTCGCAGTATAGAAAATTGGTATACTGTGAGTTTTAAAGTCGCTCCCCCTCTGGGGTCCTATTGTGACCAGCCAACAGTGAATGGAGAGCAGCACACAGAACCCGGGGGGGTCAAACAGTCCACAGCCATAACTGATAGCTCCCTGGTTTCTCTGCTGGCCATGCTCCTGCAAACTCACCTTTTACAGCTACTTTATCAGGCATATTAAAGCTTATTGTAAAGCACACAGGCTTTAATATAATTCCCAAGATATGTAGTCCAAATAAAGCAGATGACTACCTCCACTTTCATCCTCCTCCTGTCGAATCCCCTCTCTCCCCAACTCCATTCATTTATATTCCGCCTCACCTCCTTTATTCTCTTTCCCTCTCAGGCTGCCTCTGTTTAGTTTGGGGAATATTTGATTGGCAGGTTATAACCAGCAGAAGGGCTGACATTGAGAATTCGTCTTATCTGTAATTAAAAATACCTGTAATTAAAATTAATCTTTATAGTGATTTTCGACAATATCCAAATGAATGCTGGGAAAGAGACACAAATACACCCATAGATACTGACATACACAGGCGCTGTGACATGCATGTAGACTTATGTAGCTGTAGGATCAGACACCTGCTTTTTTTTTTCTTCATTCTTTGCTTCATTTACAGGGAAACAGCAGGAATAACAGCAAGAGATGAAATGACTTTCACCAAAGGTCATGTGCCAGATCTGTAACTGTGATGTCATTGGCACGTGTCATCCAACTACATCTTCTACAACACTAGTAGCTTTATACCCGGAGGTGTAGTCAAAGAAAAGGGAATGCGATCAATAATGCTTTTAGTTTAAGACCCAAACTAATTAAACCAATATCCAAAGTTGAGTAAATCCTGACATTTCAAACTTAATGCACCTGATCCTCTGTTTAACCTACACAAAGGACAAGAATTCGACATAAAGCAGGAAAGACAATTGTAGAAATGTCAGGGTAATGTCTCTCTAATGTCTCTAGATGTACAAAGTGGACGCTAATGATGTTTACTGGTCTGGCAAAGATGTTAAAAATGCATCACTTGGATCTAATAAAAGAGGGTCACTGTAGTTAAAATCTCATGTTAGAAATAAGTAAACTTTCATTTTTTTAAGTCCCCATAAATTGGTGCTTTTATGGCAGTATTTCTGCTCCTGGAGTTTTGAACCCTATCTGTCTTTTATGCACTCTGGGATACTGGATACCTAAACCCCTCATTTCCACAAGCACAGAAAATGATTTGCAAATACATGGCAACCTAGGAGGTCTTCTGCTGTACTCTTTGAACTGTCAGGGAGAATATACAGTAGAGCGAGGAAACAAGCAGAGCTAACATTGAAGAGGGAGACTGTAGCATTGTAGTAGCAGAGGAAGGAAGAAGCAGAATGAATGGGCTGATTCAAGTGCTTTGCACAAATATTTCCCCACAGGCAGCAAGCCCTACCTCATGAGTCCAGCCCTCACCTGACTCTCTGTGCTCCACTCGCCTGCCTCTCCAATGAAATATGAGGCGTGCTGAACCAGCCTAGAGACCACTCTGCTGCAGGAGAACAGAAACACAGTGTACACACTAACAAAACACATTCAGACAGGTGCACGGGCAAAAACTAGTGAAGTATGAGGCTGCATGCATGTATTTTATTATGTGTTTTGCCGTTTGATAATGTGTGTTCATTTGTGGGTTTTGTGGATATTTGTCCCCTGTCAAACCTACGCAGAGGAGCCTGGTCTGATGAAGAGTGATGAGTGGCTGAAGATAGTGAGCCCAGCCCTGTGTCGCTCAACGAGGGCTTTTATCTCACTCTTCAGGGGATTCTGCCATGTGATGTCACCTCAGTGCTCCTGTCTTAACTCTGTGCCCTCATCTCACCCTCTTATCTCCATCACCTCCCTCTCTCTTTTTTTTTCCCAATGAGTCTGTCTGTCTGTCTTTCTCTCCTGTGCACACACACCAACCCACCAAACACACATGATGGCAAAGACACATGCAAAAATGCTTTGTTTCTCACATGCTCCCATGCTGTCATACAAGTTTAGCATTCAATGACTATAGGATTTTCTCTAAGGAAATCAGTGTGCCGACCATTTTTTCTCCCTTACATTGTTCACACGCACTGTTGGAGAAGTTAATGATAAAAATGTACAGAATAGTATACATTTGCACAACTCAAAGCATATATGAGGTCAGAGCAGTACATGAGGTCCAACATTAAGGCAGCAGCCTCTGCTAATGGGAGTGGCATCAGGTTACGATGAGCCTTTTCAGAAATCTTTGGGAAGGATCACACTGCCCCCCAGTGGTTAGTGAAAGAACAAGTATGACTGATTATTACCCAGGGGCTATGCTGAAATAAAAAGGGTGGGGCACGAAACATCTGAGGGCATGTCAGGATGGGAGGCTGATGTGTGTGGCCAAAGGGAAGACAGGAGGCTACTTATTACTGAGAGGATTTATTTACCTGTTGCCTGGGCCAGAGAGATATCTGTGTCCACATAGCAAAATATTTTCCCACGGCCTTGGCCCAGCTGTAAGAAAGTAACTCCATTCTGCTTCTCCATTTCATGTATTTTTGTACATAACCTTCCTCTTATTGTTTTGGCTTGTTCTTTCTCACCTGAAGGGTTCAACAAAGCTGAACACCTGTTCCAACTCTCTATCAAACTGGGCCCCTTCCAACCCATCATGGAAATCTTATTCAATGATTTGCATATTTGATTTGGTGTAGACTTTTATGCCAAAAGTCCCTCCAGTGAAAAAAAACAGTTTATCTGGGCTTCGGACTGGCAATTAGGAATGCACTGCTCTGTTATTTCCTGAGCAAGGGAGCAAGGGGTCAATGTCAAAGAAAAAAAAAATTACAAATGTTATTTTGCTATGCTAGCCTGGGTTTCGATTAGTATAAGCTAATGGCTGGCAAATTGTATTGAGAACCTCTCCTTGTTTGTGTTGCATTAGACATGTGAGTGACTGTACGATATGTGGATGTGGTGGGGGTGGTCGATTTTGCTATATATAGTTTTTAAAAAATCAACTGCCTCCTGACATCGTATTATTTTTCTTTCTGCCCCCCCCCCCGCATCTATAAAAAAAGATCAGCCCTCCCCCAACACACTAGCTACAGTATATGCTGCCTTCACAGGGACTCGAACGTCTGAATATCATCTGTAAAATTTAGCCATACACTGTTAATGGTCACCCCCTTTGAAAATGGAAAACCCAGTTTCCCCCATCTCAGGGTGAACAGACTCAGAGTTTTCTGTCGTCCCCTGGCAGCTGCACACATTACCACGTTTAATCAGTAAGCGTCTCCTCTGCTGCAACCAGCAGCACACTGACAAACACGTCAAGCGCATTAACAGCCCTGTCCAGCCAATTAGGAAGGAGTATTCATGCAGGCTGTGAATGCAAACAATGCAAACAAATGCAAATCAGAAAATTTTATGCCTAAAGTCCTTTTCAAAAGAAAATACTCTGCCCTCCCCAGCACCCAAAAGAAAATCACAATGCCATCCCCCAACTAAATATCCAGCAGACCCTTAGTGTGTTCGTATCTACTCTAGATGTGTGCAATTTTCCTTGTCTGGATGTGTGTTTGTGTGTGTGTGTGTTTGTGGGGATAATTTACCAGTTCTCTGTTTTACTTCCTTATGAGCAGCTGTCTCTGCAGGCGAGCTCTGTCAGCCTCCCTGGAGAGTTGCACTCTTCCGTCTAGTTGGCCAGCCTGCAAATATTAACGGTTTGTGGAGATGCATGATGAAACAAAATTCAGCTTATCAAACACTTTAGTCTCCAGTGACATGCAATGCGGGTCCTGTGTTTTTTCTGCTCAAACCTGGACATTCTTCCCGCATCTTCTCCCTCTTTCTTTCTCCAGAGGAAGCTTTCAACCTAAAGCCAAAGACACAGCAATGCTCCCCTGTAAAACATCAGTAGGACCCAGCTTCTCTTAGCCTGGCAGTGAAAGATATTTCAACAAAATACACTTATCTTACACAAAGTCAATATAGAAGGTACAAAATAACTGACAAATTGTCTGATACAAGAATAACATCATTGTTACAAAAATCAAAGACAAGCATGGGTCTATGTCTCTTTCATTATTTCAACATACAGTCATGTTTATAGTGTTAACTACCACATTGCATAATATTGGTTTTCTGTTAATGACAACACGTGACATTCTTACATTATCATACACCAAATCAGCTGCAAGAGTCTTTGCTAATATCTATTCTACTGTCAAGAAAGTGAGATTAATTTACATCCAAAATGCAAGCCAGTGAAGCGCAATACATCATATAGTGAGATACAACATAAAGGTCAAGATTATTAAAAAGATATGATATAACCCGAGAAGCCCAGCTCCCTACCATCTTAAATGTCATGTTGGGGAAGTAAATGCCAGGAAAAGCATTCACACATAGAGTAAAACTGACTGATAAATCTAAGGAGACAAAAATGATACAAAGAAGGGAATTGAGATTTAAAAATGTGTTTGAAAGTCAGGAGCAGTTAAAAAAAATCACACAAGCCTTACTTGTATCTTTCTTTGATGTTTATTTACAGAAGAGTAGTTTCCACAGTCATCTTGAGAGTAGCTGAAGGTTTTGACATTTTCACATAAGGTAACACAGTGGAAATATTTCTACAAACCACAAGTACTACCTACCCTGTGAAGATTCCTCAGAACAAGCAAATGTTTCTATCACAAATCATGGCTACGGTCGCCATGACTAACACTGAGTTAACCATCTGGGGTTTTACAGACTAAGAAAACCGCACTTCTAGAAGTGTAGAAATGACAATCCAAAGTTGCTCATGGCCCAAGAAGAAGTGCTAATCTACTAAGTGCTTCTAAAATTGGCTCCTACAGTAGCGTCTGTTGACATGAGTGAGGTCTTGTTCGGCACACAATGATTACAAAAGGTGTCTGAGTAGCTGCAGAGCGTCACTGGTGGCACATGACCACAGAGTCCCTGTCTGTGCTTGCACAGACTAAAAGCACAACCGAGCTGGTACACAGAAAAGTAGGGAAGAAGACATATGAAAAAAAACCAAAAACAAGTACAACAATGTGACATCACGGGACGAAGCAGCTCACCACAAAGCACCAGAATGTACAGAGAAGACCCAGAGAGACAGAAGTACACTGAGCGGTTTGTACAAAATAAAATACCATCTATGCATAAGAGTTTCTTTGATTTATGCTTTCCAAAAGAACAAAATGAGGCTTTGTTTGACAACAAATGACATGTATCTGAGTTGGATATGCTGGCATGATCCTCTACAATTTTATGCAAAAATGGGGCACCTGAGTAGAGAAGAGACAATGATTTTGTGATGGCTGTCTGCACTGAGAGGTATGACCTGCCCGGGGAGGGTGTCCCTTTAGCCCTTCTTCCTGTCTAGCACTTCAGTTGCCTAGGTAAAGTGGCACTCCACTAAAACAAAAAACAAAAAAAAAACTAACAAACAAACAAAAAATCACTCTTAGGCTTCGGCAGAAACTGATTCATTTTTGCTTTCTGTCCTATGATATTTGTTTGAAGCACCAGTACTATTTGTGTGAGCACATTCTTTACACTGTCTTGCAGAATAACAGTGCAAAAGTCAATTTTGATTCTCCATCCCTTATTTACTTACCCCTTCACCACTAGACTAAGCCATCCAGGCCACTGTCATGAGTAAAAACTTTCACTGAGGTAAAATGAAACAGTCAATTCTGTCCTCTATATGAAAAAAAAACTTGGCTCAGAAAACAACCGGATGCTCACACATATTCATGTCCAATTTGTTACAAAATGTGCTCTATCAAGTAACTGATCAGAATCAAATTAATGAGTTACCAACAAGAGGTATACTGTTCAATTAAACCTTACAAAGGAGGATGAAATAAAAAAATGTCAAAGTAATTGTCCTCTCCACAGGATGAAAGCATGATTAATTTCCCTCAAAAAAATCTTGATTGTTCTGGCCAACAAAGATATGAACAAGACGAAAAAGTTTTTGTTGTTGTTGTTTTTTTTTTAAGATAGGGGTTTAGAGAGTTCATAGAACTACTATAAGGAGAGTGAACATCCTTTATGCTGGAGGCAGGTTTATGCTAATATAACCCTTTCAGATCATCTCTGTCGGCTCCAATAATCCAGTACTGCATCAAGACTTGGAACAAAAGAAAAACAACGTGATTAAACTGAAATATCTATGGGGAAAAAAGAATCTGGATTAATAACGGTGTTTGTTATAAAAATTCATATGTGCTGTGACATTTTGATGCCCAGCTACAAATGTACAATTTGACATTTTTTTATTTTTTCTGTATCGTCTTAAATCTAAATCCTACATTGCATATGTGATGGTATCTTTGATTTAGCTTTCATTAGCATTTCATTTCCAAATGTGTTGAGTTATCATTACTATCATTAGAACAAATTGGCTGGTGTTGACAATTTAACTGGCTGGGCAGAAAAAAACCCAGTAAATTATTTGGACTAAATGTTAGTCTATTTAATTGCCAAAGGACTGTGGTCTGTCTGCAGTGACAGTAGAGACTTTTCCACAGAATGGATCTGAACTTTGCACAGTGGAAGGGTAAACAACTCACTGTCTGTGTGTTATTTTTCTCCTCGTGGCCATGTTGGATGAGAGACAAAAACCAAAAACCTTACTCAAAAAACGTAAAAAATAATCACAGGAAAAATGCTTGAAAAGTCAACTTCATTCTTTTCTTTGTGATGACAACCTACTCAGAAACACTGGTCTGATTTAGTAGTGGGGGGGGGGGGGGGGGGGGGGGGGGGGGGGGGGGGGGGGGGGGGGGGGGGGGGGGGGGGGGGGGGGGGGGG
>JAQMCX010000001.1:21527088-21646178 GCA_029814765.1 Acanthurus leucopareius | reverse complement strand
TACCAATCCCCAAAGCTAAATAGTTGTTTGTTTAAAAAAAAAAAAAAAAAAAAAAAGATTAGGTTGCTTGATAACTCCAGTCAAAATCCTGGAATCTAAAAAATGTCACTTCAATGAAGCTGAGCTTCATGGATTAAAAAGACAATCAAATGAACCATGGATTTTTTAAATACTACAACATAACATTACCTTTAGAAAGTTCAACAGGAAGTTTACAAGTTCAACAGTTCAAGAGAAACGGCACGAGGTAACTCGAGTAGTAAAAAAGGAGACCCTGCTTATGGTTTTCCTGCTCTGCCAACAACTTTTACTGATTTTTGGTGAAACTCAATCATAATTTATAAAGAAAATGTGGTTTGATTCTGATGATCTCAAGCTTCTCTGCCACAACTCTGTGATATACAGAGTCTTTCTGAAGTAACCTGTTACTATTAAGTTACTACTCTGCTAGTGAGCTCTGTTACCCTGGCCACTAGCAGCTAAGAAGAGACTGTTGCAGCAGTTCTAGCGGCTGACCAATGTACTCAGCAGTCTTTGCAGAGGCAAAGAGACAGAAGGACAATGATGAATAAGAGGCTGGGACAGCACCTCCAATTGGCTTTTAGCTGTCGGCAAGAGCTTCATAAACTAAAAGGCTGCAAACATGTTATGCTGGCTTGGCATGACAGTGTTCTGGGTCCTGTGCAATGCTTGTTAGCTTGCTGCAAACACCAAAATTTATATGAGCATTCATGTTTATTAGAAGACAAGCTTTCAGGAAAACAGATTGTTATGACACATTTGAGCCTTGTCTGTAGTTGGCATTTTCATTTGGAAGAGTATTTGTTGTACCCTCATGGGGGTAAATTTCAACAACTAGCTGAAAAGAGTTTTCCAATGTAACCCTTCATTGAAAGTGTTTCATACTGACTCCTCTTGACAGAATCACTACCATCACAACCATTATTATTGATACTGGTGCCTCTAAAACTTGTATTATTTCTTTCTTTTGATTACTGTAACCTAGTTGTGTTCTATGTGACACCTACCATATTCTGGAAGGGGTGTGTGAACATCCTTTATAGGTGAATATGGTCCTGGCCCCACCTCAGTAGCCGCCCCTAACTTAAAAAAGTAACGGGTGCCACTGGACAAACCCTGGACCTCCACACTGGTGATGCTCCCTGGGAGAAACACACACACAGGGGAATTTTTTCAAGGTCTAAAATAAATTAGTTTCATTTTAATTAAATATCCTAAAAAAAACAAAAAAAAAACATTTCTAAGATAAAGGGGGATAAGTTGCACTTAAACTAAATGAGATTATGCTTCAAAAGTTTCAATGAATACGTTTTTTCAGTGGAGTGAGGAGGTTATTCAGGTCACCACCCACCATCCTGAGAGAGGTTCTCCCACAGGTGCTCAGGCTGACTGAGGTTGCCACTGTACAAGATCCTGTAGCTGATGATGATGCCATTAGGCTCCAGCGGAGGGCGCCACCTCACCAGTACAGAGGATGAGTCCAGAGCGTTCAGCTGCAGCTCCTCCGGAGGTGTGGAGGGCCCTGAAGGAGAGGGGAGGACTGTGTCAGTAATTAGAGGCCAGAAATGAGGCCTCACAGCTGCGGAATGTATATTGTCTTGGTGGGGGATTTGACATGTTGTGTGACGACCATCTGCGTTCTTGTGTCCACACCACCTGGGTACATGAGAGAGGACGAGCAGGGCAATGGGGGAATGGGCTGGGGCTCAGGTGATGATACATGGCAGTGGAGAGTGTGTCGGGGTGACTGGCGGTAATAATGCCATTAAAAGCAGCCCACTCTACGTTCACCTCCCTCATGTGGCTTACAGACGGGGCTGCCGGCCAACATGGGAGTCACTGCTTCACCTGTGTATTTTATTACAGCCATATCAGCCATCAATGCCAACCATGAACTCTACTGGCCACTGGCCAGTCAGTGCTGATCCAAAAAAACTGAAACCATAAAACTGACATAATTGGCTTACCAGACAAAAAACCCTGAAAGGGCGAATGTGCACTTCAAGAACAGGCAAAATAAAGTATTCATAAGGGACATCAAATCATGTACTTTAGCAGACACTGATGAAAAAGGTGACATATTTGAAATTCAACTGTGAATCTAAGCGTCGCCATGGTGAGAATCTTAGGTCTTCAATATTAACTGTACTTTGTGTTGATAAATTTAAAAGCCAGCATGAAATTAAGGTTATTTTTTTCTTTTTTTTTTAAGTTTAACCACGCAAAGAATTTTTACTGACCTCACATCCTCCTTAACTTTTTCATTGAGCAACTCTAAAATACAAAATTTATAAAGTGTTTCTCATTTAAAAAAAGGAAAAACTGAGATTAAATTAGCTACATTGAAATAAAAAACAATATTTTTTATAAGCTTAATGCCAACAGAGTCAAAAAATACTGAAGGAAAATCTTCGGGGACTTTAATTATAGTGTCTTAAAACTACTCAAACAGAATAAACAGTGCACTGACTGCACTGATAGGAGCACATTAGAGACTCACGGTCAGCCAGCGTGGACTCCTCCACTGTGCCGCTGAAGGGTCCCCCCAGATCCACTCCATTAGACTGCACTGCCAGCTCATAGCGAGTAAAGGGCTTCAGTGCCCCGAGCAGTATCTCCTGAGCAGAGCTGCAACACACAAACACAGGGAGAGTCCTGAGTGTGTGGGGGGTTGTTTTTCTATTCTGCACTGACTGAAAAAAAAATATTGAATTTGTTTAATTTAGTTGGACCACTGCAGGCAACAATATGTATTACATTTATATTGTTAACTTCTATTACCAGCCTCCTGTTTGACCATCATTTACTGTATGATGCCTGCAAGTACTTATGCAGCTCTGTAGCCTAAGAACTCTGTGATAATCCCTGAACAAATACGATAAACTGGGAATGGTGAAAAAGAAAGGGACTGACCGAAGAGACCATTTATGAAAATCAGAGTAAATGGACAATTTTGTGTGTTGGTGGTTGGTTTATTGATCATTTTGACAGATGTATAAATTATGATTAATAATTGAGTTCTCAAAGCTTTTTAAAACATAATTGAAATTTCAGCAGAAAAGACATTGGTTTGTCTGAGATTAAACAAAAACAATTCTTTCAATGTAAAAATATGCAGACGTCAAAGTTCTCTTAAAGGCAGGAATGAGTCATCTTAAAAATGAACATTCTGCTTATTGTAGGCAGAGAAAACACTGCGCCATCTCATGACTTCAAACAAAAGCTTCTAGGTCTCCATCAGGGTCTTTCTTAGAGATGACTTAAAAAGAAGTCAGACTTACAAAAACATGCACATGGCCACTAATTTTTAGAAATACAATATAACATATAATATTAGAAATATAAACAAGCTGCTGCTAAGGAGGTCTATTTCATCACGGTTCAGATACACTGAGGATGTGTTCACACATAGACGAGCTCTGTAATGTAAGCATGGCTGTTTTAAGTTCCTACATATCCAGGCTGCTGCATCTTAAACTTGACAAACATGATCACATTCAGTTGATCAACCGGGTCTCTGACCTTGTGTGATAAGAGACCAAGGAGGCGTTGGTGGTTCCTGCCGGGCTGCAGCGCACCGTGTAGTTGATGATCCGGACGTTGCTGAACCTTGGCTTCTCCCATCGAAGCCAGATGGAGGTGGAACTGTTGGCCATGGCTTGGATGCTGCTTGGGGGCAATGGAGGTGGGGGCTTTCGTGGCGATGATGCTGTATCATGCACACATTCATTTTAACACATTATTACATTTCTTTTCAGGACATTTATGTATTAATTAATGAATACATGCAAACATACAAAGAGATATGTTACTTATGCCGGGGGTCTTGTCCGTCCTGCCCTTCCACACAGCTGCTGCTCCGTCTATCTGCTTGTTGAATGCCCAAACTCTCACCTCATACTGCCGATCAGGGACTGACACACACACGTACATTAATAGGATGGAGAAAAAGCCAAAAAAAAGAGAAAAAAATTATTTCCCCATTCTCTTACAAAAAAAGAAAAAAAACTTTAGTTAACGTCAGGCAATAAATGTAATCTAAATGATCTATTTGCTTCGGTCACTCTGGAAGCTGTGCCTGTATCCTGAAATCCACACGCAAAAATAAGCCAGAACCTGCAATAACCTACAGACAGCTTTCGAGGGAAACACTGAAATACTGATCCATGCTTTTTAGTTTTTCATCCAAAATTTTTATGAGATAGCAGTTGAAATAAAACACTCTCACTGGCAAGGACAGTGGTACAAAAGCCTTTTCCTTTGCTCAGAAATGAAGGAGGCTGTCTAAAAAGCTGGGTGTACTGCGAAGGGCAAATTCACAAAGAATGGATTGCAGCTGCTGATAGCACCATGAATTGCACATCACGAGCCGCTGTTCATCTGCCCTGTCCCATTCACTGAAGGTACTGCACTAATAATATTATAGCACAAACAGGCTCAAAACTTTTTTCCAGCTGAGAGCAATTCTTACTTGTTTTGCATCTGATTGCAATTATCAAGTGGCAAAATAATAGCTACTCTGTCCTCATTGGTCTTGGCAGCTTAGCATGCACAGACTACCACCCATTCAAGGCATCACTACCACTAGATGTGGTGAGTGTAATAATAATACATAAAAGTTGCAAGCAGCTTTGAACCTCTGGTCCTCACACCCTGGCATCCATCAGGGGGCGCTGCAGCCAGACCAGACACTGTAGAGTGCTCGCACGTCATGTTCCCATACACAGAGAGTTGTGCACGCACGAGTACTCGATGTAAATCAAAATGTGATTGCTGTACAGGATTTACTCATGGCAGCCACCAGGGGGCAAAACATGAAACTTTTTGGAGCCGCCAAGATTAAGTCATTTGATATATAAGAGCAGAAATGGCAACATATCTTCATCATTGAGGTGTTTAGGCTAATCTTTTTAAATTTGATGTTGATATGATAAACCTGTTCAGAGAAGCACTAGTATCAGTATCAGAGAAGAAAAATGCACGGTAATTTCAACATGGCTGACTTTTCTTCTTGTGTTTTTTATTCATTGCTCTATGAGGATTTTTTTGTACATGCTGACATGATACATGTGCCTATTGAACTTCATAACCCTACATTTATATCAGGCTGCTGGGGCTGCTTCGTTGATCAATTAATCTGATCCTTTCATCCTTAGAACAATTTCGTTTGTCTTGGCAATATGCCCAAAATGGCTGTCTGAGTATGGCCAAATATTGTCATGTAGATGCGCTGAGGGCAGGACTCTTATCAACTGTGTGGTATTATGCGAAGTTTGAAAAATGAAAGAATACACTTAAAAGCATGTTGGCCTCTGTGAACTCACCCAGCCCGGTGAGGAGATGATAGCGGGCCTTCTTACGGAGCCTGATGGTGTGCGTCTGTGTTGTCCTTTCTCTGTTGGCTGATTTGTCGGCCTCCACCTCTCGACAGGACAGTTTGTAGCCAGAAACCAGTGTGTGATTGGGTGAGGAATGCCATGTCACATTGAGCGTGCTCACTTTGGCTCTGACTTTCAGCTCAGTCGGGGCAAAGATCACTGAAAATGTTTGAAAAAAGCTGAACACAATCACAAAATAACACAAACCACCAGATTTTCACTTCAGCTATATTTTGACCTGTTGCTTGTGAATTAGATTACTGTCTGAATCTCTGAACATGTTAGCATTTAAGGGCACAAGTGCTGAGATATGCCAGTGGACCCCAAACAAGCAGAGACACTGAAGGGCCTGTTCAGCACATCAAATAATTTGTTGAACTGCATTTCAGTGACTTGTAAAAATGTATCATTCATGTGATAAATTTCACCTTTGCACTTGGTTTGTCATCTCACGTGGCAGTGAGTGATTTAAAGACAAGTGAAGGACGTATTTACGCAATGTGGATATTATCAGCAGTTTTTTTTGACAGTTTGATTGTGGACTGTGAACTGGAACTGTCTCTGTGACTACAGCCAGACTCTGCAAGCTGTTTTGCTTTCAAAGCCTGAAGGTACTCCTCTTACACAGCAACAGAGTGTGGGGGAAAACGACGTGTGGTTTCTACATGAAACATGCAACAGGAATAATTTCCCTCACATTTCCTGTCATGACTCTCTCTTTTTTGGCGTTTTTTCGATTGTGTATGTCTACAATGAACGAACACATTATAAACTAGATGCGTTCATTAATGAGGTTTGATTGTGCAGTAGCTCCAGGCATGTTGTTGCTTTATATCTTAACTAATCTGAGATTATGTGGAGGCAATATTTTGTATCCGTGTGCAATCTAAACTTGAAACTGTTTTAGTGTTTTTAGCAGAGCTAAACCATAAAATATAAATATTATACCATAAACAGATCAGTGATGCTGTTGTTCCCTGATTGTGATGCAATCCTGCTGCATTTTATGTTAAGTGAGCAAAAGATTGAAGCAAAAAAAAAGAAAGAAAGACAGAAGCAATAGTAAATGCCCCTTAATTGCAAGAATGCTTGTCAGCAACTGTAACAATAACCATGGGCATGGTAATTTGACCTTGTGTGCTCTTATTATTTTGACTTCCTGTTAAACACTGGTTATAATTTTTTTTAAATAAAACCTTAACTCCAGACATTTCCTCCAGGTCTTCTTCACCACAGTTTGAAAGAAGAAAATAATGAGAGTAAAAGCTAAGCAGCTTTAAAGGTAACATATTGTTATTTTATATAACAGCCATGAGGCTCATTTGCAGCTGCAAAGCTGTCAACCTAGAAGAAACACAGAATTTGCCTGACATATGACATATACAGATTTCATCATGTTACTCTGGGTAAAACCAAACAGGAATGAAAAAAATGAATAGGAATGAACAACTGCTAAGAGAGCCAGGCTGGTGTCCCCCTTACCTAAGCTGTGGTTGCTGTGGTTGTAGTGGGCTAATGTTTGGTGCTGCGCCCACTCCGAGGGAACCCCAAAACCAACGCCTGTTCCAGCTGCGATCCTCAGTCGGTAGGCTTGGTTGGGCTGCAGCTCTCTTAGTGTGAACTGAGTCTCATTCCCTCCCACTTCCACTGAGAACACAGTGTCCACTTTGGGAACACACAATACACACAGTCACACATCTTTACATAAAGGTCATGAAGGGTAATCTGTTTAAAAAATGGTTTCAGAGAGAACTTAACCTCCCTGTAGATTCTGCAGATTCTAAATGATTGTGTTCTGCGAGTAACTTCTGAATTGTCTAAATATTCTTAACTCCATCACCTCATTTCTGACCTTCTGCATGCTAAAGTCATTATGTTTTAAGTAGGGCTGGGACTTTATCGCGTTAATTATGATTAATAAATTACAGAAAAATAACGCAACAAAAAAATAACGCATTTAATTGCAATTTTTTTTGCACTGCAAACAGTGTGGAACGTTTCTCATTGCACGAGTTCCCGACGTAGCTCAGTCGGTAGGGTGGGCGTCCCATGTGTGGAAGCTTCGTTCTCCACGTGAGTTCGACTCTGGCTCCGATCGTTTGTTGCGTGTATATAAAATATATATTTAAAAAAAAAGACAATGCTGGTTTTGTTGGTTGGAAATCTGCATGTGTGCACATATTGTCCAGGAAAGAATTTGCCTATCTGGAGCTCTTCCAGCCTCCGCTACCACTCAATGCCAAACATGTTGCAGCTAGCACAGACAACAAAATGACAAAAAATGTTGCTTCTCATGTGCTTCTCAAATGTTGATATGCGATTACTTGAGATTAATTAATTACAAAGCCTCTAATTAATTAGATTAATTTTTTTAATCTAGTCCCACCACTAGTTTTAAGTCAAATAAACTATGAAATTTTACAAAGAACTATAAAGTGAAAGTAGTCTGAAAAAACCTCAATCATTTCTGTGCATACTGTACATTAAATGAAACCAACTTATATGAGACCCAAATGGGTATATCTCCTGAAAAATACTCTGCATGCCCTCACTGGCAGTCAAGATTGACTTAAGCAGTGGGTTACTCACAATGATCCAGAGTGCTGTACTCAATGCGGTAGCGGGTGATGGCTCCTCGACTGTGCTGCGAAGACAATGGGTGCCACATCAGCTTGATGTCTGTTGGGGAGGTGCTGGCTATAGACAGCTGAGGAGGTGCACTCGGAACTGCAGGAGACAATAACAGGACATAATAAACTGTATGATGATGCAGGATGATGGAAACCCCTTGAGCTTTTATTGCCCCGTTGTAAATGTGTGACAGTATACAGTATAACAGTGCTTTTTAATAATTGGCCAGGTAATAATTCTAAATTAAATGTCAATAAAATTTTAAAGCAAGAATGCACTGTCTAGTCTCCAGTGAGCCACCAGTACTACCTTCAAATAACTGCATAAAAAGATTCTTCAAAAAGGGATGATACTAATGATTCACGAGCTCTTAAAATCTGGGAGGAAATGCAAGGTTGGCAAGCTAACAATGCTTGCTGTGTGAGTTATTGAAGTGCAAGGCTGGCCTTATTTTACCTCTGTATTGGTTTTATTACTCACCGTCCTCTAGCATCTCTACAGTAACAGGCAGGGACGGGGGACTGGCACCCATGGGAGAGTAAGCCACCACAAAGAAAGTGTAGGCAGTGTGGGGGAGAAGCTCTTTGACGTGATACTCTGTGGTGTCGTTGTTCATGGCAAACTGGTACTCCACGCTATCTTGGCCTGAAAAGGACAGATATTTTCAAGTCAGGTACATGTTTTCTTTTTAAGAAAATGAGGACATGCACACGGTCATAAACAGAGGTGCACCTGCGGCACGTTGGCAGTGTACAGAGTAGCCAATGATTTGGTCCGAGTTGTACTCAGGTTTCTCCCAGGTGAGGAGGGCAGTTGTGCTGGAGTATGGCGTGGCGGACAGGTGGCGAGGAGGGCTGGGCAGTCCTTCCCTAACAATAACCGTCAGCTTGGCGGTGGCGCAGGCCGTGCCCAGGCCATTGTCTGCTATGCACTGGTAGTAGCCTTCATCTTCCAGTGCCAGCTGGTTGATGAGCAGGACCCCAGGGCTTTGGCTCTTCACCCGTCTGAATGACTTGATGGGCTGGCCGTTCTTTAACCAGTGCAATACTGGAGGAGGCTCACCGGAGCTGTTGCACACAAACCGTGCTGTGTTTCCCCGGGAGAGGGACGCTGTCTCTGGAGGCTGGAGAATCACCGGAGGGGCTGTTTGGAAAAAGTAAACAAAGCTCTGACGTACAGGAGGGGCTGTTTAAACAAAGAGACTTTGACAATTTAATGGGAGAAAAAATGCGATGCAATTCCAAAATGTCCTGACAGTTAGTATCATTCTACAGCTCAAATAATGCAATTTAACAGTGTCTTTCCATCACGAATTTAAAAGATGCCAACATCAAGTCCACACCAGCGAATTTGTAACAAGGCTTACTCAAGTGATATCAAGACAAACAAGACATATAAACATTTATCAAGTCATATTCCCTGTTACTCTTAATTTGACTTTGTACTGCAAAACTAAGCGACTGCTCATTTGAAAAAAGAACACTTTGTAGTTAGAAGAGAACTCTACAACTGGATCACTGAAACAAGCAAATGTCCTTCTCTCCGTGATTTGAAGGAAACAGAATCTCAACATGGTCAAATTTAGAATGTTGTCACTGAGTAGGAAGTGTTAACAAAACACCACTGATGGATAACTCACTGGACTGTAATTTCAAAGGATTATTTTGATTAATTCACATCAGTGTGGCCAATCAAATGTGATTGTAGCACAGAGCTTTACCTACCCAGAACAAAAAAAGGACTTTGTATTGTTAAGGTCTAATTTAATCATTTCTCCCTGATCCTCCTCCTAGTTTAAGAACAGGGCAAAAACTGTGTTTAACGAAGGAGAAAAATCCTCTTCATCCCTGTTTCTCTCTTGTTTTGAGGGGGCTTGTGACACTACTAGAAAGTGTAGTAGATCACATAGATTTAACAATAAAGACAGCAATTGATGATGATTCATGATCCCATGCTTCCTCACAATGTAAATTACAGTACATATTTTTGTTCTCATTTTGACTGAGAGACCCTCGCAGTACATGCGGTGTGTTCAACAGAAAAAAACCCCACTAAGATACAGTTTATGCAAGAAACAAACTTCTCTGCTAGACAGAACTTACCTTTGAGACGCAGTGTAATGGTTTTATGTTTTTCTATTTCAGTACCATCAGACTTTTAATTACTGAGTGACTTAAGGGATAAATGGTAACAAAGACTAGTCTAACTTAGACAGCCCTTAGAAAAGTCACATTTGTCATTGTATAAATAACAAGGTTCCTACCAGGCACATGTAGCTCAGCAGCAGCAATGACAAATTCTCTGGTCTTGGGCTTGTTTGCCCGGCAGACATAGACTCCAGCATGGTGACGCCTCGTGTCCCTAATCACCAGGTTTGTTGCGAGGACAACCACATCAGTGGAAATGGGCTTTCCATCTGATCAAAGGAGAAAGCAACAAAGAATAACAGGACAGTCTGGGATCATAAAGATGAAGAAAAAAGAGATTGGCATTGAGAAAAGTGGGGATAATTTATCAGGCTTTCAGTTGCCTAAGAAACAGCACAAAGGAGAGAGGTAGCACTTTTAGCAGAGGAGGATTTGATTTGTAATTCTGCGAGTTGACCAACAGGGGGCTCTGTGACTTTACAGCTTGGATTCACATAGTGCATACAATGGCACATAGGCTGTGTAAATATTTCTATGCAGACTTCTCTTCAGTTGTGTACTGTTGTTGGATAATCATCTTCACCTGCAGTGAATTATTCCACAATACAAAATACTGATAAGCCGACTGTTCAAGCACCAAACACCACTTTATATTACCTGAGACCGCATAAGTGTGGAGAATTTTTTTATATATGACAAAAAATGCAGTCATCAACAAAATTCCCCGTATAGTGAAATGTTAACTGTGAATGAGGAAAGAATTTTGGATGCAGAAGAATCCAAGAAAAGTGCAGAGACGCTGCCAAATCACAGCACGAAGGAATTCCAAAAGTTTCACATGACATCATTCCTACCATCAAGTGTCCGTGGTGTGTGTGTGTGTGTGTGTGTGTAAGAGAGTGTACAAGTGTATATGTGTGTTAGTGAGTGGTTGTGTAAGTGCATGCCCTCATGTCAAAGCTGTGTGGGTGTGAATTATTAGAGGGACAAATCACATGTTAAACTTGGCTCCTTGCACAATAGAACAACAGAGGATTAATGAAGAACAGCCATCTTCTGTTAGTGAAACGTCTTTAAAACCATAAGCAATCAATGCAAATCTGACCCGCTCAAGTTGGTGTTTGTTCTTTGTGTGTGTGAAGGTCAGATAGTTAGAGAGTGTGACACGGATCATGAATAGTGTGACAGATGCAGGAGAAAAACAAAAACAAACAGGATGAGCGCCAAAGACAGCATTGTCCCAGTGTTACCTTGTCTGCTCCAAGACACCAGCGGCTTCGGCTGGCCCTGTGCCATACACTCCATCACAGCGGGACGGCCCAGCACAACTGTTGCATTCTGAGGTGGTGCAACAATTGCAACTCTGTTCAGGGTTTCTGTAGAGCCTATAACAACACAAAAGAGTATACTTTGCAATCACTGATGAGTAAATATTAGAACAGTTTCTAGGTGTAAAACATTTGATTATTTTCAAATTTCTCACCATTTACCATTAGAGTTTTTATAATCCTTGCTAACCACCAGCATGCTGACACTTCAGTAAGAGGGAGCTGAAAAGCTTGGAGCCATGTTAGGTTTAACTACAGTTGATCCATACAACTGAATTGGTTTCACGTTTTTTTTTTTTTTTTTTCCTTATTGAGTTTTGGGGAGGGCTTTCTTCAATTTGAGAGGCCAATTATAAGAAAGCAGCATTCCTTGCTCAGTATGGGCATATTTTATTTTCATTACTAAATGCTAATATGAAGTAGATGAGTAATATGTTTCCTGTTTTCGTTTAGAACAATAGAAAAAGTGGATACATCTACATTTGAGCATTCATTTTTGCTAAAAAGAAGCCTAAAATAAAGTTATGATACTGGACACAAGCTGCTTAAGCTGGCAATGAAACTGAACATATTGGTCCTATTCCAGCTCTCTCCACAGGCTTCAGAATTACTTAATTAAAGTATTCCTGGTACATCACAAACCTCTCAAGCTCTAACGCTTTCCATGGTCTCTCAGATCATCTGGCCAGCCTTTGTTCTTAACTGAAAACTCAGAGGTGACTGTTCTTTCAAAGTCGCAGCCTCTAACATGTCGAACAGCCTGCCCTTTTGGATCTGATCTGCTCCTTCTGTTCACTCATTCAAGTCTCAGCTTAAATGTACTTTTTTGGTACAACATTAGTGCCAAACTAATCTGAACAGGCTACTTGTACCCTTTTTTTTAAGATTTATGTTCCATGTCCATTATTAATTCACCGTGATTTGTTCTGGTCTGTCCACACACACTGGTCTTGTATAATACTTAAGTTAACTTTGGCTTTTTTAAAAATATGCTTTATCAAAAAAACAATCCTACACTTTCTGGCCTACAAGTGGACTGCAGATGAAAATCTGAATACAGATACAGATACTGCACTTGCATGTTGCTAGCATAGTCTCCAGATCAGCAGCTAGTATTTTACGATAGGTTAAACGTAAAATGAGAAAAGATATAGAGGCTTTGGAGGATGTCTTGGGAGGAGTTCTCAGGAAGCACTACCTTGAGAGAGACTTCCTTTCTTGCACAACAAGTCACTTAATCACACAAACAGTTCCCGTAGCTGGCTGATTGGTATCTAGTTGAGACGTAATCAATTCACAATTTGGAAATGACCTGAATGAGAGATTCTTCTTAGAGTGGATGGAATGTGAGATGCTTTGCTAGGACACGGCTTGGCAGCCGTGATATTATTTTATCCAGACATACTCCAACATATATTATGAATTAAAGCAGAAATGAGCTATAAACTAAAGGTTTTACTGAAGAGAGATGGTGAGACGGAAATTAGAGATAATACAGAGTATTTCTGTGTGTACAAAAGATAGGAAAGAGAACACAAACAGATAATCTTTGCGTTAAAGAACACGTAAAGGGCTAAGCAGGTTAACAGATGGACTTACATTGGTGAACTATAGTATGTGCATTTCCTCTCTTCAGTGAACACGTAACACTATTCAGAGCATATTGTTTATAGGTTGGAGGGAATATCTTGAGTGTCTATCCGTCCCCAAGGTACCGCTGGTGTGATGGGGCCTCATTTCCTTGCAATTTTTTTGCTCAGCCGCGGCAGTTTCAGCAGCACACAATGTAAATAGTCACCAGAAAGAGGCAAGGCAATTTGTTGTAAACACTTTATAAATTAATCATTAAGATTACATACAGAAATCCTTGGTTATGCATAAGGCTTTAAGTGGGTCAGTCTGCTTTTGCAAGGCCTGTACTGCAGGGTGCATCTTCATAGGGGCCTCATGTGGATATGATGGGTGTGGGTGCAGAAGAAACTAGAAACTGAAGGTTTAAAGACGCTGAATGTATCATATTTTCAACATTCTCTCAAGTTAAGTACATGAACTTGATCACCTCAACATCCAGCTGTCAGTGCTTGGCCATGGCTGTTGAAGTATTCTATTCATAGATCTCTGAAGTGGAAACTAGTGAAGAAGTGGTATAAGATCTGACATCTGTTACATGTAATGGCTTGCAATAAAGCCTTGAGTGGAGTCCTTAACAGCGGTAAATCCAGAAACATTCACCTCCTTTTCATCATTAAAATACACCAATTATTATTCTGCCAGTCATTTCTAAATACTCCTTTACTGTCCAAAGAGGAAAACACTTGCTGATGCAAAAAAAGGAGGATCATCCCAATCCTTGGACATGTTTCATTCAAGTAACAATAGATGAATTGGAAAGAGCAATTGAGTAATCAGAGAAAAACTGCAAAGTCCAAATGCTGTACATGACTCACTAACTTACACACTTTGACCTAATCAGCATCATTACTTTTTTGTCTTTTTTTACAGGGCAAAAAAAGAGTGTGACTTGTAAAAAGGACACAACGGTTTCGAGAAAACAACCGGTGACGGTTGACTGATCTCTGACTCGCTGACCACAAAGAAAAAATTTAAGCACATCTGCTTTTCTGCTGCTGAAGATGGAAGCAGGTTAGTGTGACTCAATTACAACTGTCTCATCTCTGTTGCAAGATGCACATGACCACAACCGATTGGGGACTTGCGAGAAATTGGTGACAAGAAGGGATATTAATAAACCAAAGCACGTGTGAACACTTCAATTAATTTGGAGACAGAAGTTTAGCTGAGCAGTGTTAGGGGACATAGGGGAATCTTCAACTCTGTATTGCACAGTTAATTGCAATTTTGAGAGTCTGGCACATAAAAGAAGGTCGCTTTTTGAAAGACACATCAAATTTTCAAAAACATTGCTGAAATGCAAGAACAAGAGCAGACTGCACCTCACATGGATGGCAACTTAAAAAGCTCCTGCAGGGCCTTGCAGGTGCTTGTCCTTGTTTTAATTAAGTTAATTAAGTGAGACTGAACATGACAATTAACCTAAACTGTTGTTTTTTTGGAAGCTGTTGATAAATAAAACAGTAGGATTAGAGAAAGGTAGAAGTTAAATGGCTAGATTTATAGTTAAATTTCCTGACCCTGCAAGATAGAAAAAAACCCCTTTAATGTTAAACTGTGCATTCTAATATTTAGTCATTGAAATGAAACGTTGAGCAAGTCTTTTACCAAACAGGGAGAGCGACTCTAGTGGCTGAAAGGGATGAACAAACAAAGGGTCACAGGAAGCTAAATTAGAAGTGTAAGCTCAATGCCAGCAACCATATAGAAGGTGACTAAGGTCAGCTGGCACTCAGAGAATAACACTTTCTAGATGTATAGGATGCAGCAAATGGTATATGAGAGACTGTCAAGGTAAATGTACAAAATACAAGCTAGCAGCTTAAAGTACTTTACATAATAAATTAAAAAAAAAACTTTTAATGGGAAATGTAGAGGGAATTTGTAAAGAACAAACTGGACAAAAGACAAACTGCAAAATTCACAGAATTATTAGTGGGGTGTCTGGGAAGTTTTCCCTAAAAACAGTTAAATAAAAGAAATTGTAGTTTTAAAAAAAGCATCTGATAGGTGATTTGCCAAAACATCCATCTATCATGGGCTTCAACCAACCAGCATATAAAACCATGATGCAGTAGGAGAGTGCTACCAACAGAGCCACTTGTTACATAAAACTGCTGATGCCAGTCGGGAGAAGAGTGAAAACATCTTTTATCATGAAAAGCCATCAGAGTCATTTGCTCCCCTTCTAATGAAAAGGCAGTTAAGAACAGGTGAGCTGTCAGACTTGGAAAAAGTCTCAGATCTTTAGAAAACATGTCATAATTACATGATCAAGCACTGCTTTGGTTTTAATTAAAGGAATAGTTGGCATCAATTTAAACAAGCAATTCAACATTAAACCAACCTTTTTTATTTTTAATCAACTAATATTTCAAAATCTGAGTTTCACATCTCAATATTCTATTCAAATGTCCCTGTAAGCCTCCTAAAAAATACACAATCAGAGCAATGACAGCTCACATAACTACTGATGCAATATCTGGACCTCATTAGAGTCGTTCTGTTCCCCTCTCTCTGATGATATTACTATGAAACGATTAGAAAGATTGGTCTAGATATAGTGCAATGAGTTCCCCTCTCACTGACAGTATCTCTGAGTGCAGTATCAGCTATTCCTTCGGCTAAAATCACTTCTCACATCAGAGAAACAAAAACATTCACAAAATGTACTATCAATTTTCAGCATGAAGAGCTCCACTGGACTCTGATAATATGTTGCACTCCATTATTATATGGCATCTATAAAGCCCCAGTTCACTCAAAGAAGTGCTTTTCTTATTGTAACTTCAAAGAATGTTTGACCTTCGCTTATAGAATGATGTACAATGAGTGCAGTATGTTCGACACTAAAAAGCAGTTTTTCCACGTTCATTTGACAAGGAGGGAAAAATTCTTTGTGCACATCTCGTGATCCGGTTTGAACCACCAGTGACGTGCAGACTCGAAACCTTCAGTGCATCTACATATCAGCTATTTAACAGGTTAATTTTACTTTTTGTTGAAAAAAACAAAATCTAAAAAAAATAATAATATTCAATTCATAATATTTTCAAATCTCTTCAAAACACGACTGGAGGAGATATTTAAGTATTATAACAACCTGTTATTATCATCATCCAAATAATGCAAATAACTACCTGCCACAGAAACCCTGTTTTGGTAGTTCAGTTTTCCAGAGACTGTCTTTTTTATGAAAATCTTATTACCTTAGTCATTTTATTTTTTTTTAACACAAACACATGGTTACATGAGAGCGTGCAATTCCGGTAGCATTAAAAGCACATTTCAGGCATCTTGTCCTTAAACTCACATCAGATTTTAGAGATTGGCCTGACAGCTCCCAGCAGGGCCTTGCTGCCCATTCAAACACTATAAAGCACAGCAAACAGACCTCACCTGTGGTGACAGTGAGCCTGGCTTCATGACTGATGTCCTGTCTGGCAGAGTTGGATGCGACACAGCGGTAGGCACCCTCATCTTCCTTGGTCACCTCCAGAATCTGGAGCACCCCATTAGGAAGGGAAATAAACCTGTTGAACACAGGGCAAAACAGAGTAGAGGTGGCAGAGGGATAAAGAGTGTGGGGGGGGATGAGAAAGGAAAAAAAAAAAAAACAGGTGAATAAATGGCTTAGTGCCCTAAAGCCTGAAACACCCACCTGATCAACTCTGCAGGGAGTAACTCTTGCTCATTCTCCACCAGACTCCATCTTTCTTTATTTAGGAGACACACTATTGTGTACTGCCATTATAAGGAGGGCTTCAAAAGACCAGTCACGCAACTCAAAAAGTAACTTAAATAAAGAAATATTACAATAAAAGTTGTTTTCTTGCTCTTTAGCTTTATGAAAGCACTGAATAACCTAGAAGATACTGTTACCTTGTGCTCATTATCTTTTTGTTTACATTGTTTGTTTGTTTTTTCACTGTTGATTCTTACTATTTCTGTATTAATTCTACAGATTCCTTCTTCACAGTCAGTTTCCAGAAAAATTACTGCTGGCCTGAAAGCCAAGACTACAGGGCCCTTGCAATGTTATACCATCCACATATACCACACCTTATTGCCTTTATCATAGCCTATTAATCCTGCCAAAATGTGTCCAGTCACCTTCTCACAAAGGAGGGAGGGAGCCCAGAGGAGTTCAGAAAGAGAAAAGAATGAAAAAAAGAGATATAATAAAGATAGGAAGACAGGGAGCCATCAATGACAAGAACAGAAATAAAGATGGAAAGGGGATAACAGTAAAGAGAAAGAGCTGGACACAGTGGAGGGGCCAATAAAGAGGAAAAGGCACATTAGAGCCTGAGAGAACAGAAAGAGAAAAAGCCATTGATGTATCAGCCATCCCTTAGCTCATCTTTGTGAGAGGCCATTAACAACGCCTGAGGTGGGAGAACCACATCCCACTGATAAGACCTTATAAGCAGCAAGCTGTTTGCAGGTCATGCAGGGCTACACCAGCCATTAGCACTTAGTCTTGTGCAATAAGGTTGGAAACAAATTTCGAGGCACCAGGGCCAGAGGAGCCACCGAGAGTCAATACTGTTAAGTGGCCCAGGAAATGAGACCATTTGTGAGAGACAGCTGACAGTGAGAGACGTGTCAAGCATGTCTCTCATTGGTGTACATTTTGAAAATGTTCCTTCTTTATCTGTAAGAGCACACAAGGTTCACCGTGAGTGGTTTGTTTTAAACTCAAGGTGTCTCTTTAATGCTCTCCTCATAGTTGCTACAATCCTGTATGAGTGTCTTAAAAGTAGTTTGGCACTTAGATGTAAAATCAACTCCACTCAGAACCTAAACAATTACAGCAACATGCAGATAATACAGTGTCAATACACCTGATGTGGTTTGTTGTTGGTGTGAATGCTAGAGGTATGCACTACATCCATTCTTTTGCAGCAAAGTCATCATGTTTTTGCATCTACACGACATTTTTGAGCATGGAAACATCATTCAAACATCAAAATGTTCATCTCATTTAAAGACAATATTGCTATTTCTTTTCTTATTCAAACTTTTGATATTTTCTATTCAATGTTCAATTCAAGGTTTTCTGTGATTTATTCTTATTCTTCTGAACAGACGATGTTTAGAATTCACACATTTTTATACTTTTTCATACCTTTTCAGCTCTTATGCACTCATCCATACATTCAGAGAGAAACTCTGAAGTATTCATACTTCAAATTTTCAAAACACTCACAAACTTTCCCACATTACTTCAGCTCATTCATACTCTTCACACTATCAAAGTTGCTATGTTCAGTCTTTCTGAAGTTCTTAAGTTTCACATTCAAGTGTTTGGTGTAGATTGTTGAGAGTTGGGGGACATAACATGGCAAGTACCTGCTTCAAAAGCTTTAATGTAAACTGAAAACAAAAAATTTAGCAAAAACAGGGACGTATCCGACCTGCTCCAGTTCAAACATTTTTGACACTATACACACAAATCTCACACAGCCCCATCAGCAGGGTCTCCTCTGTTTACAGTAACTGCGGTGATGCTCTGATATGATAACATTTTTTTTAACATGCCCCTCCTCACCCCAAAAACAACAACAACAACAAAAAAGTAGTTAATGAAAACAAAACAAATACAAAACAAAACAAAGGGGGAAAAATGAAGGAGGGATGAGAGCCCATCTATTTTTCTTCCTCTCTCTTATTTTGAAATTATTCATAACAGCCCTCTTGCCTTTCCAAACACTGCTGCTGTCACAGGCTGACCGGCTGAAAAGCAGCACAAATTAAGGTGACTACTAATAGCAAGGAAACACTGACATTCTCCTGGAGGGATAAAGTTACAAAACCTCATCCTGGCCTGGGAAGTTCATACTGTATAACATCAATACAATCCAAAAACCCAATCAGCTTTATCCAGAAAATAATTATGTTTATATGTTTTTTCTTCAAGAGGCCATTATAGTGTTGCAGGTGATTTTATTTACATTTTTAAAGATCAACAGGTTTTCATTTGATTAAAACTTTTGAAAAGTTACAGTAAATTTAATTTAATCAATTAAACTATATTGATCTTAGCAGTCTTTAGTGTAGTTTTATATGAAGTAATTAAGCTAGAAACTAATGTCCCACAAGACTTACCATGTTATTCATTTCAATAACTTGACTGGACATTACGGGGATATTAATAAGGCAACACAAGAGCAAAGTATCAGGTTAAAAAAGAACACTGACAAAAAGAATGTGGGCTTAAAAATTTGGATTGAACAAGCAGAAACCATGATATTTATGTGTGTAATCACTTCTCTCATTCATCAGTAAGAAAACAACAACCTTAACACAACAACACAGAAGGCTCACCTTGTCTCCATAGGGACAGCCACTTTGTCCTTTTCCCAGGTAATAACAGGCGTGGGCACTCCCTCAATCTGACACTCGAAGCGGGCAGCTTCTCCAGCAGGCACTGTTTGAGGTGTTGGCTCCTGATGGAACTTAGACAGACCTGAGGAAAAACAGAAGTGCTAGAGGTCAGGGGACTATTTATCAATGCATAAATGAGTTGTTTCCCAACAAATTAAAAAAAACAGTGACACATCTGTAAATTGTCCTTGATTAAATACCCTTTTTAAAATCTAAAATCTGCATGTCATGTTGTCTGCCTCTGGTATGATAAATAGGACCCAGTTACTAACCCGGTAACCAACTGAATTAAAAGGGCATTAAAGTCATTGTGGTCATGGATGGAAAGGGTTCTGAGTACTTACTGGGGGTTCAAGCAATAATACCAGCAAATTCAATAAAACTGACACTGATGTTACTAACAGTTCGGGTTTTTAAATATCAAAATGATAGATGTTTCTTTTTTTTAACTTTTTATTTTTCAAAACATCTTAAGTGAGTTCAGAATCTGTCAGTAACAATAACAAGGTCTCTGCTTCAGACTTCTCATTATTGTATTCAGGCCTTTTCAGGGATTTTAAAGGTACCGTTTTAAATGTTGTAATTTAATTAAAGACTTGTTCAGACCATTTAAATACCACTGAATGTCCTGATTAGGAATAATTTGGGGATTTAATCAAGCTTGGCTAGATTATTTCTCTCTCCAGGTCGAGGTTTGGCAGGGCTCCAGTTTTTACAGCCTTTGCACACACACATACCACACACACACACGCGCACATGCACGCATGCACGCACGCACACACAGGAAAGAGTCCTGCTGTGGATAATACTGAGCACCAGTGGGCAGCAGTGAGTGCTGTCTGTCTGAGGGCCTCTAACCTCTGACCCTAACTGCCTGTTGGAGAGGAGAACAAAACCGGTTGGCTCTCCCAGCCATTTTGCCTGTAGCTCTGACTAAGAAGCAGGATTTTTGGGGGGTGGATCAAAGGAATGAGCAGAAAATGAAAACAGAGGGCATCCAAATGCAGGAAGAAAGCAGCAGGGTAACAGAAAGAGTAAGACTCTAATTCCCAACTAAGCAAAAAATACCATGTTAACATGCTGAAAATTAAACCTACATTAAATATACAGATAAACAGCTTGCAAACAGCAGGGCTCAAATGTCAGCTAATTAACTGCATCCATCCAAACTAATGTGACAGTGAAAGAGCATACTTGCACTATCTAGTAGTAGCAATACTAGTATTTTCAGCAAGAAACTGTTGGTCTCTGGCTAAAAGCACACTTTAGAGGACAAATACATGTGTCCCTTTACACCACTGGATTTGTTGCTGAACGCAGATTTACATGTCGAATTATGCTTGCATCTTTTTTTATATATACACATGGTTATTTATATGTGTGTACATTTACAAGAAATGTTGTGTTTTGTTTTGTTTTTTAGCAAGGTATGCTATTTCCATTTTCATATGACTGAATCCTCTGCATATCTAAATTGGTGTCCTGCAGTATCTCTATAGTCTGATGAACAGCAGTCATGCTCTAAACATCACCAGCCTGAGTGCAACAGACAAAAGTGGACATTGGAGCCCTGCAGTGTGCGGGCTGTTTATTTGTTTATTTAATGATTTGCTCCCTTTCAGCTCGGCACTTGCTCTCTTTAGTTCGGGTGTTTGCGTGTAGTTTTGTTTGAGAAAACCTACATGAACCACAAAATAAAACCAAAGTGTCTTGCTAAGTAAATTGTAACAAAGTAAGGCACCTAAATAAATGAATTCATCTTGGCATTATTATTGTTAATAACCTGTCAATCTTCCTAGTTTCTGCATCCTCGTCTGATACACTTTTTCTCCACATGGAGCTAATTGCCGAGCTGATTCAGACCAGATCTGCACAGCATGAAAACATGTAAAGATCATCCTGCAGAGTTACATACATACTGCAAATAAAGCTTGCAGGAAGGACAAAGTTGAGTCACACATTTCAAAGAGCTGCAGATAGAGGAGATGTTGTTTTATTTAACGAGTGATTAAATGTGAACACATTACTCATCCACTTTTCTTTTTAAATAATTAATTAATTAAAAGATAATTCAAGAGATTATACTGTACTTTTCACACTTTGTTTTTTGTCTTTGGCTTTAAGTATCAGCAGGATTTACAACAGCTCCAACTTAATCTTGATTAGCATGACTTTTATGATAACGTTCAAGTAAACAGAGCTAATAGTTTACACAATGTAGCAGTAGGTGAGGCTGCACTAAGGAACAGCTGTGTCATGTGGTAAATGCTAACAATAGTACTGTTAGTATTGAAAATGCTAAAATTAAAGATACTTTAATTTACTTTGTAATTTATAATGTTAATAATGCGTAACATTTGTATACCATTTTATCATCATATTTTAGTGTGATAAAATTTAATTAAGGCTGATGGGAATGTCGCCCCTCATACGGCTAGCACAGCTAAAAACTGCATAGAAGTGAAAAAGCAATAAGGTGTCAATGACTATAAACAATAAAATTCTGAAAATGAGGAGTGATGTGAGGGAATGAAGAGGTCAGACATGAGATTTAAAACTTGTTTCTCCTCAGACTTGAAACTCACAACAAGAGTCAGTTTCAAAGGGGTTGATTTTAAAGTTGAAACCAAACCGTTATCTCATGATAACAGATTAATTTATGCTATTATCATGATATAAGAATCCGTTATCGGTAATGATTGTTTCGTGATCTCTAGATAGCAGAACGAAAAAGATTGTGGCGACCATGGCAGCTTCTGCAGTTTTCTGAAATGCCCCAACTTTAATATATGTTTTTCATCCATGCAAAAAATTTGCCTGTGGCAATTTATAATTATTAGAGTCAAATTGAGGTTTTGTATTTCTGTGCACTGATGTAACTTTAGACAATATGAATTACTCATTAACTGTAAAACACTCCTCCATTAAATATTATATGTATGAGTGTTCAATTACCACATGATAGTAGATAATCGCCAATATATTGATATCAGTTTTTTTTTTTAAACATCACTACTGGTATTGGCGTCAGGCCCTAAAAACCAGTATTGGTCTGACTTCTCTTGAGATTTCTAAACTCACTTCCAATTTTTGTGACACAAGAGACTTTCTTCAAACCACTGTAAGCTTGGGGGGACACAGGGTGGACTATCCAAGATTACCCTAACCCCTATCACACCAACTGTTATTCATGGCAACAAACTGGCCATCTGTGTTTTCCTACTGGGCTGCAGGAACAAAGTTTCTCAATGAGTACACAGAGGCTGACACACTTTCTTGGCCCTAGTAGCAGAGGGCCTGTGATTCATTTCAGGAAAACTTGCACTGACCGTTGCGTAGAGTGCTTTGCAGAAGGTGTTGATGATTAGCCCCTGCCACTTCCAGCCATTACACAGCATGATGCCCTCATCCAAACACATCACCTGTAACAGTGCCAGAGAGTGCCTGACAGGGTGCCAGACTCACTGCATGGGAGACTGGATCACTGTGTGCATCTCTGTGCACAAGTGTTGTTGTTGTTGTCAGTGGTGGTGGGGGGGTTTCTGTATGTGAGTGAGGAACGACAGCTGATCAGCGTTGATGATGGGAGACTAGTGGGAGGAGGAGGAGGAGCGGGTGGGGAGGTCGCAAAAGACACTTTGCCCATGCTGTGATGGAACAATGGTGACTGGCTGAGCATCCACCTCCACTCTGTCAAAGCATAACCATATTAGTCTTTTCCCAGGATTCCATGAGTGTCCCCCGCGCTGAGACTCCGCAGCAGATCCATCTGGCACTATGCTGAACACACACTCAGACACTGAAAAGTTGATACTGTTCTGCACTGGGCCACTTGTCAGAGTAACAACTCTCAGCAAAAAGGTGGTGTATCGAGCCAGAGGGTCAAAAATAAAATATGGCCAATTGTTTCCTAGCAACAAGCTCTTTCCATGAAAAAAAACAAAAAACAAAATAACAAAAACAAAAACAAAAAAATTTCCGGGCAGCTCCACGGGCACAGCTCTGTGTGAAATGTGTAAAAGTCCTGTCCTCTAATTTTTTAGTCTCTCTCTGTCCCTCTCGCTTCCCCTGCCTTTGACTTTTTTGACTCCTGTCTTTGTCCCTCCCTCCATCTCTTCCCCACTCTTTGGCCCCACAGCTATCAGATTGCAGTGTTTTCCTCCTCCCCTTGTGCAAGCAGATAATTCCACCCGTGACCTCTTCACTACCAAGCTTTCAGGCTGAATAACAGTGTGAAAACGTATCAAGCATGCCACTAGCTTCAACAGATATTTACCTCTGCCAGGGAGGCTTTGTTTTCAGCTGACATTGTTTGTTTGTTTGTTTGTTTGTCAGCATTATTACAGAAAAAAAAAAACCTGTTGTTCAGGTTTTCATAAAACTGGGTGGAAAGGTGTAGAATGGGCCAAAGAAAACACCTTTAAATTTGGAGAATCCAAATCATGAGCTAAGAGATGCATTAAGTACATTTCACCTACCATCCTTGCAAGATAGTTAAAGTCTCAGTGGAATAAATGCCATACATCTTAAATTCCAGATGGTAGCATAGTTCAATAGTAAGAAAAAACAGCCAAATGTAAAAATATGATAACTCCTTATAAAATGCTACATTCTCTGGTCTCTTTAGGGTAGCCTCAACAAGTAGTAGTTGCTTAAACTTCATGCATTAAGCTGTCATTATTGAGCACTTGAGGACAGTGGTTTCACATAAGAACCTGTACAACTGCAACCTCATGAGAATCCTAACAACACTTTTATCTCTGAAACGAAGGTGTGGTCATGTAAATGTAAAAGCACACATATTTATGCTCTAATTCATGCCTGACTTTAAATCCTAATCATTTTGGAAATATATTCAGACTTATATAGTTGCTGCGCTTGCAGATTTGCATATCATACCAAGGTGGACTTGTTCTGATGGAGGGCTGTGTTGTAGTTATATTAGCTACCTGAAAAGCTGCTACGCAATGTGACTGCAATATTGTTTCCTATTTACAGTACACTTCACTTTTATTAGTGTGTAGTCACCAGAAGATATGAATCGCTGAGTTTTCATTACCTTAGAATGAGCTCTTTGTAACAACAGAAGGAGCAGCATGTCTCAGAGGGAGTCTGGCATATTATATACCCAAGAGGTAAATAATAAATATTTCATCTAATCCATCCAATATAATTTAAATTAGCAGAGGTAAATATCTGTTGAAGCTGAATTAACAAACCAAATACTAGCTCTAGAAAGGGTCAGTCATGTATTTTGAGAGTTTGCTGTCATTGTAGGTTCTCCTAAAGGGACGATGAGGAAGGGGGATATTCAGTTGAGTGGAATCTGCAACCTCACAGATAATAAAACTGAATTGTACACATTAGATTTTCAAAGTGTATGAGGGTGCTCAACTGCATCAGTTTTTATATGTGTGTAGGAATTTTCTGCCAAACAAAATACAAATGAAAGCAGAAATTAACAATAAAGCCGTGATACTTTTTTTCCTTAAGGAAATGTTCTTATAATGTTAGATAAACGTGAACTATCATTTCTCATGTTGGAAAATTATTCTCCTCACCCCCCACCCACCCCTTACAGGTATGGGTGCATAGTGAATAGAGCTGTAAATTTTGAGACGCTGATAGAGATCTTCTGCATGAATACTGGGCTGCCTTTTGATAAGAACTTATTAAATCATCTGAATCTCTCATGAGTTTTTAAAAAAAGGGGCAGATGATGAAATCACCAAATGAGGCCAAAATTGCCAGCACCTAAATGCATTCAAAAATATCTGTCTCTAAAGCTTGAAATTAAAACAGTAAACTGTGCTGTTCTACAGAGTCCTTTGTAAGTGGAAATGGGACTATAACTGTTTATTTGTATGAAAGAGAGAGAGAGAGAGAGAGAGAGAGCACACGCTTCATGCTTATAACATCAGCTGGTAGCTGGTAGGAATAAGGAAATATTGACATTCACCTCTGCATTTTCATAATGAGAAAGGTTAATTGGTCTAATTAACATTAAAAGCTACATTTTTTTTTCTTCTGCATCATCATTCACCCGTGGATGTATTCAGGAAATGTAATGTGCACACTATATGCCACCTCTGGCATTTTGCCCAGAGAAGAATGTGTTTGAGACTGCAATACTGTAGACCTATTAAAATCTTTAATTACATTTAATGAGAGAACAGGTCTCCTTCACTGTTTTTTCTCCCTCTCCAACACATTCACATGCTTTCTGACAAGGCCACATGCATCATGTACTGTGACAGGGAAACTGGAGTAGGTGGGTTTCGTAACGTGTTTTCACAGATGTGATCTCTCTGCTATATTCTCATTTTTGCAGTAGAAAATGAGAATGTCTGCTCAATGTCAATGGCGAGGCAGTTTGACTTCAACTTTCTGCACATACCGGTCGCATCTCTCACACAGTCTTTTGCCGCTGATATGATTCAAAAACCACACACACACACACACACATGTTCACACACACACACATTTGCACATGCACACATACAGAGATGAAGGTCATTCTTAATGGTCTCTGAAGCCTTTCCTTTCACCATCACCACAAACCCTCTTCAGCCTTTTCTGCCTTCCCACCATTCATTTAACAACCCCCCCTCCTTCGTCTCTACTTCTTATTGTCCCTCAAACAAGAGATCCTCATAAATAGGCATGTGACAGCTGACAAAAGCAGGGGCATCCACAAAGGATACTGTCTCATTTTACACAAAGCTAATGACTAAATAAAGACTACCACTTAAGAGTGTGAGAGAAAAAAGGGCCTCCTTGGAGGGGCGATTAAATAGCTGTCCCGCCTTTCCTCTCATCCCTCACACATGCATCTTCCTGTTCATTTTCTTTCATTTCCACCCACTCTTCCTCCTTTACTCCGTGCCTTTTAACAGACTGTTGTTTAAGAGTGTACCTGTTCCCAGGACACTTGTTAGTGATTCACCAGAGAATAAGTCTCCTATCTGAGGCAGAGGGAAACCAAGTTCATCTCCATGCATGCAGGGAAATTCCCTTGACAAATCTGACAAAACACATTGCTCTGCATGTGTGTATGCGTGTAAGCATACCCAACTGAATGCCTTAAATAGATGGAGCAAACCAATTTTTTTTTCTATTACATCAGGAATGCTGCAACCTTCATTTTCCTGTAACATTCAAATGTTTTGAGAGGCTAAGCAAATACAATAAACTTTTGTGCCTACAATAAAATTTCAGCAGTAGTGAAAAATGTAGATCACAAAGGCCCAAGGTGACGTGTCCAAACGCCTTGCTTTGCCCACCAACATTTGGACAACCCAGAGATATGCAATTTCATATCACAAAAGGCAACAAAAGCCTGCAAATATCAAAACCAGTAAACTTAATGCATTTTTACATTGACAATTATTAAAACGATTAACCTTGTACACAAATGCTGTGGATTTATATTCTACTAATCAATTAATTTACTAATAATTATTTCAGCTGCAAATGCAGCTCAAAGAAATGTTCATATAAGTGTCCCTTAGCTTTTGACACTAAGAGATTAAAGTCTGTTCCAGCCTGCATTGGATAAAAGGCAGAGCCAGTCAATCAGGGCTGGAAAAAAAAGATGCAATAAACAACTTATAATGCACCTATTTAATTTAGAGCATGCAGCTGAGCTGAGGTTCACATCTGAAGCGTTTAAGCTTTAATCCTGGATTTACCTTTGGACATTTCTCTAATCAAAACAAACCCAACACATTGGAGACATACATTTGAACTCTAAAGGCCAAAGTGATCTGCTATACACCTACTTGCTAAGAGAACATTTACAGTCCTGCTGGTCAGGGCTCCGAGGGTGCTGGCGCTCATGCAGCTGTAGCCTCCCTCCACACCCCGGGCAGGATGGCCGTCCTTAGAGCTGGGCAGCAAGAGAAGAGATCCATTTGCCAAATACTCCAAGAAGTCACCCCCCTCCAGGGGTAGAGGCTGGCCATTCTGAAGCCAGGTGACATTGAAAGGTGCATCGCTGGCCCCAAGGTTGCAGTCCAGCAAGAGGGGCAAACCTGGCTCCAACATTACATGGCTGGGCCCAGCCCCGCAGCTCAGCTCCACCGAAACAGGCTTTTCTGTGTGGGACAAAAAACAAAGTTTGTTAACCATTCTGTGTGCACAGAGCAGTCGAAGTAAGCTACATCTTTATTTTAAAAAAAAATGTCCCAAAATATTCCCTTTCTTGGCAGTGGCTCTGTGGCTAACATTAGCTCACAGCTAGAGGGCCCTGGATTTGACTTTTCCTCTGGTGCAGTGCCTTTTAATGTGGAGTTTGCATTTTCCGGGCTTCGTCTGGGCGCTCCAGTTTGCCCCAGCGTTGACCACATGTATATATAGGATATTTCTCCTGTCAGTGTCATTAACTACAGCAGTGGCTTAGAGCTGGAGTTGGTCTCTGGGCGTGGTACAGTGCTGCCCACTGCTCCTAGTGGACGGGTTAAATGCAGTCACTATGGTTTTGAATCTATTTTACCACTAATCTTTTAATTTTCTCATTGTTTCAGCGATGCTCTGTTTCCTAAGTTATTTTATTTCCAAAGCAGTTTTAAAACATGTTTGTGTGACTATCTATCCATCAGGCATGAACTCACCACACTTACAGATTGGAGTCTATCACAGCATGCATTAGATCTCCAAATATTTAGACATCTATCTCATTTTTTTGCAACTTTTTGTCTAATTTATCAATAGCAGCGCTTGAGCATTTTTCATTTTACAGGCCAACTTCAATAGAAGCAACAGTGCTGGATGCACAGATGAATAGGGCTAGTGCATTCCTGAGGCAGGGTGTTTTAGGGACAGAGAACAGGCCAAACTCAGAGGAGGAGGAGGAGCTCGGAAAATGAAATGAGTGAAGCAGCATGAAGGGATTTGTATGTCAGCAGCAGGACATTAGAGTCATTGAGAGAGTGGGGAAGTCCTGGAGTGAGAGGTTGATAAGCAGGTGTGAAATGAGCAGCAGTGTACTCCATAACCGCTGTCAAAGGAGATGTTGTTGTTGTTTAACCACAGCAGTTGTACAATGTCAGAACTTTTTGTGTTTCTTTGTTTTAAACTCATTTTGAGGTGATCAGCTTTTAAATAAACATACAAGATCCTAGGTGTATTTTTTAATCCAGAGATTAGGACATATACTCAATTTATTTTTAAATTAATTTTCTATGTCTTTCATTTTTGCATTTTTGTATCTCACCTACACAGCTGGTACCATTTCTGTGTATCTATCTCTGCTATTTAACACTAAGAGCTAACAGTGTTATTTTATTACTGTAGAAAAAAAACAAGATGGAAGGAGAAGCCAAAAAGGTTAAAAAATGTAAGATTATCTTAGAAGAGAAGAGAATTGATGAAAAAATGGAAGAAAGCTCGAGAGCGAATAAAAGAAACTATAGTAAAAAGAACTGAAATACTGACTGACATGTCAGCACTTAATGATCTTTTATGGGGCTGAACAGAATCGGTAACAGGAGGAAAAAGTGTAAGAATGAAATAGTGGCTCTACAATGCACTACTTAAAGTAGCGTACCTTGTGCATTATGTATTGGTGATGTTTTTAATGTATGCACATGCATTCTTACATTATGCATTACAAATGTTTTCTAATCTGTGAGACCAGAGAGGCTGATAATCACAGCAAACTACAAGAAAAGTACTGCAAAGAAATGACTAAAATGACTTTATATGCATCTTTTAGAGCTCTTGTGAAGAGCAGCTTTTCAAAGAGCTACAATCACACATTTAGGTACAGTAGGACGCAACTGCAGGGGGAAAAAAAAGCTCTTTAAAATATGTGTTAAGTTTGCACTGCATAGCAAATGATGGTTCACTTGTACTGAGTCTCTACATATTAGTGCATTTCAGTTGACAGGGAAGAAAGGAGCACATATGATGTAAAAATATGACGACAGAGAAATTTAATTTGAAGAACACATCTCTATATGCTGTTTATGTCATATTCCTTTTTAGCTTTTGTTTTATGACTGATGCACCTGTACCAAATTACCTTGGATCTTTGGTGTTTTATATCCCTCAAACTGCTTTTTGTATTGTCTGAGTGTCTCCATACACAGCAAACCTGACAGCTGATCTGTGTTGTGCTCTCAAGTCCAGCTGTCATTGCTGCAGTGGCAGAACTCAACTCAACATGTTTTCACAGAGCGTGAAAGCAGAGATATTGGGGCTGTTGGTGGTCCACAGTGGCCCCCTCAGTCGGATAAAGGTAGTCGGTGTTAATGTCACACTTTATCAGTCTCATCTCTCACAAGTTTGAAATTAGTTTTGGACACAGCCTTTAGGGAATATAAATATTTTCTAAATATCACTTCTGTCCACCCACCACACTCAGGATGTAGAGGTGCTGTCTGTTAACCAATTAAACCTGGCAGGCTTTACTTGCTACCGAACCTTATGCTACCTACAGCAGCACACTGTTACTGAAAACACTTAAGGCCATGTGGTAACAGAATCCTCGTTCATGTTTGATCAGCACTGCCTATAGTTTTACAGTTTTATCTGACTTTTTCAAAACTCCCCTCTCCCGAGCTCTCTAAAGATCCAACTTCTATAGGGGATCATAGAAAAATGCTGAAATACAATCTGTAGAATGAACAAACCCCTCAGGGCCAGCAGAAGTCTTTTGCCAGCCACTGAGCTGGGATCTGTGTGTGCAGACAACTTAGATGGAAGTTTACCTTTATTTATTTGCATACTACCCACATTGCAATGATAGAAATACATTTGAAAATCAGCGGTATTTCCCTTTCCACCAACACACTTAATGATTTCTTGCATTTTAATCAGAAATAAATGCATCATTTAATAACCATCAGAAATGCTCACTTGGCCCTGTGTAGTCAGGTCATTTAGTCTAGAAGTACCCACTTGGTATTTCTTTGATATGTTGATCGGAATGTGAATAACAAGGATTTAATAGAGATTTCCAAAAGTATAATTAGGGTTAGGGTTAGGGTTAAACGAGGCACAGGCTTGTGGCTATTACTTTTTAATATTTCATATAAAGACATCTAACCAACTGCTCAAGAAGAAGTGAAGATTTATATGTTCAAAAATGAATTAAACAAATAAACCTTTATCTTAATGAATGAAAAATGAATTTGATTAATGTATGTTTGAGATGTTAAAGGTTCTACTGGATCCCTTTCATAGATTTCTTCGCCAAAGCACTTAAGATGTGAAATGCCTCGTTTGCATTACAATGTTCCCCACAGCTTTATTAGTCTACCTGTGCAAGTTATATAATTTAAATTTCCTTTCTATAGTTAAGTTGGCAAACCTCTGTGAATTCAGCTTAGAAAGACTGCAAAGGCACACACTCTCACCCCCCCTCCACACACACACACACACACACACACACAAATATAGGCAAGTGGGTTTCTTTCTGCTTCTCCTTCTCCAGCGTTGGATTAATTAAGTTAATGGGAGATGGAATTTTTTCCTTGATTAAATGAGGCCTGACCCCCCACCATCACTTCCTGATGAAGAGGCTGGGTAATGCTGAGAAAGGCTCCACTTTGACTCACACACACACACACACGCAAACGCATACACATGCATGTACACGCACACACACACACACACCAGCGTGTATTAACCTGCCATGGAGCCAACACAAACATGTATACACACACGTACTCAAAACACACACACACACGCAAACAAACACACACTTACACTCAAAACACACACACACACACACACATACACACACACACACACACAAACAAACACACACACACTCAAAAAAACCCCCGACAAACAGAGGCACACATGTAAAGAACACCAAAACACGCTCACATTGCTGGGTGAACAGTTGCAAACAAGCATGCCAACACACACTGACACAGATCTCCTCCACTGCTCCTCTCTCCCATTTCAACTAATTAGTTCTCATTAAGTCATTAAAACGTTAGCAGCCATTTCCCAGCTCACTGCCAATGGTTTCACTCGGCAAGAGGTGGAGATAATTCTTGGTTGGATATGGAAGTCATTACGCCTCACAGAACTGGATTAGAGGTATGAGGAGGAACATGCAAAGAGAGAATAAGAAAGCAGGAAAACATCAATTTACTTTTGGCAAGATTTCGACATCATAACCTGTGTAAACCTTAATGTATAATAAGGCGAGCAAAAACATACGTGTCTAACCTAGAAAAGTCACTACAACAGTTTCGGAACTGGGGAACAGCATGACCTACTATCCTTTAAAAAAAAAAAAAAAAGGAGGCACATATTTCAAGTGGTGGCTGTTTCATTTGGGAATAAAACACTTGATATTCACACACATATTCGCACCAGAAACCGCGACATGCCCTAGATTTGTAGCTGGGTGCAGCACGCACACACACACACACACATTTTCGCGCATTGGCTTATTCACACGCTGCCATGTGCACACAAACCCATTACAACACACGCGCAGAGGCACGCCCGCCCACACAGTTACCATCAGTGTCTCATGAGGACACAATGTGGTGAAGAGGGGGGATCTGAGAAGTGGCCATTTTGCCATTTTACTGTTCAAATGGGAGCTGCTGGAAAGGAGAGGGTGCACTCTGGGATATAGTAGCAACCGTGCGATCTCACTGAGCTGTAGTGAATGGAGTGTGATGGCACTGCGCCAGGTTCATAGCTTACTCAAAGTGGAGAGAGGATGCAAAAAAAAAAACGAAAAGCAGATCAAAAAACACAAACAAAGACACAGACAAGCAAACACTTCGATTATAAATGATACAGTTTCTCTGTAGCCGATCAGTTTTAACTCTTTATCTGGATCTGTAGAAGCAACTGTGCTAGTAACAGTAATATGAAAAAAAATATATGTATTACATTGGTAATATGATCCCTGAAGTTTTATTAAATTACACGTTTGGAGTACTACTGCTTTACTATATATAAGGTGGAGAAATTGATCGGCTATAGACTGGTATGTATACACATTTTAATTTAATCAAATTAAAAAAGAGAGTGACAGAAAAGAAAGAAGAAAACACGTGCATAAAACAGACTTAAAAAGTGCAGGAAGAGCAGTGGAAATGGAGAAGTTAGTAAGGCACACTTTTGATACCATCAACACTTATTCCACTAGTCCGTTTTCCTTTAATGGATCACCTTTCACAAAACGTTTGGAGGAACGGAGGGAGAAAAAGGAGGAGTAGGAGGAGAGTGACCCGGCACAGTGGATATTTCACCCGGCTCAGCTCCCTGTCAGCAGAGACTGAACACCTCATGACACAGAGGCCACAGCTCGGGTTTCTGCAGCCTCTTAAGTGAAGCTAATACCTCAAGGCTTTCGGGAAATAGATATATGCAGAGAGAAGCTCAGCCAAAGGCGTTTATCTGATGTTGATGCTCCATCATAGCATATGCTATTGTTTGCTGCTTTTTTTTCCTGAAATTTTTGCTGCAGATGCAATTCCAAGAACAAATCAACAAAATAAGCAATTTAATTGATTTAATTGCTTGATTTGTTGAGAAAAAAAGTCTACAGCCATGCTAGCAGCTCTGTGAGGTTGTACGTAAATGCAGCAGTGCCTGAGCTATATGCTAACATCAACATGCTAATATGCTCAAAACAACAATGCTAACATGTTGGGGTGTAGCAGGTAAGTTGTTCATGAGCTCTCCATTTCAGTAATTTGTTGGAAAAAAAGGTTAAGAGAGGCCAAAAGAGATGAGATATAACAATTCATCCTGAGCAGAACATCTGTACCAACTTTCATGGCAATTCAGCCAATAGGAGTCAAGATATGACACTTAAACCAAAACTGTTAACTACAGCATGGTGCCAGTAAAAGTCAGGGGATCCCCAGAGTCAGTAATCTTAATCCTTTTGGGGGGAGAAAACTGGCATATAAGAATAGGCCTACTATAGTCTTGCATGAACGAGTGCCAAGTCGGCTGATAGAGGTCACAAACTTAAAAAAAGAGAAGAACGTACGGTAAAAAATGGAAAAATAGGACATGAGATAAAGAAAGAGAGCAGGAATTATAGAATGAAATAGAGGACTGTACAGCGCAGATAAGATTAGGGCAGCCTTGAGATCCAACTGAAAGAGAGCAGTGAAATGTGATTACAGACGCTTTTGTGAAGAGGGAGCACTGAAGCACTCAAAAGTAGTGATAACCAGATTGGCTCGTACCTCCTGCTAAATTGACACAGCGGCAGAGGATAATTCTTGAATAATGTAATATTGTATCGTGCATGTAGGTAGTACTTGTCTCAGAAAAATCACTATGCACCCAAACCTGAAGAGGCTACAGACGGAGCGGACAGGGACAGATGGTCTGATTGATAGCACTGGGCAGTGTGAGGAAGGAAAACTCCTGTACATCTGTGTGTGTCTGTGTGTGTTCGTATGGATACAGCAAACTGAATCTCAAATGGAGCTCATCTTGTGCTCTCCTGCAGTTTCAGCTGATGCTGTTTGCTAATTCAATTACCTTACACTGATAGCAACAAGGCAAAAAAAAGCCAGTCATATACATGCTTGTGGCCAAAAACTACCCAGCATGAGAATAAATCAATATTTTGAAGCCACAGTAGTGATAATTTGAACAGAGAGGCAGCTAGAGATAAACCCTGCAGGGAGATGGGCACTCTCAGGTTTAAGTATGTAGGTGGAAATGCCTGTGTAATAACAAGAGAGAGAAATTCTCACTGTCAGAAGCACATCATGACTGTCTAAATATTTAGCCTTTTATCCAGTCTTTCCAAGTTTGAAATTTTGCCTCAGGCATCGGGTTCTTTCTGTAAGAAATGTAAGGCACCAGCAGGACTCTGAGGCATGCTGCACAGTCAACCCTCCTGATTAGTTTTAAAGTGCACTAATGGCAAATTAAAACAGTCTGTTTACTAGTTGAGCAATGCTACATACAGAGGGCTCAACGTTTCACTGTACCCACAGCGAGGCTGTGAGTCACTCCACAATCTGAACAGCTGTCGTGTCAGGTGTTAACCGTTCCAGCTGTGTTTCCTCCCATGACGATACAGCAGGGTTCTTCTCACACCCAGTCATCTTAACCACAAACACCCACACACTCACTTTTGCTGTCAGTGAGCTGATACGATGAATCAAAGATTGTAGTTTCTCTTTGGATATTGGACAGTTCACTGAGGTTACACAAACCCACAGCTCTGCAAAGTGAAGGACTTTTCATTCTGAATGAAAACCTTTTTAAGAATTTCTCTAAATTAAGTTCAATCAATTAACTCTGTGCTTTCGCTGTCCTGGTGGACCCAAGGAATTAGATTAAAGAGGTATATTGATAATCTTTGCTTAAACTTAAAAAGCATCCAAAATCTTACCTATTTCAATCTAAATCGCCCCCCTTTAGGCAGATTTTTAACTTCTTAAGGTCAATCATTTTTAATGATTTTGTTTGATTAATAAGTTTGTTGTTTTGTCCACAAAACATCAGAAAATAGTGAAAAAAACCATCAAGATTTCCCTGCTACTGATCCTGTTACATTGTACCTTTATGTACAAAGCTTCATTGTTTTAATATCAATTAGGTTAGATAGCAAAGGGTCCCATGGTTTGCATCAAGTAATGAACCACAAACTTGACATTAACACTTACAATCAATTAATACAGTGACCCTCGTCTCAGAGCTATTGGAACAACAAATGGCGTGAAAGTGAACAATGAAAAAAAAAAGAGGGGCTGTGGTGAGACAAACATGGCTCCTGTGTCCCACTGAGTGTGTGTGTACAAGAGGGAGAACGGGAGCAGAACAGAGAATGGGGGATAGAGAATGCAGGAGGGGGCGTACCGGCGCAGTTCCTCATGCCTCTTGCTCAATGTACAGTGCTCATTCATCCCAGTCTGGCTCACTCCAATCACAGAGAAGCATTCCTGGGTGTAGGGGCTCCCAGCAGCATGGGGCCTCCACATGGCCATGTCAAGTGCAAGGCCTACTTGCATGAGTCAACAAAGCAAGTAATAAAAACTAACATGGGAGTAACACAGGAGATCCAAATCAGAACCTGTTCATTCATGCAGCCGCATGATGAATTTCCTGAAACTCATGCTGGTGACACCAGTGCATTAGACAGTATACCAGTACTCTAAATGTCCCCAGTAATTAGAGACAAATTCAGGACAATACGACATGCATGCTGAAAATGAACAACAGGCAAAATAGTCTAAAACCACTCCCCTCTCCCTTCACTCTGCTCCTTACGGTAAGACGCACACACGGTACATTAAAATTCTTGTGTGCAAGGTTCAGGGTTGAGCATTTCAAACAAGGTCAGGATGATGAATGAGACTGCTTTGTGACACATGCAACGAGGAAGGGCATTCTGCACTGAGGGGGCTTCACATATTATGCTCACACTCGGTAGCTCAACAATGACATTATCCGTCACTGATGTAAAGGAGATGTGCTCTGATCTCTGAGTAAAATACAGCATTGAATGAAAACTAAATGGTCTGTGCACTCGACACAAATGCACGAGAGACTGATCAAAGAATTCCTAAATGTGTGGTTTTTTTGGTGGTTACACTTACGAAAAGAAATCCAGGCATCAAGGAACAGTCTAATGCCACACTCCTTTGCCTTCCATTGCGTGTATGTGAATCTCTTAACTTACCTTTCTCTAATTTATATTAGTTCATATATATATATGTATTTAAACGTATGCATACACACTCCCACATCTACCCAAATACATTGCCACCTTCACTGTACCTCCTCTGCTCTCATGTGACCGAGCAGACAGCACTGAGGAATGGAAGGAATGTGAATGCAGGTTAGTTGACCATGTGAGTGCAGACAGACTGCAGGTTCTGTCTCTCTCTCTCTCATGCAAACACACACATACATACACAAAGAAAAACTATACTTTTCTTCAAAGACTCAGAGTATGTGTGTCTCTATGGTACTAGGATCTGTGTTGTTAGGGGCAATAGCTCCTTCTAAGGTCTCCTAAGGTAAATCCGTAACAGGGAAGACTGAGAGTGGTTTGAAGACCCCATATGGGATGGCCACAGAAGGGAAGAAGTATCTCACCATGGCTGGGGGAACAAGGTTCTGTTCTAGAGCCACACCTAGCAGGGGAGCTCACAGGTGAGGGTCTTATGAAAGGGCTATAATCCATGGGGCTTGATTGTGCTCAGCCAAAGGAACACATGAAGTTGCCTCCCTGCGGGCCCGCCACCTACAGGGACAGGCAACAGGGGGAGGGGCTGGGAGTCATGATCCCTGGCATTGCAGATCAGTCTAAAGGATATGGAACACAACCTCTGAGGTGGAGCAGCACCTGTTAGATTAATCTGCGCTAACCTCTTTGCCCAGATCCTTTCTGGAACCAAATTATAAGGGAGAAGCTGGCTTGTTTCATTTCTCCAGAGTTGCCAAGGGTGAGAGGCAGCAGGTGGGTGAGGATACTCACAAGCCCCCAGCTGAGCATCTCTGTGTTGGGCAGTGATGGAGAAACCTGTAGGGGGGTGTCCAATCTGAAGGAGGCCCTTGTCTAGTCTTCAACTACAACTGCAGAAGAATTTCTTGCACCTCTCAGGAGAGCTTGGGGACTCTGGGATGGTTTGCAGCCAAACGGAGAGAAAGGCAGTTTACACCTCCAAGCATGAGGCCCTGGTTCTCTGCAGGAAAACTATGGATTCCTCTTCAGGGTTGAGGGTGAGCTGCTGCTGGTGGAAATGGATTTATACATCTATAGTGGCCAAGCTCAGTCTTAGAGATACAGCGAGGAACTCGGACACTGGGAGAGAGCTTGTAGTAGTGCGTCAAAGGGAGTCAGTTGAGGTCTCGCCAGAGGGATTACATATCTCATCTGGCCCGGGAATGCCTCGGAATTCCCCTGGAAAGGCAATGTTGAGCTGGAAAGCATTGCTGGGGACATCTGGATATCCATATTACTGTATGTACTGTAAGGCTTTTTCTGTAATGTAAATGCTCTGACAACTTGTGTTGGAATCATCTGAGCAGTACTACCTTATAACAATTTTTTGCAAAATTTTCCAAAGATGTAACTAAAAATAGATACACTGATGGTAAAGGAATTAAGATTACTGTTCTGTTGCATTGTTGTGTACTTGTGCAGAGCTGTTCATATAAGAGGTGAAGATTTACAAGTTGCAACACATGATTGCAATCTGAGGAGTGAATTTGCTGAGATTGAAAAGAATGAAAATCAAACTTTTCCATGAATGGGACCCAAGCCATTATTTCCAGATACGCAAACTTATGAATATTCTACTGAAAGGTCTATACATAAAATCACATCAAATTCAAAATTAAACAAAAGCCAGAAAAGGAACATATGACACCCACCCACCACAAATTTGGGGCTGGCTCATTAAACTATTCAAATCTCTGTCAAAGGTTTTAGATGGAAAAACTTTGTAGAATTAGACATGAATCCATTTGGCCATGCTATCTGTGACTGCTAAAAGCACACAAATAAATTCAAAACAACACTTTGAACATCCTAAGAGAGCAAATCATTTGAATTCATAGTTGACAAAATCAAGCTCAAGACTTCCTCTCCTTTCATACAAACACTCCTGTGCTTAAGATTTCCTCTCCAGCAGCATGAATAGGTGCACACAGGGCACCATAAAAAATCAACATATTCACTGCACAAATATACCCAGCTGAAACTCAGCCCAGGGCATCTTTAAATAATATGCATCCTAATTTAGCATGGACTCTCTGGGGAGGGGATCAAGACGCACTCACAAATCGTTGCTGACACACCCACGCTTACACACATGCAGTAAGGCAGGCACATGGGGTGAATGTACCTTAGCAAACACAAACACGCACACACATGCAGATACTGCTAATGTGCACTAAGCAATTCTCCACAGGTACTGCTATTGACAAGCTCTGGTTGTAGGTCTCACAGGATCTTTGTATGTATGTTGTGCCGAAAGTGGAGTTTTGACTTAAACAATGATAATGACATGATTAAGGTACAATTAACATTAGACTCCCTTTATATATGAATCAAATCAAAGGTGTTGTCCTAACAAAGTATAGATAATCTCTGATTTGGCTTCATTACATGGAAAAAGCATAACAGATACAACCTGCACACATTTTCTTCTGACCTTAGAGCACTTGCACACTGATACGAGAGACTTGGGTGGTGACAGTAACAGCCAATGCGAGATGTTCCAGACAGACAGCATACATCCCTCTACAGATTCAGTGTTTAATATTCTGTTGCTGCTGCTATATGGGAGGTTGAACAGCTGGGTCCTCAGTGTAGACACAACAGACAGTCAAGTTCAGGACAACAAATCTTAGGGGACCAAAAGACAGAGGCTAATATTTACTCCATCCTCCTGCAGTGGCTAAGGAGTGACTTCTTTATTCGTCTATTTCTGTACCAGTTTGTCCAGTATTTACCAGCTGCATGTTTGTTAGTTGGTCTGAGAGCCTCTGACCACTCCTTCTGTGCATGCACACCTGACTGAAGACCTGACTACACATTGGTTTCTGATGTCACTTTAAAAACAAGTATGAAACAGTGGAATAATAGTTGACCTACAAAACTTTGACTCAATCATTGTTGTACTGATGCCTTTTGGCCTGGCGCCACAGAATCAGATCACTGGACAAAAGCAGTCGACAGAAAGAATACTGGTGGCATTTAAGGAGACCTGAAAGCCATTGTTAGCACCAAGCGGGAGTAACACACGCAATTCTTTTGCTACCTAACCAGTATGTGTGACAGATCATGTTAACAGCTGGCTGTGGTCTAGAATCAAATTTTGACACAGTCATAGAAAGCCAGATATCATTCTCAATATTTGCAAGACCAAAGTAAGGCCAAGACATGAGGAAGCTGGACTTTCACGGACAGTTTTATGTTTCACAGTGTAAGTCAAAGGAATGATAAAAGGAAAAAGGAACTGTGGATGTCACTCACGAAAGCTCTTTTTTTTGCACTTCTATGGTATTTTCAAGCTGCTACGATGACACAAATGCATGAGGTTTTCTATCCGACAGGTTTTGTGTTAGTACCCTGCTTGAATTTATTAAAATACACATTTCAGCAATTGGTCTATTTTGCTTGACAATACTCTTGTGAGTTGATACTCCTAGCTTGGAGGCAATATACTGCAAGTAAACATGAGGGCAGGAAAATGTTGTAAAGTGTTAAAAATTCTGAAATTTGAGTTAGGGAAAACGTTACTGTTAAGTGTCATGCAATTTAATGAAACACAGGTAAAACTGACAAAAGGTTAGTAACCTCACTAGATTTAAAATCTTCCTCTGACACTGTGCCAAGTGTAACCCCTTGTGCAACTTTACATCTCCATGATATTTAAGCTAGAGAACGGACTTTGCTCCAGAGTACCCTGGAACAGTGTGTTGTATAAATGGTTGACTCAAAAACATTTCCCTCCCACAACCATGCCTGAAATTACAGAGGGTCACTGCAGCAGTGGGATTCCTTCTGGCTAATTTTCATAGGGTGTTCTGACGAAATATTAACTTTTTACAAAACAGTTACTCAGATGACCCTGTCTGACTTGAGAACATTGGAGGAAAAATTTTGTTTTTTGCATTAAAAGTAACAAAGAGACCAGATATATTCACTTGTTGAGTGATTCATAAATTGCACAATGAAACAGTGTAATTTAATTAATCCCAGAACTGAAATCACACGTGAGTTCAAAGCAAACTAAAAGATGAGACATCAACAGTGTGTCAATTCCAATGTGCTGGATCACAGCCTCACAGGCACGTAAATAGCAGAGAAATGCTTCTCAGTTGGATGCCTTTATTTCTAATCAATGTCATCCTGGTATTCACTATACCAATGTCATCCTGGAATTCACTAGGCTACAGTGTGTTTTTTTAATATTTCAAAACCCATCTGCCATTTGTCACCTTTCATATGCTGTTAATTACAGATCAACACAAAAGTTTAAAGAGCAGTTCATTAGCTGTTCAATAAAGTCAACATTTAAAAATGTCTGTCTGTATAAAGTAACAGTTCAGGTGCATAAAGGTGGAAAGAAATTAATTTGAAGTATGTTTTGCAATTAATCAAGGCAAAATCACACAAAGCTGCTCCAGCTGAACTGCAGGAGAACGCTGTGACTGTGTGGGTGTAAAGCTGGACGGTGCAGAGAAGTTTGATACAAATCAAAAGACGAGGAGGATTGACGGGATATTTTTAATTAGAGTTAATGTGGACTGTTGGACCTGTTATACAAACAGTTTTCACAGCAATACAGCAAAAAATGGTGCATCAAGGGTAATTGATCTAATGTAGCATCCTCAGTGTAGGGCCAGTATTTCATCATGCAACTGTTGTTGTATTTAAAACGTTCATGTTTGCATCAAAAGGCCAAAAGCATTAAAGTAATAACATTTATTTGCTCTGCAATTTTGCAGGAGTGCAGATTTAATTTTTTTGTTCTAACTGTATGGACTGTGAACACACAGACACAATGATGTGTTAAACGAAGCAGGCATATTTTCATTTGATCTTTCGAATGGACAAAATAAAGCCTTTGTTTGGGGGTGTAGCAATGGCCCTTGCCCTCAAATTCGCCCTGCCAGCACCCGCCAATTCATCCCTGTCCCAGAATCACCTCCAGCCCCCACACACTAGCTTCAGTTCCCACAACTATATCAACACCCACCACATTCATGCTCCACTTTTTTAACCCGACAACTCCGCACCGAGAGAGAAATATGCAAACAGCAAGTCACTCTCGCTAACTGTGTTGCTACAGTGTCTTGATTATTTAGTAATAAAACATGATAAATACTAATCTGTTCATTTGATCATAAAGCATGATGCTGCTGTCAGTGTTTTGCAGAGCTCATGAATACAAATGTGACTTCTGCTCTGAGGCCAAACACTTTCCGATGGCAGCTCTTAAATATTTAACTGGAATTTAATCTGTGATTTGTTTACTGTTCTTAAAGTCATTTTATAAATGTGATATTTTATCAGTTCAAAAGCTTTTTAGACAGAGACCACATGTCCAAACTGCCTAGCACCAACTTTCAAAGATAAATCACAGTGTAAATAAATCCATTTTCTCTTCACTCTTATCACAGACAACCTCTATCACAATCGCCATTTACCTGCAAGAGATTTCATTATCTGGATGTGATCGCCCCTCGTGTGGCACTCACTCTCCTGTCAGGAGGATCTCAAGGGGAGTAATTCCTTATTCTGTCTCTGCTGCAATCTGCAGGGCATGGTTATCTAACTCAAGATATAAGTTGTATCCTCTGACCTTCTACCCCTATATCAGATGGAGGTCAAGGAGGCGTACCTCTAGTTGCCTCCCTTTCAACCCTCCCTTTTTTATTCCTACCTGAACGATGAATAACATAAGATTAAAATTACAGCACATCTCAGAGGGGAGTGGTGTCTACCTTAATGCACGCGCAGCAAGTATCATAGAGTTTCTGATATATTCATTCCACAACGCCTGATATCTCACCACCCCGCCAAATCTAGTGCAAAATATTCCTTTATCTCTCATCATTGTGCTGGTAGCAATCACCGCAGAGCATGTCACACTAAAGATGCAGCAGCAGCACGTATGCAGGCAATCTCCAGGAGAAGAGAGAAGGATAAAATACCGATGAGTGAGACAGTAAACAATGGTAAGCAAAGATCTGTCTTCTATTTCTAAGAAAATCAGTGCTTACATGTGTGTTGTAGGAAGAGACAAAACAACAAACAAGAATACAGTCAGACAACAGAGACTTATAGCAGACGTTTTTTTTCGAGCAAAGTATTTAAAATTGAACAAATTGTCACTGTGAGATATAGGGGAAATTGATTATTTCTGTAGTGTTTTCAAGGGTAAATCAGACCGAAATGAGATATCAGCAATTAAAATGTTGCTTAAAAGATTCAGAAAAAACAGATTTTGGCTCAGGTAGTCAAAGGAAAGTGGTGTGATGATACCTGTTCTCTCACTAATTCATGTTAAGAATTTCATGGAATCAAGGTGAGGTTTGGCAGCAGGTTTTTATCAGAGGGAGTTTTCTTTACATAAAGTCAAACCTGTTTTATATGATGTTTAATCTCTAATCACTGGGAGGATGTGTGGTGCCTGCTCCACAAAAACTGCATTGCACTGTAAAGTAGGACTGTAACAAACACAAATTTGAATGAATTGATATATCTAAGATACACTGAAAAATGCTTTTTATAATTTTCAACATTCTTACACGACATGTTTAAATTCCTTGTTTATCTGACTTTCAGTAAAGATAATACACTTTCTAAAAACACAAGACCAACAAAGCTCACATTTGCAGATAGAGAATCAAGTTACTTTTGGCATTTTTGCTACAATTATTAAACTGACTGTTAAAATAGTTGCTGATTTATTTATAACAGCCACTGTGGTTCAACCTGTAAAACAGTACGGATTTAAATAAGCTCTAATTGTTTTCATGAAACTTTTTACTCCTACAGTTTGCTCAGTCTCCTCTCGGTTCAAAAGAGATAAACCTCAAAGATTTGTACTGTGCCCTCTCTATTCAAGCCTTAATTCATGTTAAATCAATGTGCTTTATTTGCATGAATGCAAGAAACCTAATATCACCAAAACATAGTAAGATTTTAAAATAAAAAAATATCAAAGACAAAAGTTAACACTCAAAAAAATCAATAGCAGAAAACCACCAGTGTTTGTTTACTGTATTTTAGGAAAAAGTGTGTGCTGACGTTGTTAGTGTGTTTGTGTGTGTATCCTCCATCACACAGTGAGTATCAGTATTAGTCATAGTGAGTGGCCCCTCTCTCCACATCTGTCAGACACAAACTCTTCCACCATACATGTCCTTACATGGCTCTTAACAGATAATTACCTCACTGTTAAAGAGGGAATTTCAGTAAATTAAATTTTATGCAGCTGTGAACATTTTACCTTTCCCACAAAGCTGTCACATAGCTGGAAATCAGAATATTACACCTAGTGTTTGTGAGAGTTTTTGCCAAAGTTTTTATATACACATTCTGATAACATCTAGTTAGATTTCAGTCATTTTCACATTTGGACGGATGTCTTTTGCTTCACTACATCCTCCAAGCAGATAAATATCAACAGTATAGAACAAAATGCAGTTTTAGCAAACAGCCATGCAAAAAGGTTCCCAGATGTAATCCCTTGCTGCAGAGCATCTATGAATGTATGCTCCAATAAAGAGAAGTCAAATGAAAATAAACACACTGCAGTTTTACAGTTTTTCTTATATTACACCTGATATTTTTTTCTGACCTTGCAGAGCATTAAACTGTATAACCCCCACTGATACTCTGCACAGGTCTTTATCATGCAAATCTGGCGGCCACTCTTTCACTAACTCGTCACCGTCTGTGTGGGCAGACTTTCCTCTCCAACCTGCACGCTTCCATTCTCAGGAGCCACCAGCAATGTGTGGGAAAAAAACAAGTGCTACTGTGCAGCTTTCACTGTCTGCGCTCAGACACGTCCTTCTCTAACTTTATCCCGATCATTCAAAGAAAAAAAAAAAACCTTTTAATATGATTCTTTCCACAAAATCTTCTGCCTCAACTTTCTGAGCCAGCGGCTAACGCCAGACGTCCCATGCGCACACAATTTCACTTAACTGCACAAAAAAGTTCAGATTTTTTGTTGATTCGGCAAAGACATCAATATAATTACGAGGATTTAGCGGCTTCCGATGTTACACTATTAAAAACACATTGAGGCCGAGCCCACATGTCTTGATAATGAGCCCCATCCCCTGTTCGATCCGAATCTTCCCCGGTCGGTTCAGAGCCCCCAGGCCGCTCCGTGGGACCGTTCGGGGCTCCTCCTTGGGCTGTGTGCTGCAACTTCGTAACGCCGAAGCCTTCAAAGCGCGTCCCGGGAGAGACACAACCTCAGACGCACCGGAGAGGCCACATGAGGTGAACACAGAATACGGAGAGGACATTGCACGTACCGTGCAAGGTGCACATTCACCCACTAGCTCTGTCCTATCTTTTATTACAGCCCACTTAATGTTCTGAGTAACTGCACTTAAGTGTAATATGCGTAAGTGGCCCGTTGCCGCACACATGCACTCCACTGAAAAACATATAGATCATTAAAGTAAGAGCGCTTTACCTTGCTTGGATGGACCACAAAACAGCGAAAGAAGACAGAACAGCCAAATTGTACTCTCCACCGCCATGTACAGCCTTTGATTTCCACCAGCGGGGCAGCAGCTTACGTCTATACAACCAGCTATACCGTTATAGCGACATGCATATGTTGGAATCCGCTATTGTCTCCGCCGGTGCGTAAAGGAGTCTGTGTGAATGTCCAGGTCTCTTTGGTTCACAGTCCCCTGGCTTCCCTAACAAAAAGGTTGAATTAGTCGGGGGAGAGCCGTCGTGTCTCTCGGCGCTTCAACGCCATGTTGCGAACGAATGTTAAGTGTGTGTTGGCTGCTGGTCCACACACACACACACACACACACACATACACACACACGCAGACGCACACACAAGCATGGACGCACACATGCGCGGGCACATACGCGCACACGCACGTTTACCAGACACTGGCTGGCTGGTTCGTCACTGGAGTCCTGAAAAGCTGTCGGTGATTCTAACACACCCCTTCTTCCTCTTTTATTTATTTATTTATTTTTTGTCCAACTCCATGCTTCCCACTAACAGTAGGAAGATTCATTCAAAGCGGATACGCTGTGGAAACACTTGCAATGCCAAATTTGTCAAAATATATTTTACCCCAGGCGCCCTCTCTGTGTGTCTGGAATGATGAATTCGTTAGGGTAATGCCTCATTTTCTACCAGAGCAAAACAAAACGAAGTGTGGAGAATGGTCTGGCTAAGCGGTCATCTGCGGGCTAATGACTGCAAATGTGTTGCCCTGAATGAACCCAATGTTAGAGACACTCATTGTGTTTCTGAGCGCCCAGACATCCAGATACACGTTTCAGCGAAAGCCGCGTCCTGCAATCATGCAAAAACCTCCCTCTCATTCATTTAAATGATTCCATCGAAGTATACTTGTGTGTTTTTTTTTTTGTTCTTTTTGTTTTCTGTTGTATTTAATGTGTGTGAGAGCATGCACCTTGTTTGTACACATGTGCGGTACGCGTGTGCATGGCCGCATGACTGCATGAGTGTAATAAAGCAGGTCTGGGTAAGGAAAAATAAAAAAAAAATTAAAAAAAATGGAGAGCATGGGAGGCACATGTGCTCCCTGGGCAAGAACAGACAGGAGGAGGAGGAGGAGGAGGAGGAGTTGGCGACGAGTGGGGGTGGGTGGGTGGGTGGTGGTGGTGGTGTGCATCCCAATCAATCAACCAGCTTGCCTCCTGCACTGAGTGCTGAGGGACCCACTGACTTTTGCACATAGCTGGAGCCAGCTGGAGCCCTGCCTTCCCAGAGCAGACAAAGACTCGCCTCGTGCAGCACTCTCAGCATCACTGATACTAGCAGCATCCCCACATCCACCAGAATACAAAGATAAAGCAGGAGAGAAGAACACAAAGGCTCTAACCAGTCAGATACAGATATACAGCTCTCTACATTCACATCAGTGCTGCTGTTCGTGAGGCTATGATGAACAAAGCTTTATTCTCTGAAGTTTCAAAGCACAATATGTACTTTTTGATGTGACATCTACTGAAAAATAGCTTTTTTTGGATGAAATCAAAGCCCATTTAGGACCATTTGAAGTCATCTGACATTATTTGAATTTAAGTTGAACATTCGTGCTGAACAAACAGCTTTTTTTTTTTTTTTTAAATGGGTTTAAAGGAGTGCAATACTTCATATACTGCCTACAATCTAGAGAAGAAAGACAGGCCATCATAGAAGGCAGTAATGAAGGAGTTCCCTTTGGTAATACTATCTTGTCCAGCCAGATTTCTCATCTGAACGTATTCATTTAAAGCTGATGTGAGATTGATTTGAGCTGATGAAATGAAATGGAATGGATACATTTCCCAGGTGTCTGATTAAAGCAAATGTCTGGGCCATCAGATTACGTGATTGCATTGGAAAACTAATAGCATTGCCGTGTCCTCTGTGATTGTGGTCAAGCTGTAATTTTCCTGCTTCTGCCTTTTCCTCCCAAGCTCCCGTAAAATAATGAACACAAACTACCAGCTGCTCACAAATCACCCCACAAAAGCGCTATGATCTGAATGCAGAAAACTACCCATAAGAAATTTCAATTTTGTCACAAGATGTTGATGCTGCACATTTGCTGGAGATTTGGCTGTGAGCCAGACAAACAGAAGTGAAATGACTTGTGTCCCGTCACAACCACAAAAGCTTATCCGGTGGGGGGTACGACCTGCTTCGAGCTATGTTCTTAATTATGAGTAACCTGATTCCCTTAAACCACAATACACTGAACACGCTGCAGCAACTGTTGAAACCCCATCTGCAATTTGTTACCTCCAGCAGACTTGGCTGGCCATGCAATCTGGTTGATATGTTCAATAAGATTGATGGCTCCATGTCTGAATGTTGGTCTCTCGTTACCATTTTTTAAAGTAGTTTTATACAGCATAAAACAGTGGGCTCTGGGAATTACAAAGGATTTCGAACAGGCACAGATTTTATATTCACCTCAGAGAGGGAAAGCCAAAGATAGAGCGAGCCACTTGCTGGGAAAATTATTTACACATTGATGCTATGCTCACTGAGACCAATTAGGATAGTAAACTTGTCTGGCTTGAGTCAACCAGCAACAGGTTTAAGTAGTTTCTCTTGGCAGTAAGAGATAGGTTGATGTTGCTGTGATTTTTTTTTTCTTTTTGAAACAAATTAGATTTTTCTGCTACAAATAACACCATAATTGGTTGGTGAGGAGTTGAGCAAGTCTGCTGCAGTCAGAAGAATCTGCAACTTAGTGCCTGTTGTGTTTACAGTGAGATGAAATGTCCTTCTGAAGTAAGTTTAAAAGCCACTACCCAGGAAAGGAAAAAGCACATTCAGGTTTTTAAATGATTTTAATGTGTCTTGTTTTTGATATGAATTGTTGCATAAAAATAATGTACCCTTGTGCTGTCCTCTTCTGCCTATTTAAAATCTCCAAACAAAATACTTTTTTTTTTTTTGTCTGATGAATCCATGAGGAGCTGAGCTGGTTTTGTAATTGTGAACAAAGCAGAACATGTTGCTTTGTTGCCACTGCTTTTGTAGAACCGGCGGTAATATGAAACTATTATGTGCCCTCAGATTACACGTTTTGGTCTAATCCTTTTCACTCTGAAGTTGTCACATATAACAGCTTGGTCACGTCCCCTTAGCATCACTGTTAAACATGGGGTACCCCTTTAGTGTCTGTGTGGGATGCACCAGGCTTTTAATTACCTCCCTCCAACTGCTCCACAACTTTGTCTTTCCTTTTGTTTGATGGCATTTAGGGGGTCACAGTAAGAGAGAAAAAAAAAGAAGAAACAAGTTATTTTGTACCGCAATATTTTGTGTGTTTAAAGTTCTTCTTCAGACAGGTTTTAAAGTGTAGTTAGTGTAATCAGTGTTGGTCCAAAAATGTACTCTGCTGGATAATAACATGTTGTCTTACATGTTTTTTCCACATAAAAAGTAAAAAAAAAAAAAATACAATACATAGTACAATCTGAAAAGGAGCTGGAGGTACATTTCTCATTTTTAAGTTGTGGATCTATTAAATAAGGAAAAGCAATTTTAAAAAAAAAAATCATTAAAAGTAAAAAATATTGAGACGCTCATCAAGTTTATGTCAACAATAGCACAATTGATAAACATATATGTACCGGCTCATTCTTCTGGACACATGGTCGGTGATGTTCCTGGAGCCATGAGATGTTTTGAATGTCTCAGCATGATGCACTCTCTGTCAGACAGACCAGCTCAGGCTGATCAGACCTCAGCTTGTCTTTAGGTTAGCAAGCTGCCCTGCAAAGCCTCTGTCTTTAACTTCAACTGGGAACTATTTTGCCCTCCAGCCACCTTGACTGCAATCAACAACCAGCCCATTGTACTTGGTTAGCTTTCTTGTCTCATGCAGATGATTTTCCCAGAGGACTGCCTGAAAGATTTTAATACAAGGACAACATCTAGGACTGCAATGTGCTGAGGGAATTTGAGCTGTTTCTGCGGATCCACCAAGAGTTGACACATCAGCTCTGCAACTACGTCCAGGACTTGACAGTATGATACACATTCTTATTTCTGGGAACAGAAACTTAAGATATGCAGGGCAAGAGAAATTTATTTATATAGCAGCATTCAGACACGAGACAGTTCAAAGGGCTCCACAATGGGTCACAGCAGCAGGCACGTCATTGTCTACACTTTATCTTGTGTGGAGATTTGATATGCTGGGTAGCGTGTCATTTACCTTCTGGACAAGGAACTTGACATAATGGGTCTTAGCTTTTCATAGCTTAGCCAACGTCACCTTCCTTTAATGTCCCTCTGCCCTACTATCACCATTATGCATGACCTCTCCTCTGTCTATTGCTGCTCTCACCTCCTTCTTAGGGAGGCAGCTCTGCTCCTTCTCTTTTGCAGTGTCAATCTGAAAAGGTTGAAAAGATCCCAGTCCTGCCCTGTTTGAAGTCAACTGTCCCAGCAGCTTACCTTTGCAACCTTGACTGTTACCTGTTGAATGATTTCCACCGCTTGCTATTTTCTCTAAATCCTCATCTCCATTCAAGCTTTGGCAACCTTCAGGTATGGAAGTGAATAGGGGACTTTATCTAAATTTTAAATTTAAATTAAATTGTAAAGTTTAATGCGGAAATTCAAATACATAATACATTATAATTTTAACCTATGCATGTGTAATTTTGGTCAAGATGAAAATGGAAGTGCAATAATTCAATTTGCATTATCATTTTAACATACTTGCATGGGTGACCTTGGAAACAATAAATATGAAAATGAAAAGGCTGTTTGAAATGTGATTTTAAAGACTCAACCTGCTTTGCAGTGGACAATATTTAAATGAATATTCAAAGAGTGTCCTCTGCAGAGCAGGTTAAGTCTTTGAAGATTAAATGTCAAACAGCTTTTTCATTTTCACATTTATTTTGTCCAAGGTCACACATACAAGTGTGTTAAAATGATAATGCATTTATTCAGGTTCCTGGCACCTCAAACTCCTCTACCTGGGACCTGAGTGGAAGTTGCTTCTTGTTGTTATGCCAGTCTATAGGCACTGCAATAGATTACTCAGACTTCTAAGCAGCCCCAACAATCTTCTAAGATAACAACTTATTTTTATCTCTAGAGTCCTAATTTTGAGGCACCTTATACACCAGGAGTGGCCACAGGGTTTTTTGATAGAATGTCATGTTGGTACAGCCATCTTTTCAAGTTTTCTGGTAAACCTGAACTGCTTTTAGCTAACCTTCCAAATTAAACAAATGTATTAGATAGACAATGTATCCTTTAGGCTGCTGTCAAATATCTTGCTAAGGCTCTTTTCCTACTTCTTAGTGGTGGTGGGGGTAGTGATATTTCTAAAGCTTTCTAAGGCTTCATCCACCTTTCCTCTCTTCAGCACCAGTGATATAAACTTGTTTTAAAGCTTGGTTTAAAACTTGCATTATGGGCTCTCTGCTCTCTGTAAATTTTGATAGAATGTTCTTGGCCAAGGAAAACAAAATTATCGAGATAATGCACCCTGTGACTATTTTGTGCCAGTCAGAAGGCACTGCTCCAGAGGAGACTCATCCTAAAAATGTAATAGGCCAATGATGAGATTTTGAATTCTGCCGGGTACTTTGTGTTTTGCCAAAGTGTATCAGCTTGTGTGATGTGGAAGCCACAACTGTAAACTCAACAGTAAAATGTAATTAATACTGGATGTACAAACCCTCTTATTTTTGACAAGGAAAACAATATACTTTTTGATATAATGCATATAATGTATTTATTTATTTATAACATTTTTCTAGCAATTGCACGTCAATAAAGAAGACAAAACTAAAACCTTACAAGGGGCCACAGGTTAAAAGCAAACACCTAGTGGGCTGTATTGCATTGTATTGTATCGTATTGAGATGCTGATAGTCCTAGGATCCCAAGTTTCCATTACTCAATGACTTTTTGCAAAAAATATTTAGAATGTTACATAAAAAACAAACAAAATAAAAAAAAAACAATAAAACACAACAGAATTTTACCCCAGGAAATACAGCATTACCAACAATTCATACACGTTTTTGTTTGTTTGTTTTTTGAAAATATAATTCTTTTTTCTGAGGAAACATCTGGCGGGCCAACTTTGGACCTTTGTTCCAACTTCGGGTTGTCCTGGTCGTACGTCTGTGATGTTTGTGTATTTGAATGCTGAGTACAGTAGTCTCTGAGGTGGCTGTCTTTCATCTTCCTCAAGGTCAGAGGCACACAGTTTCATCTGACAGCAGAGCGTGTCCTGAATAGGTAAGGAAATGCCACAGACTGGCTGACAGACAAATAGAACAGTGCCCCCAGCTGGAGACACTGAGGAGTGACCACAGCAGACCCAGACACAGGCACACATCGCTCATGTGAGCACTACAAAGGGAGGAAGAGTAATCAGAATGCTGAAATTTTCCAGTACACAAAGAAAAATGTTTTGTACATTATTAGACAAGAGTAGTGCTTACTGTAACTTTCTTATTTTTGTTGTCTTCAGATTGAGACTCCACCAAACTTTTTGTTGATATAAAGACAATGATCACATATCAGTGTTCCGTTTCCTGGGTATAAGGAACTGCTGTGAAATGTTTATTGAACAAACACTGTATGCCACAGTCCATGGTCCATGTTTGGATATGTAAATGAGGTTGGTGTATGATTGCCTTGCCACAATGTTATTCCACCTCCTTCCGCTGGAGGGGTGCCGTCCACATGCTTGGTCTGGAGGAAAGCGTCTCCATAGAAACCACAACAACGGTGGCACAAGGGCTAGGGGGTGACTGGGCGAATGTTTTCTTCTTTGGGAGGACAATGACACTAGGGTGCACTGGCGCTGGGCTGCGATTGAGAGCATCAAGCAGGGATATTGAATGTCAAACAACAGACACTTACTTCTACCTCATTTAAGTGCATTTACACACCAAGTGATGAAGATAAATGAATGCATTTACGCATTCAACACCAAACAAGTGGGTAACGTCCGTGTGTGTGTGTGTGTGCCATGCCACTGGGTGTGTGGGGTTCACACCCAGTCGCATGGCACACACACACGCACACACACACACACACACACACACACACACAGGGAATTAGGCAAAATCTAACAGTGTTTCATGGAATTCTTGTGCTAACTGAAAACTAAATGGAACACTTTAACCTATTTTCTTACTTTTTTAGGATGAAAAAAAAATCTGAATGATAAAGAAAGTAAATTAATGAATAATTAAACCATACGCAATCTAAATATTCAGCTTTTTAAAAATCTTCAATCATTTGTGGATCTTCAATGGGTTACCTGTAAAAAGAGGAAGTGGAGAAGGAATGTTCACTTATCTACAGAAAACTTTATACTCCAAATAATTAAGACACAGTATATCTCTACCTTTCTACCCCTAATTGGTAATGCTGAAATTTCAGGCATTGCCCTCCACCTTTATTTCGATTCTTGTTATCTCTGTCTCCTTTCTTTTTTACTCCTCCTACATTCATTCTCTTACCATCTTTTTTCAACATTTAAAATCCTGCCTTGTAGAAGATTCATTGTGTTGCATCAATGGCCTATTACGAAATCTCATGGCCAAAATCTGACTTTCCCATTCTAATCAATGCAGAGTGAAGCACTGTTGATGAGCTGGAGTGGGAGGAAGAGCGTAGGTTGTGTTGTTGTAGAATAGGACCAATTCTTCCTGAGAGGAGAAGCCCTTGTACTAATTATTGTTAAAGGAGATTGTGAATCAGAATCTCAATTGATGATTGTGAGGTGTTAAAGAAAATGGCTCATCCCAATGGTTCTGTAAATGGCGGCTTTGATTGGCATGGAGGAGAGATAGGCAGAATGAGAGACAAAGTAAGAAAGAAAGTCAAAGGAGTAAGATGGAGAGACCACTTTAAGTATATAGTGGATATCTGTTAAAGGCTTGTGTCATGGTGGCCTGCGGTTACAACTAAAACTGTAATAAATATTGGAAAAAGTATACACACTGTTGCTCCAGTCAAGACATGTCTTGAACCAGGACATTCACTGACTCCTACAGTACTTGCTTGTCATCAGAGTTTCTTTGTTAATATAGAACTTAAGTATAACATTACACTGCTTACTTTACTATTAAGTGTGGCGATAAGTGAAGTCAGGACTTACATAGAGAGTATTTAGTACCACTCTTGTTCTTCATGAAGAAATTTCATCCGATGAAAAGCTACCTACAAAAAGAAATAATACAATATTAGTTTTATATAATAATACTGGTATTATCTCATTGTTACAAGCTTTTACCTGTGATTCAGTATTTCAGATAAAATATTGCTTTACAAGCTTGCAACAAGTTTTTACTCTTAGCAGTTCCACATTCATACATTTCATCTTGTGCTCAGTTAAATAATCCCTGATTACATCCTTGGAAGAGTAAACATCGATAATCGTTTTTTCCTTAAAATGTCACCATTTAATTATACAATTTGTTATTTCTGCTACTAGAGGTCTCTCAAAAACAAAAGATGTAGTTTAGTTAGAGTTTAGTTTAGTTTAGTTAGAGTTAGAATGGGAACATGGATTCTCTTTTATTGTTAACAGTTGCCGTCAAAGATGAAAATCTATCTGACTGACTCAGACAGAGGTATTAACAGAGGAAGTTATGTATTCAAATTTTATTCATGTTAGGTTTAGTTTTATTTCCCCACTTCCTTATTCACTCTTTGACTGGTATCATCTAGAAGCTTGTGACATGTGACAAAATGGAACACACTGCCATCTTGAATAAAATAACATATTTCCCTGGGTTTGAACAATATGGGAACATTTTAGTTGGAAATTTTACATCATATTTGTTTAAATGCATCCAGTCCTTGCCTTGTGTAAATTACACATTGTAGGCAAATGTCAATGTTTTAAATTTGACTTTTGCAATAAAGTCTGTAAGTACATAACACAAACCAATATATCTAAAAAAATGTATTATTTATTTTGCATTTTGATTGATAATGTATAAGGATATTTGATTTTAGCATAAATATATCTTTGCATATTAATATGAAACTGTCCTATTGTGAATAACAGTAATAAGATATTTAAATAATATGACAATAATGTAACACGGTATTCTTATTATTCAATAATATACCCATATTACTATCTAGTAAAATAACAGGAACATTATTTTGAAGTTTCGATGAATCAGTGACCTGTGGTTAAGTACTTTCATGCAGCTTAGCTGCTGAGTGGCAACAGAAGAACCTTTAAATTGACACATTACAGCAGTTTGTCATGTCTTATAATTGCAGTCATGCTAATCTATTTATACCAGTTAACGCTGGGTGCAGGGTGTATTCAGGACGGGAAAAAAAGGATGCTTGAGAGTCAATTACTGTATAATCCAAAGCGCCTCCTCCTCCTCCTCTTCCTCTTCTGTCTGTGTAGGGGCACCTTGCAGTTACAATTGATTTCATCATTCTTGTCAGTGTGTTGCCATGTGTATGACTTCATTATTTCATTATTAATTTATTAGAACAGAATAAAGTAAGCAAAGTGAGTCATTTCTTTTATGCCTATAATGGATTTTCAAGGAAAGAATGAAACCTATAAATTTTTAAGCAAAACTCCCCCTATAAAGCTGGTATAATAATTTAATTTACATTATTAACGATTAAAATTTTACAAGATATATCACATATGTCTTTTGTCTATTTATTTATAGATGCACTTTTATAGTGATGTACTGTGTGTTACATATGTTGGACACTGTTTGATACAAGCAGGTTGATCAGATTGCATCAGGTCTGCGATGTAGGCGGGCATTTGTAAAGATAATTTAAATAATTCCAAAAGGGAAGTTATCTGTTCTTTGGTTCACCTTCAAATGGAGGAAATGTGTCAAAAATTATATTAACCACTGAGGGTTTGTTTTTTCGTGGTATCAGCCAACTTACACTTCCCCTCAGTCTGTCTCTTTTCAGTGAAACAGCAACCTCTGCTGGAGTCTGGAGTCAACTACTATTTAGGTGAGAAACAAACAAACAAGTCTTATTTTCAAGTTTGGTCCATTGGCTATTGGCTTGATTATATATTAGAGAGCTGAATTTACAAAATGTGAAGTAAAACTACTTTTAGCCTATTCTTTAATTAAACCAGTTACAATATTTTTCCTAATATTGCTCTGACTATTACACAATGTATTTGTTTTGTGTATATTGTTAATGCCGTTTTGTCCTATTATTTCTCCACATTTAAGCACAATTATTTATTTCTGCGCCGTAGTTTTTAAAGCTCCTTACAACAACCTAACGAAAAACAAGTACAAGAAAACATAACTGCCAAACTATATGACAGCTGTCTCTATTTGCACGTGCGGCAGCGTCTCTTAGTGCAGATGAACTGTAAATGCAAGCTGCTCTCACACATAATACTGCAGTAGCTTATAGCCACATTGTTTACTTCTGCCGGTGGGCCATATTCAGCACCACGGACAGAGAGCCACACGGTGATTGGTTTAACAATACAACGTCAGGATTAGAGTAATCTGCCTATTGGTCTGAATCAAAGTGACAGCGGACTCAAGCACGGTGATTGGTTAATCAGGACAGTTAGGATTTATCTCTCCGGTCATACTCTACAGAAGAAAGTAGGCCTTACTATAATAGCTTATTGTGACAGTTTGTTTACAGATATCTTTCGATTAGCAACGCTAGTCTGTTCAACCAGCATCTGAAGCGTCCACCGGAGACCGAGCACTTACAACAGGGACAGCTTTTTTTCTGGAGGAGGTAAGCAGATTATGTTTCCTGTGGAATCCGTAATTCCTGTCTGTGGTGGTCAGCTTTCTGCGAAAATATCCAACTGTCTTTGCACATATAGAGTGTATAAGTAACGCTGACAGCATGCATGTAATGGCAGCAAGCGTTTGTGTGTGTCGGTGGTCTCTTGGAGTGTACGTGTGTGTGTGTGCATAAGAATTTTCTGGTGTCTTGCACTAAAACCGGAAGGATTCACTTGTTAAAGTCTTATGAGTAGTACTGTGTCGGTGCTAGGAGAGCTAACGCGTTAAATCCCCTGCAGATCGTGTCGACGCCTGCTTCTGAATATGATCCGTTCACACACCCATGAGAATATATCTGTAAATGGTCTCATAAAAATAAGTCAGCAGCAATAAAAATCTAACCTCCAGTTTCTTCTTATTCGACAGACTAAAGACTGAAGCGGGAGGAAATCTGAACAACAAGCTCCAAACTTCATCCAATCCACATGGCCGGTAAGCAATTAACGCGCTGTTTACAACCTTTTAAGATCTATATTTCTACATAGCTATGCACATAATAGTACATATTATAGTAAGTATATTAATCTTATGACCTGTTTCTTAACTTTTTATCCATCACAGTATATTTTCATGCATACCTGTTTCCCAACCTGTTCTCATTATGTATGTGTGGACCAGAGGTCACTACATTACTGCACAACCTGTTTATATTAGATCTGACTTTACTCACCTGTCTACCAAATATCAGTGCTTTGATAAATGTTTATCTTGTACCATGCTACCATGCCATACTAAATTTTATGTTCCAATATTATAGTTCGATTTTTTTCGCCAGCTCTTGCTTCACTGTTATTGCTTCAGCTAATACTGTAAAGAACTTGAAACTTGAAGTGCTGAAACTGTATGCAGTCTAACTGTTGTGAAATGATTCTTCGTAGAGCCAAACTTCCCACCACTGCCGGGATTCATCCCATTAAAGCCATGCTTCTACCAGGACTTTGATGAGATCCCTGAACAGCACCGCAGCATGTGCAAGAAAATGTACCACCTGTGGATGTGTGAGTGCCTCATAGAGAAGTTTTCATGTTGTTAGAGTGAAAGTGACTTTATCCTAACATCAGACTTCCTTATAAGATTAAATTTCAACTGTGAAAGTTTCAACTGACCTTCTGCAAAGGCTGCATGACTATCCAATATAACAACAGTAGCCTTGAAAATCATCAGAAGTTTCCAGGAAACCCCATAAACAGTCTTCTCCACTGTTGTTAACTCATGGTAATAAGTATGTAACAGAAGGGCAATGGTTTACAAGGGTCCCTTTGGTCCAAAAAGATTTTTTTTTATTGGTTGTTATTCTGACTGGTTTATTTGCTAATGAGTCATAGCACTGACCAGATGGCCTTGGTTTGAGCAGAGCAGTTAACGATGAAATTGTGTTAAACAATTTTTGCCAGAAGCACTTTCATCAAAGTTTATTACATCATAAACAAGCAGCACAATGATGTTTGTGATATTGCTCTAGGTCTGGAGGCTCCCTGCCTGTCTATGAAGGCATGCAACATTTACACAGGTGTAATGACGCTAACCTAGCAGTAATGAAAAGGGCAATAAGTCAATTTAAAGGAGAGTAACCTTAAAGTAATGAAAAACAAAAGTGAGGCATGGGTGTTGATGCAGTGTTGCAAAGGATTTTCTCCAAATGAAGTCCAGAAGTGCCTCTCCTTTTTAAAATATCCGCTGCAAACCACAGTGTTTTTTTTAATAGTTTGTTTGCAGTAGGCAAACAACAAAATGAGACGAGTTCAATTCAATCAATGATTTATACACAGTAAGAAATATGTACCATAACTATCTATTTCTGTGACTAAACGCTTTTCTTTCAACAGGCATCTTCTTTTCTGCTAAAAGATAACCATAAGCAGGTATTCACAGTCCCAGTCTGCTTTTGGTTGTTAATTAATTAATGAATTAATGAATTGATAAGTAATTCTTTCTTTCTGTAGCAATTGTGTGCATCTGTCATTCTTTCATTTGAATTGCCTTTTGTCATATGCTACAGTGTGCAGGTGTGGCATGATCACTGTTTTTTACGCTTGAATGCTATTCTGTTTGTACTTTTTCCACATTCATATTGAAAATCATCAAAGCCAGCCGTACTTTTATGTTGTGTATTTGGAAAACCTGTGTTCCTTAATAGCTGTCATGTTGCAGCTGTGTTTGGCTTGATATTTCTCTTTGTAAAACACTGCACTTTCTCTACGGACCGCCTTGTGAAGCTGATTGGCTGTCTCTGCTTGTTTAGGGAAGAAAGATAGGACCAAAGTGCAGACTTCCAATTACAACTATGTGCAATATAAGCAGAGCATACCAGAGTCTTGTAACATTACTAAGAATTATTAGAAAAGAACACCCACAAAATGGCTATTTAGGGAACACAAGCCGCCCCATGAGTCAAGCATTGGAATTACGTATCTTACATTATGCTAATGTGGCTGCCTTTACATCGGCTTTCCAGTCTTTCTTTTGCATGTGCACGTCTACGTCTCTGCACCCAATAGATATACATATATGTTTACATATATTTATTTGTATCTATACCTAATTGCTGTATTTTTTTTTTTTTTTTGTCAGTGAATAGTGCCACTCTTGCAGTGAACCTTGTCGGCTGCTTTGCATGGATGTTTGGTGGAGGTGGTGTGACCAACTTTGGAATGGCTATCATCTGGCTCCTCATGTTCACTCCCTGCTCTTACGTCTGCTGGTTCAGGCCCATCTACAAGGCCTTTAAGTAAGTCAAATATGAAGCACTAACTATTACATATTTTTAGTAAGTGCCCCAGCAGGAACTCATTATGCAGTTTTGTTTTTAAAAGTAGAAACAAAATAGAAAACACATGTTACAAATACCACAAACACTGTATGTTGACTCAGAGGAAGTGGCTGTTGGTATAGTCGTTATTCTCCTTCCTGTCTGCTCTCTATATGTTACTGTTCAAAGTTCCTGTTGCACGTGAACAACAGCTATAACCAAGCTAGCAAAATGACAAGTTACCTAAACCCTACTCTGGTCACTAACAGCAATAACATAAACTAGCTTGTGTGTATTACCTTTTCTACTGCAGAAATGCAAGGGCTTGCCTTAGCAGTTGCATTTTTTATTCCAACAAAACATAACAATGTAATAATATTTCCCCCAAACACTATTTTGAAAGGCAGCTGTCACTGCATCCAGACTTAGCCCCACCCAAAAGTAATTTGATTAAATGCAAGACAAACAAACAAAACAGAGCATTTGTCCTTAAAGGATAAATGCAACTAGTTCAGCCAGGTTTTTCTCCACTGCTGGCAAAGCACACTGTTCAGGATATGCAAGACTTTGTACACTGTAATACAAAATATAGAACTTGTTATAAGGTGTTAAATGAATTATAGATTAAAAAACAAAACAAGAAAATAAATAAATAAAACATAACTTTATCACATACAATACAATACAAACTGCATTTTTATCAAATTACATTGAACAAAACAGAGAATATTTATGGCTTAGACATTTGATAGTAATTATATTTGTGCACAGTATTGATATATGGTGGGTGGTGGCTTTAAGCTAATTTTTCCTCCATTCTCTCAAAGTGTTGAGTGGCAGCAGAGATAAAAGATATACATGTCCTCTTGAATACAGAAGGGCACCCATAACATCCCACTCTCCCTTCACTAAAGGACAGAATAATTAAAAAGGCAGCATAAAATCATACTTTTCTCTTCTATACTTAGGTATGCATTATGCTCCTTCATCACTTTCCTCTTTCAGGGACAGCCCATGCATTGTCCATCACATTAGATGATGTGGTTCTTGGTCAAAATCGAGTCAGAAACTTATAGAAGCACACAGCAGCTTAGAGTAGTCATTACAGAGGGGCAAGTAGGAGCTGCACACAGTCGTAGAGTGAGACGGCTAATGCCACCTTCACTGCTCCACTGCATCACTGTCATCACATTGAATCACATCACTGGGTGAAGAAGCTAGCACTGTCTGGCCACTCGTCACCAGCAGCAGTGTGCCTGACACCTGGGCTGTCAAACTACTGCCACTGTGGACTGGCCAAAGAGACTCTGACAGGGCGAGAAACCCAAAGTCGAGCAAGGCCTTCTGACAAGGCCATTTGTAGCTTTTTGTTAATGATCATAAAATTTGTTGACAACATGAAAATACACGATATGATATGCAAATACAAGATTAGACGTATGATAGTGAGAAATGTTTCTTGATCTTTTTTCTTTTTTCTTTAGGAGTGACAGCTCCTTCAATTTCATGCTGTTCTTTTTCGTATTCATGGCTCAAGTTGGCATCAGCATCATCCAAAGCATAGGCATCCCTGGATGGGGCGTATGGTAAGAGACCGAGTTTGAAAATATCCATCTCAGTTTGTACTGGGACTACTTAAAGCAAGTTACTCTGGTGCAACTAAAGCACTGGAGTTATTGCTAAAGTCAAACAGATGGTTCTACCAGCTTTTACAAGTGACCAATTGATCGTTATGCAACAATAGCTAACATTAAGAATGAAAAGTTGTTCTTAATAAGATTTACAAACTTTTAAGTGAAACAATTTGAATACAAGCAATGGGGTAGTATTTTATAAGACCTTGTTCACTGCTTTCATTAACATGACAGTGATGGAACGTCAGAAATTGCCCTCATAATACTATAATGATAGTCCTGTTATTGGATTTTGAGAGGCTGTAAAGGGGATCCACAAAATGTCACCTGACTCGGGCTGACAATCAGGAATTAATATTATGACAGCCCTCATAAACTTAATAAATGTCACCATGTGCAATTGGATATCCTCATGTATGAGCTATAAAACTTTTAAACTTTATATCGCAGTGCTTAAAGTCCACAAAATTACTGGCATTTAACATCCAGATGTTCAGCAGTAGAGTCATGATGAGGAACACCAGACAATTCAATAAGATAATTAAGGCTCATGCTGTGCTGGCCATCTAAAATTAATCTTTTATTTATTTTTTTGATTAAAATGTTTTAATGGTCATCTGTGTCTTTTTCAGTGGATGGTTGGCTACCATCTCCTTCTTCAGCTATAATATTTTGATTGCATTGATCATGTTGGTCCCTACTATCATGTTCACTGCAGTGGCCACACTGTCCTTCATTGCTCTTACCAAGGTAAGAATTTGACTTTTTTTTTGGTCTACTTTTATTAATCTTTTACCATTGTCTACTGACTTTAACACTGTCTTCAGTCAGAAGTTACAGATTATCTGTTTACTGTGATGTAAATAATAGCTATGAAATTGATTCATTTATTCTGTATCAAGAAAGCCCCGTGCTTGCATATAAAATCAATTCACTTTATTTATTACTTATGAATTTTAAAGCTTTCACATATATTTCAAAACGTTATCGCTAACAGGTGACTTAATTAGATCAGGGACATTAAACATCATCCTGCTGAACTTTGAAACTCATCTGTTCCCAAGTCTGGCGTCGCATCCTCGTTTATACTTGAATGAATAACTTGAATGAACAGGGCTTAGGACCCTGATGCACACTGAAGACGGCGGGTCTGTCTCTGCTTGCTTATAGACTTGGGAGATTTGCTCTAAGATCCAACCTGCAAGGTATTTCTTTGACAGGTCTTTAACAGTTACATCATTTAAGCAACACATAAAAAGTTGCTCAGTCTGGCAGATCACTCTCGACTGAAATAACTTCCTGCGTTCTTCTGAACAGAAGAGAGGGTCTGTGGTCCTGCTGCAGTGCCCACATGGCTGCCAGCAGCTGGGGGAGACTGACAAGCAACATAACTCACTTACTCTCTCTGCTGAAGTCAAAGCAAGCAGAAAAATTATCTTAAGAAAAGTCTTGAGAGTGTTACAGAGGCTCATTGGGATTCTTCAACAGAGCCTTGAGCACCAGTGGCACCAGTAGCTCCCACTTTCAATTTGTGGACTGCCCTCAATAAGGTCATATGTCTGAGTTTAGACAAAGTTGCCCTAAATTCGGTAGAATTAAGTGTCATACCTAAATACTCCATCAGCAGGGTTGGTACTTGGGTGCTCCTCTTCCAGTTGATCCTGAGAGAGGTCATGAAGATGCACACAGATCAAAATGTGTGTATGTGAGGGAAATTCATCACCCCTGACAAGTGGGTCATTGAAGCAGCATGGGTGGGAGAGAAGGAGGACTATTTGCCTTTTAATCACACTGCAGCATATTCCATGGGATATTTGCTCAAGCTCATTGTCCTCACATGTCAGCAGCCAGGTGAGTCTGCATAATTGGTCTTACTGCTGCTGCTGTTCACAAGCCATAGGCAACAGCTGGCAAAGAATGGCCGATGCTCAAACCCACCGTGTGCTCCCTGATCTGAGGCATTCAAAGCAGATAGACTGTAATGAGACCGGGACAGAACAAGCACGGCCGTGCCTCTTGGACCTTATCTGTGGATGGACGCTCCAGTGGGCAGACTTTACCTTCTCCTAGAAAAAAAGTTTGGAGTTAGCAGTGACCCTTTTTTATGGGAAGTGAGACACTCTTTTTCTGATTGGCTGGCTGTACATGTATGTGGGTAAATGCATGTATGCCATTGGAGGAGAGTATGATCCATAAAGCAGAGGGCGCCATAAAATGTTAGCTTTTTATTTCTTCAAATTGTGTGCACTTCAAAAGTGGCGTTCAGAAGATTCTCTTGCTGAACAAAAGTTGTAAGCATATTAAAATGTTGTTTTCCACAGAGCTTAGTTTGAGCGGTAAACCAAAATCCGTGGGAAACAAACTCATTGGCTTTTTGTTCAGCAAACCAGGGTGGTGTAACTTCTGGTTCTGCTTAAAAAATATATCATTCATACAGCATTTTATACAGCTGTGTGACTCTTAAACCCTATGTGATAACATTAAGTAAAGTCATTAAAAACGCTTACCTCCCACACATGAAGACCTGCTTGTAAGGGCTTGTCATACCACCTTCTCTGCAGATCCATAATTTCTACCGTGGCAGCGAGGCCAGCATGTCTAAGGCTCAGGAGGAATGGACTACGGGAGCCTGGAAGAACCCTCACGTCCAGGCAGCAGCCCAGCAGGCCGCCATGGGAGCAGCTGCTGGAGCCATGCAGGATCAGTATTCAAGCCCACAGTATAATGAAAATCAGATGTAACTGCTTCAGGACAGAGGTGTCAAAGAAATGATGTGACAGTTATGCCAAAGTTTAAGCAGCAGGGTTGGAAAGATTTGACCATTTCCCACAATATTACTGATTTTTAACTTGAGCAATATACCGTAAATAGCACTTGCATATTTTCACATTACATTATTTAGCCAATTCACTAAAGAAATAGAATTGTCAATGACTTCAGACAGTTTCATTATTTCGCAAACAAATAGCTCTGAAGTTGTGTGCGAAAGGTGTTTTTTTTTGCCTTCCTGTATTACTGGGCATGCTGGCTATTTGTAGTGTTTTATATAATTGACTTATTTTGTTTTCTCTTTAGGAAGTGGAAATCAAACTAGTTTTGAATGTGTTTGACTTTAGTGACTTTATCAAAAAGCTGTGTACTAATGTATATTTTGTGATGATCTGGAGTTCTAGCGAGAAAGAAAAAAACAACTCTTTATTCCTGTAGACATAAAAATATGGCTGTACAGTAACTTTAGTTAAAGAGATCCAGTTCTTTAATTTATCCTTTTTGAATTATTTACCACTGCACCCAGAATGATGAATTGGTTGTAAAGCTGGTTTGGTTTTTCTGTATTTTGATAGATCAAATATAATATTGACATCCTCTTTTAAATCCTGCTACTTTATGTGGCCTCAGGAAAACTGCACCATCTTTTTATGCAGCTTATCAGCAAATATACTGTGAAATAAAAACATGTTATACTTTTGAGAGGAAGAATGTTAATGTTAATGTTACCAAAAGAAACATTTTTTTTAAATAAAACAATAAGTTTTAAAATGCTTGAATATGACTTTTTGATGCACTTGAAGCTTTCTGTTGACATGTCTACCTTGCACTGAACATATCAGATTTACATTAAAGGATAAATTAATCAGTGTTATTGTTTTGATGCAAATTTTATGGAAAAATTAAGTAAATATTTGACCCCTGTACTGTGTTTACCTCTAGTTTATTAATTAATTACATTTTTGTACTCAATGTCAGTTTAGTATGTGGTATTTAAAAAAAAGTGATGTGTAATGCAGAGTGTTTATAAGACAACTTTTCTCCTGCTGTGTGGCAGTTTGACCACATAGAGGCGCTGATGGTTTTAGTATGAAATAAAAAGCTCCAACATGTACAGATTACCTTCATTCATCCTTCACAGATCATCGTCTGCACTTATGGAAGTCTCTTCTGTTTCCTGCTTCTCTCTTCTTCTACGTCCCTTTTTCTTTGTCTGCCTTCTTCCACTCACTCCTCTCATTCTCCCTCTCCTATCATACTGAATGAGGGTTATGAAATTTAGGGTAATCACTCACACCTACTCATAGGAGCAAATGCTAAATGTTGTGATATTTTGTGACATGTGCTCTATTTAAGAAGTATTCTGCATCACATTGACAAAGATACTGTTTGGTCATTTGGAGTTTATGCCAAGTATGGAGACCTGTTGGGTGCAGAGCAGCTCTGCTGTAGCCTGCAGAGAGTTAGACACCTTCCTGTAAGGCACCTCAAGGACAGTTGGTATTGAATGGCAGATCAGAGCCCTCTCACTCCTCCCACAAAGCTGGGGGTTTACAGTTTCTTTCTAACCTCTGGGTAACACATTCAACCATCCATGGTTTATTTCCAAACTAATCCACAGTGAGAAATATTTGTTTTAAGTACAACAACATGAAATAACCTTTGCTTACATTATTTCCTGTTGTTTTTACAAGGTAAACGTGAAGCAATCCCTACATTGTCTTTAACTCATTTTTGTCAAAAAGTGAGGCAAGGTCTTGTTATTTTTTCCTAAAACAAATAATTTTGACATTAAAGGATCCTGTGCATATATTTTAATATCTTGACCATTAGCACCTTTGATTAAAAAACCTACAAGGATTAAAGTGCATCACATATAAAATCTTGCGATCAGCTAAATTTAATCTCAACAAATTGCCAAAAGTTTTGTTGCATCATTACTATTCTGCATTTATTTAAGTAGGTTACTTTGCATAAAGCCTCTTGTTTCCTGTTTGAGTATTCTATTATATTTGCCCCATTTAATCAAGACATTGTATTCAATCATTAAAATGCGATTTTAAATTCTTTCCAATACATTACACACAGCAAATGGTACCACAGCCACATTTAAACACTGTTAAAATGGGAAATTTAAAAAAGGAGACACATTCTTTCCTTCAGGTGGTAGTATTGGTTTTCTATGGCTGCGTACCAATCATACTGACTATCCACAGGGGGCAATGTATGACTTGTATGTTTCCACCCAGTGTTCTATTTATAAAGTCTGTGCCAGTGCATAAGGAATCTTGGATCGTTAGGGTGACTGAAACAACTTGCTTAGCCAGAAGTGGTATTTTTTTTTAAAGCGATATGAGGGCAAACAGTTTCTCTAGACATCATGTAAGCAAGTAAGCATCATGGATTAGATTCAAAATAGATTCTAAATGGATGTATTTGTGTATGTCCTCTCTCCTACTGTCTCCCTCTCCCTGTGTTGTGAGATTGATAGAATTATTCTGTGCAGAGGGGGATAAAATTATACAGAGATATAGATACCCAGAGGACCAAGCAGCAGCCATCAACAAACACTGTGATTGCTTTACATATGAAAATCTCCTGTGACAAGTGGTGACAGGAGAGACTTCAGGTAAACAGGGCTGGTTGTCAGCTACAGAATAACATCATTGATTCATGACAAATCAAGGCGGTACAGATGCTTTTCCTTTGAAAACTCAATTCTGTCCACTTGTAAAACGTGTGAAGCAACACCCAACTGCATGTCTTTAACCATTCCATTCTGGCTATGATAAAAATGATTTTGGACCTAAATTCCAACTGTGTCTTATAGGTTTATTTTAGAGAATTGGCTCTTCCAGCACAACTAGAGGACCAGATGTTAACCTTGTTTATGATTCCCATACAAGTCAATGTACTCTAGAGTAATATCCTTCGCAGTCCCAACATGCTGGGAGTGCATGTTTGTAACTCAGTTTTTGTAGAGAGAAACAGGAAGGCATTTGGAAGCGAAGAAAGCAGAGTTTTACTCCTTTCTGTCTTGTGTATAGAGAGTTTCTTGCATTGGTTTTTCTAAACTTCATCATTTTAGCAAACATAGAAACTTTTATCCTGTTGGCATCAAACAGCTGTTATGAGTCTTTCACATAGGCACAGCACTATTAATTTTGGCAGAAACAAGCTGTAAACAGAACACTTGTTAGAAAATAACTGCTTACTAATACATTCAGCAGATACGGAGCACTATTAGCATTAATTTGGATTCGTGTTTACGGCCACCTGATGATTCTAAGTCCAATATTTACTTTTCCTTTTGCTCTTTCTTAGTTTGTGTTAACTCCTGAGGGCAAAAAAATCTGGTTATTAAGCTGTTAAATGCCCAACTATGTTCAACAGCTAGCAGCTAACTTTGTCTGTCTGCTGTTTGTAGCCCAGAGGGCAATTTTTAGAGCTTTCTTCCCTGAAAATAGCTGCCTGCTGTGTCTGCAGAGTGAACCAAAACAATGAGCTTGAAGACACTTCAATGCTTTACCAAGGTACCAATTTTTTGTGAATTACTACAAGTGGCTCCTATAATCTTTTGATCCACTGCTTATTCAAAAATGCAGACAGTGACAGTTAAAGGTCACATATTTAAGACAATTTAGTTGAGTTCTGGGGTTGTGAATTTGCTAGTGTAAATCTTAATGCTACATGTATCAATCATACTGACATGAGAGAGCAGAGAGGCACGGGGAGGGAAGGAGGAGGTGAGGTCCACATAAAGGGCACTGTATGACCTAAAGTTGATGGAGCACAGAGGGCCTTTTTGTTTTATTTCTCAGGAGGAATGGAGATAGAGTGCCCTTTCATGCTTTTAAACACACACACACAACACACACACGGATAAACACACACTTTAGCGTCTAGACAAAGGTGTAAAGACATGAAGTCATGCACTCACACAGGCATGCTTGTGTATAACACACAGATACAAGAGAAAAATGGGTCTGGAATACACCACTCAACAAGTCTCCTAAAACTGTGCTCTGAGGTCACAGACCCACTCAGCAACCCACCAGGAGGGCCAGGTATGAAGTGCTCTCTTCTAAACATGGTAATTCATTCCGACTTTGAAATACAACTGACTCATTTGCCATTTAACCATTCAGTGTAGGCCGTATGTTATGACTTTCCTTCTTTGGTCTCAGGGAAATAAAGTTAACAAAGACTAATAATGAACACATGACAAGAATCCAAAACAAACGTTTAGATCAAGTTTACCAGTTGACCTCGAGGAACGGACTGGAATCAATGTCTGAGGAATGAGTCATGTAGCCCTGCCTCTGTGAATGTGCTTCTGCAGCCTGGGGATTTGCAAACTAGGTAGTTAATGACCAAGCCTGCTTTAAATAGAATAAAAACTTAGGGGGAGAAGAAAAGAACTACATTATGTTTGTACGCTTAGTTTGCAAAATTGTCCATTTGCATTGCTGTGAAACGTTTACTGTTAATTATGGATCATAATGCCGGGGATCCAAAGAAACGTGTCTGTCTGATCAGAGTGCAGAGTGTCATCAGTAACAGAACAGAAAAAAAAGGAATTTTACTTAGATCATCAAAAGTTTGCTGTGACTTGCAGAAGTCATAGATACCAGTCATTGATAGACAGTTGACTTGTTGAAATTAGGTACATGCCAACTGACAATCTTGTAACAATATAGTTTAATATGTTGCGGAATAATTTTGAATGTTGCTTAACTTCAGCATATTTGGATAACACACAGTATTTAAAATCTAAAAAGTATTTAAAAAAGACTTTTTCTTTGCCAGTGCAGTGACTTCGTGAGTTGCTGCTAGTTGCCTGGCATCCTCACAAGTGACATGACCTCATGACCCATCCCAAAGTCTGGATTTCGTTATCTTTTGACATGGTTTTGCTTACTGTTTCCTGTAACTCAAGTCTGTAGCTAAGGTAAGACGAGCTGGATACAGACAGTACCTTCATTTTTACTGCACAGGTAAGAGTGGTATCAACCTTCTGATCTAACTTCTGATGAGAAAGCAAAGAAGTGTATTTACCAAACTGTTGAACTACCCCTTTAACAGCTAAGTGAATTCTTTTGTTGGAAGTACAACAAGGGTGCACTCCCAACTGTGCCCTTGTTGTACTTCCAAAAACCTTGATACTTCTGTTGACATAAACTCAGTCAAATACAGCAGCTTGAAAAAAGAAAGAAAGAAAAAAAACTGGCGCCGAGCAGCAAACATTCCCACCCTTAATCATCTTTACATGTACATGATGAGAAGAATCACAGCATCCAGCCAGCTACTAAGGAGGGGTCACCCAGCTGTCTGGAGCAGGGCCATGTTAGTCAGCTACAGCGAGGGAGTGCTGCTGCCACCAGCCTGTGAAATCACCGGCGTGATGATGGGAGTCGTCCCCCTGACAGCACAGGAAACTGTGACAGTGGAGGTTTGAGAATGAGTCTGGTGAAATATGGGCCTGTCAGAGGGGAGAGAGGCTGAGCACAGTGGCGCAGGGCCGTCGCTCCCCATGGCTGACTTCATCATTGACACTCCCCACGGAGCCGGTGGAGGGGTGGGAGGGTGGGTGGGGGACACGATTAAGGCTGGAAGCCTATCTTTCCTCCACAAGATCTCCTCATTTGTTCCAATTGCCTGGAACTATAAACAAGAATATCCCAACTTCAATTTCTGCCTTTCAAGGAAGGAAAGCCTTAATGAGAATTTATTGCCCTGTTGTTGTAACCCTGTGGACTCCCAGGGATGCTGGAGGAATCGTCCATTTGCATACTCCTTAAAATTGATGAGTGGGGGAAGTGAGGGAACTAAGTTCTAAGAAAGAGCGCTTTTATTTTTGTAGCCGACACCAAATAGAAGCCAGCTGTTTCAAATGATGAGGCAGGTGGTATTTAAATTGTCAGGCAGCACACTTGAGTGTTTCTTGTGTCTATGACACAAGTTGCTTCTTTGTCTCGTGCAACGCCCATCACTTTCAATGTGAAGTGTTAACAGAAGTAAAATGTTAATTCAGATATATAAATATATATGTGGTGGTGTCAGCTCTGCATAAAGTGTACGCAGGATGAGGTATTATCAAAACAAATGAGCCAGCAACTGCAGCTGCATGTAAATCAGAGCACTGTTTTTCCCCTCACTATTCAAATGTCTTCAGCCATTCACTATCTCCCAGCCAGCGGTTTCTCATCTGCCTCTATTCTTCCTTTACAAAGCCAGCATTTCCTCTTACCTTTCCCATGCAGCAATGTGTTTCTCCCTACGGAAATGAAGATTTCTTCACATCTTTATTCATTTAATTAGGTCGCAAAGCAGAGCTGGAGCCAGAAGATGAATTACCTGTGGCCTTGATATTGTGCCACAGAATCTCAACACAGTAGGCTCTGCAGAAATTAGACCTCAAGTCTGGAGGTGGGCTTTTTAGTGATGTTGGCTCACAGACTAGTCCCTATTCTCTCTTTCCACTAAATTCAATTATCCTCACATAAACCTGCTGGAGTGAAGAATGGGAGTCTCAAGTCATGTCCTTTAGCCCTGTCTCATTGTAAGCCAGCTGGTCAACTTAGAGTGGTTTGTTTTAGTGGTTTGAGTCTTTGTAAATAGTTAATTTTTTTTTCATTGATAATTTCTATGAAAAACTGTATGACTATGCTGGACATAGAGAATGCATATTTATAGATTATAGATGGATTTAGAAAGACAGATATATTAGAGAAACATCGTAAAAAACACTAAATACAGTTGTACGCATTTAGTTTAAGCTTAATTAAACACTTCCACCTGCTACATGAGGATTATGGAGGCAAAGCCCCCCCAGACAAAGAGGCTTGATTAAAAACAAACAATAATTATAAATTGAGTGCAAACACTCACTCATCATGTGACCTTACCTTGAACTAATAATATACGTACTGTGGCTAAAATAGGAGAAGCGTGGGGAGGGTGCACTTGAGGAGAGCAAATTGCTGAAGCTGAATGCTGTCACCTTGTCATCAGTGTCACCACAAACTTATGATTATGTGCTGTATGAGTGAAATAACTGTCAGTTCAGCTAAAGTATCTGGTGCACAGGGGTGGAAAAAAAAGAAGGAGGAATAGAAAATAGAGGATATTAGCAAGAATGTCACTTTGTAATTCTGATTTTTAAAGTGAAGGAAAACTTTAATGGTGGCTTGAGGGGGAATTTTTTACTTTTTCATTTAATTTATTTTATTTGATTAACTTTGTGGTGTTAATTTCAATTTTTTAGCAACCTGCTCAGGATGCTGCTCAGACTACACCGTGACCACGGCTGAGGAAAGATGTGATAGATGTTGGGGAGGAACAGAATAGTCTCTGTAGATGATGATAGGTCAAACTTGTCATCACAGGCGTAACGGCCTACACAATCTGCCTGTATTCATCGGGGATCCCCGATGTTCCACCTCTCTCAGCTTCATCAGTGCATGCAGAGCCCGTCCTCAGTCTCAAGTCATCACATAAGGAAGCTGTTTTTGGCAATTACCTTTGTGTCTGTTTGTGACACACATGACTTTCACATACTAACAAGTTCAATGTAAACCAAATATTTGATTCTCACAGCAAAGACTGTACATGACAAGGGAGAGGAGTGAAAAAAATCCTAAGAGGGCTGGTCAGGATGGAGTCATGGGTCATCCAGGTGGATGGGATGCCTACTGAAAGCCAAAGTCAACAATCATGTTGGTAATGTAGCTACAAAGTTTATTGCCAACAGCTAACCAAACTGCGGCTGTTTCACAATGATAACCACACAGTAGACATCATCTTCTTTCTGGCTGGATGGCTATGTGCATCACACACAGGCACAAAATCTGTATTTAGTGTACCAAAAAACTGAACAGCAATCCTCATCCTGTTTCCATATGTGATGAGTTGGGAGTGAGAATGTTCTGGTGGTGCAGCTGTCATGGCCTTATGTCATTGTGCCTCACCAGTAAGCCAGAAATTTAAGCCAAAGGCCATTTACAAAATACATCCTCATTTGGTTGTGACAGACAAATTCAAACCTCAAAAAAAAAAAAAAGGTGTTTCCTCCTGTTTTTTAATTCTCAGCATCAGCGGCAGCACACTCATGCCTTCCGTTCCTTTAGGGGTTTTGTGTATTCAATGATGTCTCGCCACAGAGAATGCTGGAAGATCTAATCAGTCCTGCTTCACTTCACTTGATCTGCTTCCTCAATTAGGTTGCAAGCTTGCAGCTGCAAAACGCTTGTTGCTTTACATAGGTTTAGCTTGTAAAGGGAAATATTTGTCTAAGGGGGTTTTGTACTTCTTCCTACAGATCGTCTGCTTATCGGCATTCAGACATAACATTTTGCTGCCCAAAGCAATATCATCTGTGTAGAGGCTTTTTTCTCTTCTAAAGATACTACAATACTATCTCTCTTTGATCAGGTGCCAGCATGTTTGCAGAACTCATGCGCTGAATAAGAAGGGGCCTGCGAAATTTAGGGGGAATTACAATATGCCAGTTGCTTCAGAGATAGTTGGATAATATATTATTAAACAGGTAGTTTTGTGTGGCTAAAAATCCCTCTGATGAGGCCCAAGTGCAGAATGTTTTATGCCACAGAGATTATCTTTCCTCTTAGATCAGGAGTGCAATGACATTGCACATCCTGCCAGCTGATCAGTATCATCTGAGTCTTGCTAATTTGGCAAGCTGTTCTGTTCATATGTCAAACACTTCCTGCCGCTACATGCTGCCTGTTGCACTAATCCCTGTGCCCTGTTTTCCCTAGTTCCAGTTTCATATTATGTTTTTGTAGACATCTCTGACATTGTGCTTTGTGTGTATTTCACAACTCCGAAATACAGCATGCGTCTGCTGGATTGTGTACTGTTGTTCAGGGTGTTTTTATGTGCTCCACTCTGAAACCTCACACTGTTTGGACTCACTTGGGAAACACCCTCCAGCACATCTCTGATAAATACAATTGCATATTCATTTATTGCGAGGAAAGGTCTTAAATCATTTACGAAACTGCTGTTGGGAATGTGCTGTAGTGTGTCCTTTTCATTACCAATAACAAGAACATGAAGCCAGCACTTTAAAAGAGGCTCCTGGTGGACATTGTGCATTACAGCCTATGCTCCTCAGAGGAATATAAAGCTTCATTTAAGCTACTTAACAAGCGGCTGCATGCGAATACATAGAAGGAAATCAGAGGCATGCTTATGAAAAATGGATAAGTAACCAAATTTGTTCATCCGTTTTGGAAAAATAAGACCTCCCTAAGTAAAACAATCCATTGCATCATCTGGCTTCTCTCTCCCTCATTAAATTAAAAATCTCTATCTATCTATCTATCTCTCTTACACACATGCATGAAACCAAGATTAGACACAAACACAAGCAAACACATTAACATAAACACATAGGGTCGTTTGAGTACATGTCAGCACGCACTGCAGTGTTTTCATAAAACAACATAATGTGGCATAGAGAGCTGCAATGGGGTGATTTCATGTGAACTGCCTGAACAAACAGCCAGTACCAAGAGGAAGTCCCATCACGGGGGTCAGGGTTTTGTTAGGACAAACCAAATATGAGAGTGAGACCAGCGTATCAAAACAACCACAGGATAGATTCTCATTCTTCTTGGGGACAGGAAATACTTCTGCAAGGAAAGTCGATATTTTTTCCCGAATAGACACCATATTTCCCAACTGAACTGCACTATTACCAAGTTATAAGGTACACTGCACAATCAAACGCAATCAGATGCAATAGCCCTGCATTACATTTTATCTTGGTGAAGCTTTCACAGTCCAGTTTTTTAAATTTTTATTTTTTACCTCTTCAGAGGACCAATTAACCTTTATTGTCCACTTTCAGGCTGTAGGCAAAATGGTCTCACAGCAAGGCCCACTAGTGACAGCTCTGGGGCTTTCAGTCATTTCACATGATCTTCATAAGTAGATGGAGGTTTTCCAGTTTGTCATAGTATTAGCCTAGATGTTTAAATTTATATCTGTTGAACACAATAAGTACTTCTCATTCATGTGAGCTAAAAAGTTCATTTTTTTATCTCCTTATCTATCTATCTGTCCCAGTGTTATGAATGAAAATACAAGTGTGGAGGAGTGAATGATGTTGTATTATTCAAAGTAATAAAAAAGTTGAACTACCACACAGACAAACAGATGGAAAAGTTAAAAAATCTGAACTTTCAGCCCGACTCTCCTTTGACTGACTTTGTGCGCGTGTGTTGTATTTTGTGTTTGCACGTGCTGTAAGATTGGCTCTCTCTCCCTCTGTCTGTTTTCTTTCCTTTCGTTTCCCTCCATTTCATTCTTCAGAGACTGAATCATTTCTGGGATGGTGTGTCCTCATATTTCTTTTGAAGTGGATTGTTTCTTGTGGGTTTGTAATGTTTGTTCACACTTGAATGATTTTCTGTTAAGCGTGGCTGCATATTATCTTGACTTTTAGTCATGAAAGTGTGACAAAGCTTGTAATCACTCCAAGTTATTGTTCATTAGTTTACATTTCCAAATGATAACGTGGTACATCATTACAGCTTTTTTCCAGGCATCGTGACCATTTGGCAAGTCTGTAAATCACCGTCTTCCCTGATAAAAGGAGGAATATGACTCTTTGTATCGTTTTATATTTAGTTTTGATAACATTGTAAGCTCCTCTATCACTGCTACATTATGGTGCTGTGTTCTTTCCTTGCATTTTCTTGCATTATGTTTTTATTTATTTTTGCTGCAGAAATGTAAGAAAAATGTCAAATGTTCAACTTTCTAAAAGACTGGGCTTGTAAAAATGAATAGGTCTTTGGCTTTGTGTGACAATAATGGAGATGTGATCAAATCAGATTATTTATCAGGATGTCTACAGACAACTCAGCATGTCAGATTTGGGAAACTTGACTTTAACATGAAAACTTGTGGAACTGATTAAAATAAACACAGCTTCAGTGCCACTGAATGATGTTGCATTCGCTGTTTAGTGTTTGCAGACATCTTTTCTATGCAGCGTTGGTTTGTTTGTAAAGGTCAGATTTTGCTTGAATCATACATAACAAAATAACATACAGACCCAGGAAAATGCCTCAATGCATTAAACATGTATGACAGCTAATCTTTAATGAAGGAGAGGATTTCAGTAACTTGTCACACCTGTCACCAAGCAATTTCTTTCAATTTACTGATACGTGTTCTGTGCAAACCTGCCAGAGATGGGCTGACAATAAAAAAGGGCCCTGGAATTTCTTATTCTGACAAGCCTGTCAATAAGGTGAATAATCTAAATCTTGTTTTCATATAATAGGCAGCTCAAGCGGCCCACAGTGTGAGTGCTTCACATGAGCCCACATCTGCAGGTTTCAAGCCTGAGCCCTGTAAAGGAGAAGCAGCTGTAAGGAGAGGCAATGCAGTAAGATCGGTGAATAGAATTCATATCCCATTATGTGCACACAGCAGATGTGTAAATGTATTTATTGTATATGACATCATTGACAGGTGTTCACTAGTAGAAAAATACAATTTTCATCACCGCATGTCAAAGATGCTGTATAACTGTCACCTACTCTTGTGCTGTCATTCCAGTGAATGTCAGAATCACATGTTGTTGCATCTCATCAGTGAGCTCAAGCAACCGAAGTAAATGCAGATCAAATCACAGAACTTACTATTTACAGTAAAATATGAGAGACCTTGTGTTATTGGCAATAAATTGGATATCAAACACTGGGCCTATTCTACATTTTTGTTTTTAATGTCTTATTAATTGTTGAAAATGAGCACCTCTGAAACTACAGAATAAAACCAGGGCAGTGAAAATCTCTGCTGAGTCTAACAGGAACAACAACCTTGGATTGTCATTAAAACACAAAGATCAGATTGTTACTTCAAAAAAAAGAAGATATAATATAATTAAAGTAATAATCCTAATCATTTTTGTGCACAGAACCTAATTTTTGGCATTTTATATGGCTAACAGTTTCTCTGCAATTACCATTCACTGTATTTACTTTGAGTAATCACCCTTCTATATCATAGTTTTAATTGTGAGAGGCAAAATTCACATTCTTTGTAATTTTATCTCACTGTTTTTTTTAAGTTTCCTGCTCACTATTTTTACACTACATTTCTTTATTTAGTTATTAATATCAAGTTTTTTTTTACTGCCACAGCATGCAATGACCTTAATGCAGTCACAGCAAACAAAGTATTTTTGTCACCAAGGTTAAAGATGCACTTTGCAACTTTTGTACAGGCCTATAAACAAACAAGATGAAGCTCTTGATACAAAAAAAAAAATGCAATTTGCAAGAGTTAACACGACTTTCAGATGTACATTTTTTGAGCAAGAACAAAAGAGCACCATTCAGACTACATAACTAAATTGTTACCAAAAAAAGTTACTCAAGTGCATCCGTAAAGTTAACCAAGATTATAAAAATGCATTTACAAAACCAGAAAATGGCAATTTTGAACAGCAGATTAGCTAGAAAAAAAATGCAGGGATTAATGAAACAAGAACGCCCCATCACTGACAGGCTGCAAAACTACAACTTCTCGGCAATGTAACTAATTCCTGTTTCTATACCCTGCTGCTTTGTTGGAATACTCACCCTGTGTTTAGCATAAATTAGTGAATTAATTTTTTTTTTTTAAAACAGTTTGTTTTGTTGCTTTGTAAACAGATACACCACAGCTCTTTTACTGTAATGCTGCTGACAAAGTAGCTGCTCACGGATTGTTGTGATGTAGCATTAAACCATCCGAGACTGAAATCTTCAGGATTATAACTTTAAGTCTTTCTGAATAGTGAAAGTCATTGTTTGCATCCCACACTGTGTTCTTCGATATGTTTAACAGATTAGAGGGTTTTAGCTATATGCCGCAACAGAGTGGTAGGAGGCTACAGTGAATCATTGCAGGGAATTTAAATGGAAGCCAAAACATTTAACAGGGAGAAACAGCTCCCTCAATTGGAGAGGTAGGTAGAGACAGCTTTTCTGATAATCTGCATTATTATATTTTGTCTGTAGCAGTAGTGTTTTTTCCAACAACACATATTATTTGAATAATTCAGATTTTATATATTACAGTAACAGGTTAAAGTACAATCAGTTACAACAAAAAAAAATATTCCATCATTAAAGTCATGCATCAGTGGAATATTTGCATTTACATTCTTCAAAAGGTGACATAGATGACCTATGTGCCATCTGACCAGTGTTGGTAGTTGAAGAAGAGATCCAAAAACAGTGTAAACATAAATCTTACATACTTGTTTCATGGAAATCACTCTTTTCTGCCAGTTGAGCTTCTTGTTCCTGTTTTACTGATATAAAAAATGATGAATGGGGACACAACAAAAAAATATGAGAGGATCTAGAGGAGTCCAGCACCCAGTAGTACTGCCTCTATACTGACTAATAATTTGATAGAGTTGACAACTGCAAATATGACCTGCTGTCTTCGTTTTGCTGTTAACACAACATTAAACAAGATGTGCCCAGAGAATCACAGTATACCAGCCTGACCCACTGAGGCAGTGAAGAGGGAAACAAACAAACAAACAAACAAAAAAACCTAAGACATTATAGTTCTTCTGAGTCACTGGGCATCTCTGTCAGTCTTCACACTGCATGGATGAATGCACCTGGGAAGACTTTGTCCCCTTATTTATTGGTTGGACTGCAGCTGAACCCTGACTTGTCTGGAACCACTCATCTGAGCACCAGCACCATTTCACACTTTATTTTTAATTCAAACAGGGCCACTCTGTTGGGGGTGTGCATAGATTATTTTGTGAGTAGATACAGTAAACACCTCTTCTAAAAGTAATGATCTGCCATAACCTTAAACAAACTGAACCGGTTGAGCTGCAATATGAGAAATGTAGACAGTAGGACAATATTACAACATAGGTTGCAGGGCTGTGACCTGTTGATTCATTACTGGGATATCAATATGTGATATGCATTATGTAAGGGTGTGTTTGTGTGTGTGTGTTTATACACTTTAACCCCTACATTCTGTTCAGTGCCAAAGGAACCCTTGTTTGCAGTGGGCTCAGCATACCAGGACAGCACGAAATATTAGAGACAAGCAAAATCAACAATGCACCAACATCAAGCAGATTCCTTTCAAACCTCAATGGAATAGCACTCAGGGTCACTCGAGTGTGGCAGTCTTCCTCTGCCTGATCAAGACCTGTAAAATAAACAGAGAAAAATGAGAATTTTGTCAGAGCAACTGTAATACTTCAGACTCAGTAAACAATATGACATACTATACGCAACTGACTGACTGATTTTACCAGCAGTTACTCAAACAAAGTAACTGCTGACACAAGGTTGAGAAGTACCTCGACCAATGATTTACCACATTGTTTATGTAGATCAAAAGTGCCATTAAAATGGCTGATTCTTTATGTTCACATTTATTTTTACTACCGTTTTAGAGAACCTTGCTGTTTAAACTGTAAAGTCAAATTATGCGAAAAAAAACAAAACAAAACAAAACACTTAACTCTCATGTTCATTGCGTTGCTGAAACCATAAAATAAAAACTACCATCCGTTAAGGAGTAAAGTTTTGGAAGAAATGAAGAAATACTGTGTTATCAAAAACAGAAATTAATTGAAATGTTACCAAAGCAATGGCTTTTAGGGTGAGGACTAACCAATGTGTTTAGCTAACTGTGTTTGGAGGTAGTTTTCTAATCCAATCTAATTAAGAGCAGGACAGAGAGGTTACTAAGACTTTGATAGTTTTAAGGATAAAATTCTACACAGTGGAAAAACACTTAACATGTTATGTGTTAGTCCTGAAAGGGTTTTTATAAACTTTATCTGTAACCCATGAATGTGGTCTTTTATTTGTCCTTGACTTTGGAAGAAACGCTGCTGTGTTACCACTGTTGGTAGGAAGCTAGTAGCTAGACATGCTCGATAAGCTAACACTGCTTAGCCCCCTCATAACTACACTCCTGTCACTTTTGAATTTTTGGTTTTCAAGAGGATAAAATGACACTCCACATTCTTCAAATGGAAAAAACTGCTGTACTGTGCATATTGTCCTTATGCATACACTTCAGTTAGTGAAATCAAAATCTGGAAAGGCCTGTCGTGTCTAGTTACTGATGCTGATTGGCAAACTGCTTTTTGGGAAAGGGAGTTAGTAAAAGAAAAAAAAAAAGTCAATTTCTGAGCTGCCGCTTGAATCAATTAAATTGAGTTTTTTCACACTTTTGCAGTCATTTTAGGCCTGGTTAATTTCAGGTCATAGCAATTTGTTTTTAATTTGTTATTTATTAGATTACTTTTTTCATATTCAACCCTCACGCCACATTTGACAGAAAATGTTTAAAACATAATCATTTTAATGTGGGCATAAATACATAACATGATGTAAGTAGATTTAAAGTATTTTCCAATAAAGAAGCTGCTTAATTATCAGACTAGTAATTTTCGGATTAATGATTAAAACAGGGCTCATGCATCTGTAAATATGTTTTTATTAGCATAATAATCAAAAAGTTATAAGCAGTTTTCATTAATCCCAGATATGCTTTGGCAAACATATCTTAAGTATATGTTTCACTTTACCAGTGAAACTATGGCAGAGCGGCTAAGGCACTCGAACCTAGTAACGCTCTGTTCATGTGTATCTACTCTCTATATCTTTTCAAGAGGATATGATATTAATTCTGACTGCATAACTCTCTTTGAGGAAAGATATTAAAGTTTCAGAGGCTATTAATCTTAACTGGAGAATGAGAACATCACTCATTAAATCATCAAATATTTCATTCAGGACCCCATTAAGTCCACTAAGTAATTCAAAACACTGTGAGGCTCTTCATAAAACTGCATTTAGCTGCCATTCTGTCACAGTGTAACTCCGCAGTGGAAACATGACACAACTCCTGATTTACAGTTTGCCTTTAGTTGCTATTCTACAAAAGCACACTCTTCAATATAATAAATATTCATGTTTTACTTTATAAACAAGGGCACTGACAGAATAGCAGATGAGTGTTACTCTCCCTGTTATTATTAGTAATCAATTATTATTACTATTACTAAATGATAAAGTTTGTATGTTAGATCTTACTTACTGTGCTAGTTTGCAGTTGGTTGTTCTAACAAACCGTCCTGTGTAGTGAATATTACACCTGACAACATTGTTGGTGAAGTCGGATTCCAGAACCAAGAACTTGGGATTGACCTGGAGCTGAGAGACGAAGGACAGAAGACACATTAGACCTCACAACTCAGTCCAAACCATAATCACTGAGTCTCCACAACCAGCCAATTGCTTCAATAACGCTTTAATTTAAAAGGGTTGTTTGGGTTCTATTTTAAACTTTTGTCAAACTTTATGTATGGTGTTTGACACAAAAAACTACATACATTCTCTAAAAATAAGATGCTGAATTTGGGGATTTATTTATTTTTTTTGTCATTTTTTAATCTTTTAAAAATAGTCTTAGATGGGAAATCATTTCTGGGGTTCAATTACTTCCCAAATCTGACTCTTGAGAGCAATAAGCTTAGTAGAGGGATGGGTGATCATGAGGCCTAAGGCTGTGACAAAATTCACAGGCTCTAATATCAGAATCTGAGATGTGTAAGTATGTAAGTGCACCAAGCCACAGTTATAATTGGTTGCCATTTTGAGATGCCAAAGTAGAAATGAGAACTGTGAAAATGTGTGTGAAAATGGTATATGTGGCCATTTTGTGTGTGAAGTTGCAAGTTCCTTCCATGTTGTCTTCACATTTAAACAAGAACATCTTGTTCTTTACCTTTACTGAGCAATTAAGACAAAAAATAAAATTATAACTCCAAATAAATCAAAATACATCAAAACACTGTAATAATATAGTAATATGGCCTATGAGATGGATTTTTTTTTCTTTTTGCAGAATAAAATAAGATCAAGGGGCAAAAAACAATGAGATTCTCAAAATTTTCAAAATGTTTGATAGAATTTAGTTTTGTTTTTTTTACAAAGCATTCATGTAAAGTTTGGAACAAAATCTAAAATGTCCACAAAAACCTTTATCTAGTCTGACATAGAACGACCCATCAATGTGTAAATTTTGCAGCCATACTGACCAAATAAAAATATGTATGGAAAATATTGGAAACTAGAGCTACTGATCAATGAACTGCAACAACATGAAAAACTCTCTGTGCCTTGGCACCTGAAAACTTTTGTAACTGTGTAGTTTTTTTATAACTCAGATCAATATGTTCTGGTGGCGTGGACCCTCCCTGTCTTCTATCATGGGAGCCCTGAGCTGTCCACAAACTTGCGATGTTCATGCACATCTGATTCCAACTCGGCTCTTACCTTTAGTATGTAGTTTCCAGGCTTGATGTCTGTGATATCGATCCACTGGCAGTCAATGTCAGCATTATATGTATCATAGCAGCCTGGGCTCAGACCCTGAAGAAGCAGAAAGACACACATAAAGACAACTGATCTAAGCCCAAAACAGTTTTTTAAGAATTTTAAATCAGCTGTTAAAAAGTCGATATACTCTGTGCAATAAGCACAAGCAGAGTGATGAATATAAGACATCTATTAAAGTTACAACAAACAAAAAAAAGGGGGTTTACTTCTGATCAGTGCTCAGCTAAATAATAAACTTGTTCCATATTATCCATTGTTAAGTTCATTTAAAAAAGCATATCTACAGCAAATAGATATTGCTAAAAGTTATGTGTTAGGTGTACTATGCATTAGCAAATAAAGGTAAAAAGCACATAATAATTTAATGCTTCGATTTACTGTGTTACCTGAGTGTGAGCGGTGCAGGCGTAGCGTTTCAGATGACCAAAGTCACAGGTGGTGTCCTCCAGACAGAAGCTAGCCTTGTGTCCTTCTGCCACTTTACGGCCAGTGCTGACCTCCAGTAAATCATAATGGCTGAACTCATCCATACTGTGGTAGTGCCTACAAGAACAAGCAAAAGACTGTGCATGTGGTCATGTAGTTAAGGTGGGCAGTTAAAGTGTCAAATTATAATAAGTGTTATCTAAAACATATATCACTGCAGCCTCCGTAAGGCAGAGGGGCCAGTAGTCCAGATGGGCCCCAACCCTTCCTCTCAGCTACTAGGCAACTAGACAATTATCATAAGATTAAAAGAGTTTTTATTATATATATATACACATACACACACACACACACACATACATATATGTTTATATAAAATTACAACTAATGGGGTTTGTAATCTGTGTACATAAACTTCTAAAGCAGTTTTCTATATTTTATTATGCGTGTAGAGTTATAAGAAGGCTTCCATCCTCTCAGTTAAAGATGTTAGAATCTGCCTGCTCTGTGCTGCAGTAGAGGGATCCATTCATGGTTAGCTATGGGGGAGCCACACGTGTTTGGATTAAGGTGCTGATGCAATGTGTGCCTCAGAAACAGTAATTATGCAGAAATTATTGTCAGTTTATTGGGCTTCTATTCTAATTAGATTACCACTGTGTTTAGATAAGGCTGCTTAAAAAGTGTTAAAGTGTTGACGTGCTAAGATGTAACTTTTAAGACAAACAGTAAATTTATAGACTGTGTATTCAACCTGTTGACCTTATCTGTTCACATTTTTGTAAGTGATGTTGCACTTTGACTGAACACATCATAAAGTATCAAAGGACAATGGATACTAATTAATGGCAACAATAAAGTAAAGCTGAAGCACGACATTAACACCCTAATGATGTATGAATGTTGTTAATTAGCCTGTATCACTCTGCAAGATCTGAGGTGTTTGTGTGTGCGAGTGTGTGTGTGTGTGTGTGTGTGTGTGTGTGTGTACAATCTTGAGTGTGTGTCACAGGATGTGTATGCTGGTTGCAGTGTGATTGTGTTTGTTTGAACAGCTTTAGCAGCTTAGGAAAGTCTGGATTTGCATGGCCAATGATCATCTCTGAATCCCAGTATGAACTGTGACTCAGTGACTCTGTCTATGAGCTGGTCCATTTGAAATCATCTGCAACATTTACTGCTGTATGGCTTGGACCCCTCCCAAATGTCAGAGGGACCTACGATGCTATTCACTTTTTACGAGCCGGCCATGCACATAATTGCAGTTAATGCTAACTAGAGCATATTTACATGAAACAGAACAACATATTCAGACTAAAGGAAAAATCTATAATTTTGGACATTATTTATATTATTATTATATGTTTGTGCGCTGATGTTGCTTGTTATTTGTTTAATTTTCCTAACCTCTAAGTTTTTCTTTGTAATAACAAAAATAAAAATCTAATTAATGTTGAATATTGCACAGTGAAAGCTCTGTTTGAACGAGAAGAATATCATAATATGTCAAAATAATTTATTCCTGACTCTGATTTATTCCTTCTTGGTAAATATTTGTGTATGTATTCAGAAAGCCAAAGGTGGCCTTCAGAAGTCACCCTGATGTCACAGAGTACCCTTCAACAACTTGGGCAAACTATGCTTGTCCATGGCACATAGAAGTGCTTAAAATAAACCTTATGCTACCTCACATGGTGTCAAGGGAGCAAATATAAGAGAAGTTATGGAATGATGAGGCTATGGCAGAAGCTGTGGAGCAATATGACCATGAAACATGGCTGTCAGGTTTCCGAACAGGCCCACAGAAAGCACTTTGTTTGTACCATTGCTAACTTTTTGCTCCATATAACTAATAGCTAAGTCCCTACAGAATTTACATTTTCTATAGACATATAGTTATAAATATATTAGCAACAAGTAGTTCACTCTGTTGCAACCCACACAGCAGTTTAACAGGAAACTCTCCCTTGATAAAGTTCATATTTGTGTTCATGAAACTCTGTGGTCATTTTGAAGAATGAACACTTTAGATGTTGTAAAATTATATTACATTGTATCGCAACATACACATTTTTTTTTATATTTAGCTGAACCCAAACAGAAAAAAAACCCCACGTAATGCAAGTGTCTACAAAACAAAACTGTAGCGGAAAAAGGGATAATCGGTCTCTTATACTAAAACACACAAAGTACAGTAACTATTACTTACATTTTTTTTTATTAAAGTTATGATGACAGCTTATAAGGTGCAAATGATTGTGTTTTTTCTCAATCCATCACACTGATGACTAGATTGGAAAGCAAAACCTTTAAGCTGCTGTTTGTTTTGAAAAGTCTGCAAAAACGGTCTACATCATCATAGCAGTGTTCGTAAAAGGAACAACCAGCTGAAATTATACATTACATCCAGCAGTTATTGAAAGTGTTCATTTCAAGACCCCTTTGATTCTTAAATTGCACTTCTCAAGTGATGTTGACTTTAGTTGTTGTAGCAGGTGAGGTAAGCACTGGATCTTTTACAGTCAGACAAACTCAGACTATATAAACATTGCCCTTGTGCCTTACTTCATGGTCCATGTTTCAACACACCAACAGCTTTTACTGGAACAGTCATTAAAGATTGAAGGATGACTTGGAAGGAAAAGTAGGTACTTTCCACTGATGGAGCAAGTGACCATTCAAGGACTCATTCCTTCCATAGGAGAGGCAATCAGTTATGAGCGGCTCTCAGGTAGTAACCTGTCTGTTGTTATCTGAGGCTGAACACTAACTTCACTGTGAGCACCTCATAAATCACTCTTCTGTCTCTGTTTACTTGCAAATATACATGACTGTGTTAATAGACTTATTTTATGCGGAGCAACATGGGCACATGTGCATCTTGTGCAATACATGTGAGTGTATATTCAAATACACCAGGGTGGAACTGCAGGGCCCAGCAGGTTGAAGTACAGTCTTTGTTTGTATTCCCGAAACTGGCATTCATTACAGTGGCAGTCTTGAGATGATTATCTTCAGTATATGTGTGTGTGTGTGTGTGATACAGACAGAAAGAGTGCAGGGAGCAGAGAAAAAGAGAAATTGCCTCCTTGGGTTCCTGGATCCCCTCACAGACGATGTCAACTACAGAGAATGTAGTGTTGGAAGGACACATAGAGGACTTGACAAGAATAACTTGTAATCGTTATATACAAAACATTCCAATCCCTCTTCATAGTCATGAGTCATTTTCCACTTGCAACAAACAAGACTTTGAGGGTTGCTCAGATCACTGAGTTGTACAGGACCGAGAACAACAGTAGTTTCTTTGAGAACTAGTGGCCTGATATTTGTGACCTACAAAGTGCAACCAGGATGCGAAGACATACAGTATGTCAAAGGAACGCAGTATCAATAGTTAACTCAATAGTTAGTTTAAATCTGACATAATGTAATCTGTAAGGTTTTTGTACTTTAACATAAATTTCCTGCTTTTCATGACACTTAACATGAATGTATTTTGCATCTGTATCATGTTTCATGACTGAATAATGAACTGCGGTCATTAACCAAGCCTGAGTCACAGGGAGGAGTGAGTGGATGATGCGAGTGCGGCGTGCAGGATGTCACAAGGGAATCCTGGGTTCAGCTCCCATATGTATTGCGGTTTAGGCAACAAAAACACTTTGGTCATGGTTAGGAAAATTTCACATGGAGTACAGCAGCACAGTCATGCTGACTCTCACGGATAATCTCAAAACTTTAATCTATAGAATTCATGTAGATTTCAGGTAAACACAAGAAACTTGTGCTACAGAAAATGGACCAGACCCAGTGAATAGCTCCCTAAGCTTAACAACTGCCTAATCTATAGAATTCATGTAGATGTAGATGGACTCAAATTTTTTTAATGAACATTTTGTGGTGTGCATGAATCCCACTGATCATATTTAATAACAATTTCACAACCTGTTGTGACACTGTTATGCTACAAGCATGTGTACAAATAGCAACCAGGATAACTGACCAGAACAGATGACATAGGCTAATGAAGTTGCACCACTGGGAAATATATAAAACACAAGACCAAAAACTGTATTATTTAACAATTGCTCTATAACAAAATTTCTTTCAAATTTCTACCAAATTAGAAAAGTATGAGAATGATTTCCACCAATTTCCCATATTGATTGGTATAAACAAGAAGTTCTACATGGAATTCTGTTTCCTTATTTGTGTAAAAAACACATAAAGACATTTTTTTAAAGCCTGGGATACTCAAGAGGATTCTGTTCCTCCTGTTCCCTTCTTCTAAACTCCAGTGGGACGGATAGGGGTGAATTTAATGTAAAGCAAAACTGTCAACTACACAGCTTATTCAACAGCAATGTAGGGCAGGAAAGTTTATTGTGGGAGTCTGGGCTTGAGATTTTCTTCCCCTGAAGAGATTTCTTTGCTAACAAACAGTCTGTCCCAGTAACCCATATCCATGCCATCATAGCTTAAGCAGCAGTGTGAACTAGTGTCACAGATTGACAAGAAAAATGGATTGATTTGTCATTCTGATCACACAGCCAGTGGAATGATTGCCTTGGCTTTCTGCCTCCTGGGAACCACTGTGTAAATGCAGACTGATGTCAGACAGCAACAACACTGCCAATCTCCTAACAGCCAGTCGACATTCCTCTAAGATGAGGACAGTAAAGCGAAGCCTGGCACGAGAGTCAGTGGGCAGACTTGTTGAATCTGAGATAAAACACAGTCTACATGGAATATGATGTCATAAAAAAATGACGTCACCCCAAAATCACCTCATGTGCAGATGTGCCGCGACTAGCTTGCTGAATTAATTTGTATGTACTAACAGTATCCCAAATGTTTCCAACAAAGTTCAAACCCAGAGAAATCTGTAATGTTATTCAAAGCAACGGTGCGTTTCATTTTGTCGCCTGTCACTATCTGCCAGGGTAACACCACTCAGGGAGTGGGGCAGGAAGCTGGCAAACATGACTAAACATGACGTGAATAATGTTTTAATACATGACCTCGTCTGTGAACATTTCTGTCCGACTCAGCGGGTAGATTTCCACATGCGGTGTTGGCTTTTTGACAATGAAATCAACAAATCTGAAAGAACCCAAGCTACTTTGCGACATCATCAAACTGTCTTTTTTTCAAATTTTTGGACTGGGAGACCTCTAGTGGCAGAAACTGCATTTTTATATGTTTAGATGTTTTCTTCTTCTGGTGCCCATATAGATATAATAAGGCCATCTTGGGCTCTTAGGTTAGGTAACATCCAGCTCCCAGAGTAAGAGGTTGAGTGCTGCTGCTCTTATGCAGTATGAGTTAGCTTTGAACTAAATGTGTTTAGTGCATGTACATACAAATCTGTAGCAACATGTATTCGGTGTGCATGTCCACCTGTAAACCTGCTATTTTACATAATGTTGCCTGAGAGGATGCAGAGCAGAGTTGTAGTGCTCCTTATAGTAAGAAAGCTAGTCCTGAGTGGCCCAGGAAACACAAAGTATCATATCATCATGTTTCAGGCTATAAATTCAATATCGCTTACAGAATATTCTATTTCTTACAAATTTACTGTTAACCACTGCCAGATTAGCAAATGTGCAACTTTTAGACTATTGCCTAAAATGAAACTAACAACCAGATTTGTCAAATTCAACAAAATTGCAAATAAATTGTTCTGTATTATGAGTAAGCTGTCAAACATTAGAAAAAGAGTAAAAAATACAACAGCAGCTGATTTTAGAGTCAGTAAAGCATAACTAGCTGATTGGGGAAAGTCTGTTTTGTATGAAGCACTTACTGATGACAGCTATGCCACTCCCAGGTATGACGTGGCCTGTTCGGCATGAAGTCGGCAGTCCCCTTGTTCTTCACCCTCTGTGGGAATCGCAGCAGAACCCTCACATCATAGTCGGTGGTCTCAGGGCCGTATGCAGTGCTGAATGGTGGACAAATACATTAAGACAAAAAAATGGCGGCTACAAAAAGAAAGTCAGCATGTCTGTTTCTCATAGCTAAAAAGAGAAAAAGAAGCATGACTGGAAAGTCTATGAGGTCGCAGCATATCTGCTAAATATTTAATTCATTCTACAGATTACAAACATCTCTCCAAATACACAGTTTCAACATGGGGAGAGGGAACATTGTGTGTGTTTTTTTTTTTTGTGTGTGTGAATGAGGAGGCACAAACTCGAGTTCACATACCACTGACGATCTAAGCCATTTGTCTTGTGGCTGTTGTTGACAATGGAGTGTATGGCAAATTACAACAGCCCATCTGTTGGTGATTGCTGCAAACTCAGACAGGATATGAAACGGCTTTGAGGGATGGCTGTGCTTGTGATGGGAAGAGGGCAAATAGAGCAGCGACGAGGACAGCACACTTTCATCATTTCAATAGTGTCCTTAGTGCAGAGGCAGTCAAAGGACCTAGGCTCGAGGCTCAGGGGATGCTATCCGCCATCACAGAGAAATGAAACTAACGATAGCCTGTATCCCTGAAGGTGACCAGGATTTAGTTCACTTATGTTGTGCCGTTGGTCAACTTTTTCCATTATTTCTTTCAGATATTGTTGAGCAGAGCTGGTCTCATCCTGAAGGCGACATTGGAATTGTGAACGGTTCACTGGCTGGTCAATGCTACCCAAAGGTGAAGCAGCTTATAAAAAATGTTAACCTTTCTTAGACTGAGCATTTTGATGTCAATGCATGATCCGAAGGGGACAACATGGAACAGACAGCAGCCTATCAGAGGGATGGGAAACAATTAATTGTTTCCAGTTGATTTCACTTTCATGTTTTTGGAGTGCTAACCACTGAACCACAAAGCTACCTTTAAGAAAACTGTTTAAATAGAAAATCTATCACTAATATGAAAACAAAACAAATGAAAAGAGATCATATATAAGAAAGAAAATCTGAAAAAAGAATTATTTATGTACCTTGACAGGCATTTTTCCTCAGCAGCACAGCGGAGAGAGTACATGTGGGCTCTCTGGATATATGTGGAAGCCTGGACGTAGTTGGGATCAGGAACCAGGTCAGGCAAACCTGCAACAACACACAGATGGACTGCTTATTTATATTGTTGTTAGATTAGCTTTAAATAATCTACAACCTTTTTTTAAGAGGTAAAAGTAAAATAAGTAAAAAAAGAATACTTTTTTGATTACTCAAAGGAAAATTTCAACTCAAACATGATAAAAAAAAAATATATTTAACTGTTCAGTGTGTAGAATTTAGCAACATCCAGTGATGAAATTGCATAGTGCATGCAACTGAATATAGGCTTTGAATATTCCACTCCCCCTCCCCTTCCAAGCATACAGGAGATCCTACAGTCAGTGAAAAATGCAAAAAAGCCCTCTCTAGGGACAGTGTCTGGTTTTTCCTTTTTTGGACTACTTTAGAAACCCAGTGGTGAAACATGGTGGACTCCATGTAAGGGGACACACTTCCTTTTTGGATAAAAAGGCTCATTCCATGATTATGAAAACATAGTTCTTATTGTCAAGTGATTATAGACTAATGAAAAAAGACTTATGAATATTATGTTCTATTTTTGTTATATTTTACAAATATATCCCTTTAATCCTCCACACTGGACCTTTAAACATAGTTAAGTATAGTTGAAACTAAAAAACTGTGCATAGCTAATCACAGTTATTATGATTTTATTATGTAATTTTTCTTTTGCATATCCGTCATCAGTTGCTTATTACATGGTATTTATGGTGGTGCTGATGGAGGATATGATGGGCGACAATGCAGCGACATGGCCCACAGTTCAAGACTGGGTCACTCTAGAGAGAGCCATTGGCCACTAATTACTGTGCATTCCAGATTATTATCATGGTTTTCTAATAGGAAACTTTTGCTCCATAGGCCTCCAGACAGGGGCCAGTTTAGGGTGAGAGAACAGTAACATTTAGGGCCTCAAGAGTGCATAATCCCAAAAAGCAAAGATCTAAAAATAAAGTTGCAATACATTAACTTTCAGTGTTGAATACAGTTGGCTTCTCACCGCATCAGTCTTGTCTTTAGGGAAATTGTTTGTACCACATACTTCTTGCCTTCTTGGCTAATGTGATGTGATCTTCCATGACACTAATCTTAATATGAATGTGTCTCTTCATCTTAACCTTTAATACAAAAGTAGGATGACTAGTCATTTCTGCTAGGGATAAGGCTAGACCTGAAAATATCTGAGCTGCACTACAGTATCACAGAAGTGCTTTTTGCAATGCAGCCTGTGTTTTTTTTTCCTACTTTGGTTTCAGCAAACAAGTGACAGAGATGAAAAGATATAGAAAGGCATAGGTGCACAAAGATACGGTGAGAGAGCCAGACAGAGACACAGAGAGGGAGACCGTGCATGCCAGGGCGAAACAACAATGATCTCACACCACTGCTGTTCTAAAAGTGGGCCATTGCCCAAGTCTGTCAGAAAACCTGAGGAACAAGTTAAAAAAAAAGAAAGCAGGCCATGTCAGAGGGAATGTCTGTCTGTCCCATTGCCAGTAAAGGCCATGCCAGCGAGGGTCTTTGGTGTAGCTTATCACCCCTCTCTGTTTAGCTCACAAAGGCCAGACATGCTTTAATGTGAGCTTGTTCAAGCAACTGAAAGTCAAACCATCTGACCTCTAAGCCTGAAAGCATTTATAAAATCACAAAAATGATGCACATTCTTTCATTTCTCTTGCGGCGAGCTTAAACCATGGAAAGGGAAAATTATATTTTGAAATAATGGACTGTTGTCTTTTTGATTTTGGACTAACATGAAGGGCTGTAGTTACTGTCTGTTTATGGAAACTAGATAGGAAGTTTCCTATGTCATGTTTGCCCAGCGTTTAACATCCAGGTGAGTCCTCCCTCCCTGGCTGCAAGTTTAAATAAGGGCTCTGCCTCTCCGGGCAAATGTTTGTGTAAACATCCCATCTGACAGCCCTCTCTGAGGCAGACATACAGGACAGGGGGCAGCTTCCCGGGGCAGACCATGTAAACACTCTAGGACCGGTGTGAAACGCTGAGGTTTTCCAACAGCAACCTCAACCCCATTTTTTTTTTTTTTATCCTCACCCCAGGAAGGTTTTGTTCTCTGCCCCTTAATCTCTCTGAAATGTGAAATTGGGTCTCTTTCAGAGGGATAAAATGTATTGAGAAGCTAAGGCTGATCAGCTCTCGACAGCATGTGACAAAGCCACACATTAGACTCTAAGTGGGGCACGGAAAAAAAAAAAAAAAGAAACTGAATCTTGTCATGCTTTTTATGCCATCTAATAGAGTATAATAAAAGATGTGAGTGCTCCCTCACTTGACGCTCTATAGGCTGTTTGCTGCAGAAGATGGATTGGAATACTCGAAATTCAATGAGGTCATTTATAAAAATAAAAAATAAAAAATATCGAGACAACATTTAGTGATTAATTACACTCAAGAAAAACACAAATGCAGCCATTTTGTTTTGGCTAGGTGCATCCAAAGGCTTATTTATCTCCCATTCAATTTTTAGCACAAATTTGTTAAAATCTGTGTCAGTGAGCACTATAATCCATCCAGATGACCTCTGGAGCATATTAGGATGCTGATTTAACAGCATGATTATTGGGCAGGCTTCTACATAATAAAGGACCACTCTAAAATGAGCTGCTTTTTCTTGATTTGGACAATTCTTGATTACTGAACTATGGATTTCACATGAGCAGGGCTAAAAGTGTGCTTTTTCTTTTTGGGGGTGGTGGACTATTCAGTATTTTGTGTCCCATGCAATGCAACATCTCCTAACATAGAGCTTTTCAGATTATTAATTGTGGCTTATGGAATGCTGATTTACATCTCTTTAATGGTTGTGTGAAGTTGCTGGATATTGGCAGTAATGGGAATGCGCGGTCACACATGTCGATCCAAAGCGTCCAAAACATGTTCAATGGATGACATGTCTGTAGAGTATGCGGGCCATGCAAGAACTAACATGTTTTCAGCTCACAGGAATTGTGTGCAGATCCTTGTAACCATCTAAGATTTCTGGATGTACTGCCAAATTCTTAGAACCGTCACTGGAGACGGTTTATTACAAATGAACATGTAGAAGATTTTATGGACATTCCTGATGTGTGCATGCTACTTGCATCCTGCCTTAAACCTAAGGTCATTGACATTGTGTTGAGTAACAAAGCTGCGTGTTTTAGAATGTCCTTTACTGTGTCCAGCCCAAATCACACCTGCATGAAAATCATGCTGTTTAAACAGCCACTTGATATTTCACACCTGGATTATTTTGACAAAGGTGGATGGATTAGTTTTGAGGAGGGGAAGTGCTCTCTTACACAAATTTTAACAAATTTTTAAACAAAATTTAAGAGATCCAAGCCTATTGTGTGCTAAGAAAAAAATCTTAGATTTTTTTATTTCAACCCTTTTATTTCTACAAATGGGAGGTGAGCACTGTATATGTATATGTATATATATATAAATATATATACATACATATGTATATTTCAGTAAAAGAATATTTTTGTTACTGTAAATTTTAACTCTGCTAACAGTTTGCGTCACAGGTTGTGTAACTCTTCATATAGCATTTCTGTAAATTTGAAGATACATATATGCCTAAACTAATGACTGAAATAACTTCTGCTCCACCATGCAGTCTTGATGAATGAATATGCTCCAGTTACATTTTCTTTATTCTCACCTATGACCACTTGCAGTTTTGTCTGGTGAAAGTAATGAAAATATGAAAGGAACAGACGGTGTGTGGCAAAAGTTGGGGACAATATTCAGACTTCCATGGTCAGTCTTTGTCATGATATGTTATCAAGGACAATCCATTTTCACAAAACTATAGAAATGTTGGGACTGTTGAACTGACTATACTGTTAACACTGTGTAAACTGGCCATAAAAATCTATTTGCCTCATCATATTTTTTTACAGAAATTTTCAGAAAATTGGCAAAAAACAAACAAATGAACAAAAAACAAATTAATTCATATTTCCACCCGCTAACATTATGTGATTATTAGGAGTTGGTTTGTGGAGACAAACAGCCGGTGGCAATAATTTTCCAGTTGAATGCCATTGCAGAAGAAGAGGGTTCAACGAGGTAACATAATTAAATAACTGTCAAATATCAAATGGGGAAAAACAATGTAGAAAACCTAATGAAAATAAAGCATTTATGTTTTATTGTGTATTAGTTTGAGGAATGCTGTAAGCTGCTTATCCCACCACACAAATATGATGTTTCAATCTACTGTTTTAATTTTTCATCTGGTCAATGGAATGGAAGCTTTAGTAGGTTTTTAATCACGTTTGAAAGTATGACTTATTCACCAAATGTCTTCCCACTGGACAGCACTTACATTTATCAATAAAACAAACTTTTTCACCTGGACATAGGAGGACATTTTTTTCTGTGTCACATTCTCTTCATGTTGTCAGGCTGAGATCCAGGAGCATGCCTTCACTTCTTCAGCCTCGCAGCTCATGCAGAGACAGTTTGAGGTCACTGCCCCATTACAAACTCCACTTCTTTAACAGCAAAAGTGCCTTGCTGAATTATGTTAAAGCTGATGTAGGTTGAAAACCCTCGCTAACTTGATCAATCGTGCAAAATTTTGAACATTTGGCAAAACCTGGAGAATCTATTTGCATAATGCATTAAAAAACACATTACACAGCCATGTATGCTGAGTTCCTGCTCTATACCAGACTTTTAAATGAAACACTCCTGTAGCCTGACTTGGAAGTTGTTCAGCACTAAAACTTGTTCCATTGTGCAAAACTAATAATCAGTGCGGTTACTTGTAAACTTTGTTTGCTCATGGGGATGCTTACCCTACACTGTGATATTTATTCCTAGTTGTATTTTTATGCTCTGACCTTTCAGGTCACTTGTCCCAGATGAGATTAAAGTTATTGGTATTTTATTTATGGGCAGTCTACTCATTGAAATAGATGTTCATTTGATATATCAGTGTGTCATATGTTCCTTACAGTTTTTGAAAAGACATAATATTGTCTTTAACAACAGTGTTATAAATATATTTGTCTGTTGACCTTGAGTAAATCTGAAACTTGTACATTATAATAGTTATTGCAATTCTGTAACAGCTGAATGCCATGCTATGAGGCAATGCAATAAAAATGTCTGCTTTTCAACAGCTGCCTATGGCTAAATCTTTATCACAATGATTACTGGGAGCACTGAGGGATCTGCACGCATGTTGGCTTTTGTGCTGTAGAAACAGCTTCCAGCTCTAGAGTGTCTTGAATGATAGTTGCTTGGGCACACAGCACACTAAGGAGACTACGGCACGGTAAGGCAGATCACTGACTAAAACAAAAGGTAAATGTGCATTATTTAGAGGCTGAGAATCTCTTTGGAGATTCTCATCTCCTCTCAGCTCAGACCAGACCCAGCCTTTGGCAAAAAGAGCATAGAAAACTTCTCACGTTGTTTGAATTCAGCTAAGTCATTTTTTTCCCCTTAGCATAAACAATAAGCTCTTCCTGCAGTGATTATGAAAGTCTGCTCTGTTACACAAACCTTTTTCTTAGGCCTTCATCTTGCATATTTTGACACTCCTCATTCTTCCCGAAAGAACTAAATATTTCTTTGATTTCCTGTAGCTCAAGCAATAGACCCCATGTGTTACAGGGACTTTCCACACTCTCCCTCCCCCTCAGAGAGTGGTGAAGTACTGTATTCCCCTCCCTTGTTTCCCCTTTCCCGTCCTCAAGCCCAGAAGGCAGCCACTGCACACCAACACCCCCTGTCACTAGCTCCCCTATGAGGTCACCACCACATTACCAAACTACACACGCCTTATGAACCAGTTTACTTTCGTGTGGTACAGAGCTCCCCACACAGAAACACACAGTTTGCCTGTGTTCTCTGCGCACTGGCAGGGATTGCTCAACACCTGGTTTCAATAAGAGCACAAGTGGGAAAGGATGAACCTTGCTTCCACTTTGCTTTGTTTGTAAACTGAAAAAGAGGTTGAACTTTATGCAGCTGTTTCATTCTGATTACCTCAGATCATCTGACAAATATGTAAGAAGAGTTTTGTAAAAACATGATTGTATTGATTGATTGATTGAAGGGGTGGAGAACTCTATAGTCCCAGGGGTTTCACATGTTTCAAATTCATATGCACAATAATAACAAAAGTCACATGGCAACCTTGGCTTTTTTTTCCCCTTGAAGACAGAAATTCCTTGGGTGAATGATCAAAACTGAAAACGATCCTTGTTTTTACTGAAAAAAAGTGCTTCAGAGTTTTCTCTAAATGCATCTATCATCCACAGCCTGTCTGAATATTCTTGGCAAAAGCTCTCAAACATAATTGGAAATAAATGATATGCTGTGTTAGATCATTATAGGCAAGCAAAAAGTTTACTGCACCTCTTTGTTCTGGTCTGTACACACTTCCAACATTCATACTGGGGTTCTCAAGAGCAGAGTTTGGAGAATTTCTGCCTGGAAGAATGGGCTGAAGGAAAGGAGGCTGGGGTCTTCCAAAGGGGGGAAACTGCTCGTACTGAGGGCTCCTGACTGATGGTTGACCAGCTGATCCCGTCCTGTCCACTATCACAGGCCCGGCCTGGTTGGCGTCAGGGGCAGGGACAGCGGGAGCCGAGTCCTCGTTGTAAAGACTGTGGGTGTATCTGTGGTCCAGACCATCTGTCAACGGTGGGTGGGCAGCACGTGCAGGCACCACAGGATTGGGTCCGTAGCTATACGTCTGGTAGTAACGGTAACCATCGTCACTAAAATCAGAGGGAGAGCCTGGGAGAACTGGGGCCAGACCACCTCCATACCCTCCTCCAGTATATCCCTGTCCAACACTTTGCCCTCCACCTCCATATCCTCCACCAACAACAGGCTGGAAAGGCGGCTCGTAGCTCCTGATTGGTCCCTCCACATAACTAGAGTCATAAGGTAATGGTTGGAATGGAGTCTGCGGCGGAAACGGATATTGTGGGTAGGACGGTATACTATAAGAGGATGAAGAAAAGGAGGATGAAGATGAGGATGAAGATGAAGATGAGGAGCCTGTGGATGGTCTGAAGCGAGTGCTAGATGAACTTTGGAATTGGCTACCACCTGTGCTGCCTGCAGTTTGTCTCCAGTTATCAGGCACTTGCCCAAAGCCAAAAGGATGCCGGGCCTGCCCACGGACAGTCTCAGAGGACCCTCTTGATGGGGCCTGCCGGCGGACATTGCCTCCCTGAGGTCTACGTGAAGAACGTGGACGTGCATCTGCCACAACTACCCTGGGACCTCTGTCCTGGGCCCCCGCCCCAGCGGGAACATATTCAGCTCCACTGTTCAGCAGGCTAAACACCTGGCCATTGTTCTCCCACTGAATCACCTGCCTCCAAGGGGTGGCAGAGCCATCCTGTCCCTGACTTCGACCCTGACTCTGCCCCTGAGTCTGTGTGGCCACCTGAGCCTGGCCCGAGCCCAGCAGGAAGAATACCAAACATGTCACAACAATAGGCAACATACCGGCTCAAAAGACACTACAGCTCACCACACAGGAAAAAAATCCTTTCAAGTCCACCAGCAGCCGAAACTCAAACCACCTGTAGCTCTATCAATAAAACATGTGTATCCTCTTCCCGTGGGTACAGCTTTGGTGTGAGTGTTGAGACAGATGCAGGGTTGAAAAGTATGCCTGTGGTTGAGTGCATCTGCAGGTCTTCACTGCCAGCAGTAGTGGAGGTTGAATGTGCATTCAGGAGCAATCACACCCAGGAGAGTGAAAGTGGGCTTTAGATGACCCACTGGTGGTGTTACCGTCTGTTAGTGCTATGAGAATATGTCCTGACTTCTCGTCGATCTGCTGGCTCTCCTGTCAGTAGACTGAGCATTGCTCTCTGCCTTCTAGAAAGAAGCGCCTGTGCACTGCCCGACTGCAAGCTTCTATTTGCCTGATTGCTTACAATGGGCTGTGAAAAAATCTCAAACTTTTTTTTAAGAGGAGGTCCCACATGGCCCTAGTGCTAGTGATGTTTCCTGGCCTACAGCAGTCAGTGCTCCATGAGGCTTCCAGAGTCAACATTACCATCTGCAAAGGCATTCAGACATGTAACACATCTCACTTTCAATTGCTCCAATCCTTTTCTCATCCTGTACAAACACAGATAGGTACGACGTGACCTTGTTTTATTTCAAAGGTGCTTCAAAGGCTGATTATGTTGTTGCTTCACATTTAAACCTTTAAAAATTACAACAACACTGTGCAGATGGGAAATTACCTAATTGGTAACAGAGGCATCCTGTCTCAAGGAACCAGTGATGCAATCCAAACAATAAACAACTGGTTCTTTCTTAACTGAATCCTCCTGTGAAATATATTAAAAAAGAGCTCTGGTGAGGCACAATAAGTCATTGTGAGTTTTGTTGCATGCTCAGTGAGCAAATAATCAGGATTTATTGTCTGATAATACGCAATCTGAGCTCATAGAAATAAAATAATATCACCCCGTCAACACAATTCTTTGTTTATGTGGTGCATTTCTAAGGAAATCTGTTCTGTATACTCCACCCTAAGAAATATCAAACTGAGGTCAATTAGCAAAGTGTTCAGAGCCCTCCTCCCACCAAACACACACACACACACACACACAAACATACATCAATATCTCTCCACCCCTTATTTCCCTTGGTGCTTGTAGTACACTGAATGCCCAGAGACTTGCATACATGTTGAGCTCCCAAGCAAGACAACACTGTGTGCTGCTGTCTGTGAGTACTATCAAAGCACTGTTGCACTCTGAGACCTTCATTTATTCAAATGTTCTGAGAAACAAGTAATTAGTAAACACATTCATGTGGGCTTGGTTTCTGCTTGCCTGTATAGAGTACAAGCAGGCAGAATCAGACTTCCCTCTGTTATCAAAGTCAGCAGTTTGCAAGGTATTTTCCTTGGCATGGCTTGCATGGGCAACGGCAACAATGTGCCACAGACCAAAGAGTAGAATAACATTCCTCCAGGGGTGAGCAGTCAACATTCAGTCTGCCTCTCTGAAACAAGATTCAGAAAAACAACCTGATGCACACATACTTATTTAAATTTATATCCTTTCCAACAAATTCAGTTCAAACTCGGCTTTATTTGTATAGAAACTTTCATATAACCAAAAGTCATAGGTGTCCCTCATAGCAGAGGTAAAACCACACAGACAAAAGTAAAATAAAAAAAACACTAATGAAAAACAAGAAAAACTGTTTTGTAAAGGTAAAAATTGCAGCAGCAAATATTAAAATAGCAAAATCCAATAAAAAGTCTTTAAAAAACACAAGGAATTAAAAAAATGAATTAAAAAAGGATTAAAACTTGAATTTCACTGTAAAGTATTGGCCATTAGAGTGCAGCAGTAAGAATTTCTGAAGGGCATTCAAGACCCCATGTACTTTATGCCTGCACTGTATATTTAATATGATATTTTACCATCAGTTTAGCACGACCAGCATTTATTGTTGCCAAGTGACAGGGCAGAGAGCTATATCTTCTTGTTAAATTTATTTTCTCTTTACTGGCCCCTTACAGCGTGCTTACATCTTTTTACTCTGATACCTTATGAGGGGTTTTCACTTCAAAGTGACACAAATTAGAGAAATTCCTTGTGGAAGGACAGTGTCGGATTCTTTTGAGCTTATGCTGTCGCCTTGTTTAGCGCCTTTTAAAGCCAGGATTTCTTCTATCTTTTGGATAAGTCTTGTTTTCATGGCCTTTGTATTACATGCTCTTAGACTTATTTTGGGTTATATTCAGCTTGAGGGTTTTTTCTTAATTACAGATTGATCCCAGAGGATTTTCCTCAGAGACGGAAATTGCTGCTTTAAAGAGGCAGAGCAACATTGAGCCTCAGTATGCCTTGAAATCCTGTCACTGAGACATTCCACAGAGATTAGTCTAAGTTGTGAGGCAAGGTTGGTTGTTTTTGTGTAACTGCTGTGTGTGTCTCCTTTCTGCTGCAAACACCATGTACTCTGTGAAGTTCAGTGAAAGAACTCATTGATCTGAGTGACTATGCAGCACAGGAGGAAAGCCCAGGGAGTAGGTTTCCTGCTGAGAGCAACCTTTAGCTGCACAGAATCAGATCTAAGGATGCTCTTATATACTTGCATTCATTCTCTAAGTCAATGCAGATAGTATATATAGGTTCTAAGATATTATTTTAGAGCACAGCTATCACTTATTTAGTCTAGAATTCTCTTAAATAACATATTTTGGGCAAATATTAAAAGATATGATACATCTTTGTGTCACATGACTAAAAAATGAAGAAGTATTGCACTGTGTTGCATCTTTTCCATCTTAGCTAAATAAGCATCTACCCTGAAAACAGGGACCAAACATAGTCTTGTGATCAAGCTAACAAAGTTTTAAAATGGACAAAAGTAAAGATGGAGGCAGCCAACGTGATACTATTCACTGGTTTGATGACTGTTGTTCTTTAGCCTTGAGTTTGGTATAATGCCTGTCACCATCTTAATTATTTTAGAGCCAGAAGTGGCCATACATGGTCAAGAAGGTGAAAAAAACCCCTTAAATTTGCAGATAAGGAAAAGTTTCCTTTTGCTATTAATGTATATTTTTACCACATTGTATGATATACTTAGAACAGATAGATGAAGAACATGCAGAAAAACTTCCAGGATTATAATTGAAGCCAGTGTAGAACAGCTGCTGCCCTACACATAACACATACACTGCATTTAAAGGGTTGAATGGAAAAATGCAGCTGTGGTTCAACAAAAATATTTAGTGAAAAAACCAAGACTTCTGTGGTTTGACCACTTCTAGTAGTTACCTAAGGCAGCTTGTTTTATGCAATTTATCTGAAATTACCATATATATACACATCCAGTGTAAACTTATTGCAAACTGAAGCAATATACATGAGCAATGGATGTTGCCAAGGGGGTCAAACACAATTCTGAAACAAACTAATCCTCAGGAAATGAATTTGTGTATTCAATGTCAGACATGATGATAAACCGCACTTCCTGAAGTCGGTTAAGAATTTGACTCATTCAGCATTTTGTTGTCCTACAGCTTCCCTTTCAATCTGCAATCTGCTGGAAAAAGGAAACATTAAAAGATTGCTGCGGCTGCATTTTCTGTGGAATCTTTTTCTAACTATTTCGCAAATCATTTTTGGGGTCATGGTGTGGATTTTTCTAGTACGATTGATTGGATTAAATCCAAACACTGAGGAATATGTTGTTGTTTGAAAACTGATCTGATCTGATTTGTCACGTAGGTGTTAAAATAGGTCTGTTAAATGGTTCAAACAGATACACAAAGAAGTGTGTTTGTTAGTTTGCAATACAGCTAACATCCAGCTCACTGACTTACAGCACTATAGCTAAATCTAATAAGCAAAAATATCAATGCAAAAAAAAAAAAGACAAAAGAGAGCATAGGCACTTTGTGACAGTAACAGTCTCAAAGGGAGACTTGTGGAAACACTGAACCACAAATGTATCTGTAGTTTGACTCTGTCATAACTGTTGCCTCCAGAGGAAAACATCAGCTCACTTGTCTTTCATCTCCCTCGCTCTACACTGTCTCTAATATTAAATAATTACTTCCATTCATAATCCTGACTTCCACTTCGCCACGGCAGAGACAACAGCTGAGGTTGGCGATTGCAAGCACATTTGGTCATACCGTTGCAGCAGTCAGCCTTTGAAGTACCCACCTGCTTTCCATTAATTTAATTTCATTCAAGGAGAGTCATCAGGCACCTGCACTCTGTTCTTGGCTCGGCATCAGATCCCATGAAACAGAAACGATAAAAATGCCTTCAATCATTGGATGATTTGAACATTTTTTTCTTAGAACGACATGAAAAAGCTTGTGGTCTTCTTTTTTAGATACCAAAACCCCAAGAGAAGGATTATAATACACTTTCCACTGCATGCATTTTGGATTTTTTTTCTATGAGCAGTTTTGTAATTTAGTGATATGTTTCTTCACTCAAACAGGCCTCAGTTATGAGGTCTCACTGTAAATATGTGTCATGTTCAATTTCAACATTACAATACACACTAAAGCTGAAACCACTGCTCGGAAGATAAGGATCAAAACCACCACTTACTTCACAGTACATGTTATAGGAATATGTATAATTTTGCATGTGCTAGAATAAAAAACAGTGTCTTATATAATACTGCATGTTTAATTCAATCAAATTATGCCTCCAATCCCCCTCTTACTAATTAAGATGCAAGCACCAAGATTTTCTTAATTATTCCCAGAGGGATAGTTTCGGACATTTTAAAGCTGCTTACATGATTTAGATTCTTATACTAATCAATTGGATCATCAAGCGGAAGTAAATGTACAGGTGTGGAGATATATATATATATATATATAATTAGTAAGTCATATAGATAAGTTAATCTCTGCTATTCTCCTTAATATAGGCAACATAAATGCATGGAAAAAAAAACAAAAACAAAAAATATATTCTTGCTCCATCTGTAACTGCACTAAGCTGACAGAACCTACACAATACAGCGTACTAAGGAGAGGGGTGGTGAAAATTGGTATATAAGAACGGTGAAAGGAGGACACAGAGAGATAATTGCCTAACAGGTACGAAGCTTTGACAATGGCTGCCCTCCCTACAACGCTGTGACGTTGGGGGGGAGTGATGTGATTAATGTTCATCTCTGGTTGAGGTTAGCCAAGGGAACCAGCTGTTAGTGTGCTTTTCTGGTGTTGGTAAGTATGTTACATTGATGAAAAAAAATCCCCATGGTGTAGCAAAGAAAATCATCCAGTTGAGCAAAGCACACATATGCATTAACACGCACACACTGGCTCATAGAGCCATGATAACAGATTGTATGTATTTTGAGATCCTAAAGCTTTATTATTTTTCTCACATTCCTTTCACAAATCATTCAGGCTTAATGAGTTATGAGCACCTTCACTTCCCTTGTTACCATATAAATGTCCAGATGGACCTTTAGATGGTGTTCACTTCTCACCCAACAGAACCCAGGCTGATATTCATCTGCTCATCTGATCTCTCTGTTCTAGCATGAGCTCACAACCTGTAACCCTCATCTCACACGCAAACTTCAGAAGCAGGGGCTAATTTCAGCTTGGATCCCCTACAATGGTGGCCTTTTGCACGCACACACCTCAACCTCGAGGGAAGGACACGGAGGCAACACACAATCTAAATCAGAGATTATAATGCAAACAGCCCTGTGGGGCTCACTAATGACTAAGGTGAGCCTGAGATGCAGCTCGAACTCTTCTTTGGAATATCAATTAGGTCTCTCAGGGACACCGAGATGGAAGGAAGTGACTGGCATAGTAAAAGCCTACCGCTCGTCTGTGGGCACCTCTAGCACACACTATGCGCCACGATGAGTGCCGGAGGATATCGAGCAAAAATGAAAAGAGGGAAAACAAAGTCAAGACGGGTATGGTGTTGTGGGAGGGGGCAAGTGATGCAAGAGGGAGAATTCCATTGTCATGTGTTTCCCAAAGAAAGAGAAGCCTGTAAATTTGTAGGAGCAGCCTATTCAATTAGCTCCAGAAATCCACAGCTGGTCCCCAGAGAGTCATCTCCACAGATGTGTTGTGCTCTGTTGTCTCCACATCCCAGAGAACTACCCTTCCTCTGTTCACTCTCTCTTTCTCTCAAATCTCTTCCCCCATCTTTGTTACATTCTCTACACAACACAACAAGGTCCTAGTAATCAGATGCTGGCTGAGCTGGGAGACAGAGCGTAGAGACAGACAACAGGCTGAATCTGAAATCATCTCACACCTCCGCTTGATATTGTTCAAGGAGAAAGTCATCAAAGGGCCCTTCTCTGTACAGACACAAAGGCAGGCACACTCAAGCACAACCACATTCAGAATAGTATACAAAAATAATGGAAAACCCTTTGTTCAGTGGATTTGTGAAGGTGTGGAGAGAATTATCTGTTAGAGGGCAGGGTAATGGTATTATGCCATTAGTGTAATACTCTACCAGTACTGCGAGCAAATGAGGTATTTGAACATTTTTCATAATTTTTTGATACAATGGGGTCCTTGATTTCAGACAGAGGCATTCAAACCAATTTTTAGCCCACAAACGGCCGTTTTGCTTGCTGAAGTGACAGACTTTATCATTTATGGCTTGCTAGCCAAGGAAACAAGTCTCCAAATGCTTCTAGCTGTTGAAATTTAATTTTAACATAACCTTATTTTAACTTTAAACATTATAAAAGGAAAGGCTTTCGGGAACCAACTTATTTGTTTTACAAATAAAAAATGATCTCAGGTAATGTAAGCTTTGGTTACTGGAGTTTCATGGAGTTCATTGAGTTTCAGCTTCCTGCCAGCACCCTGTAACCAAAGGTGTTAGGATTTAACAACACTGGGGGCTTAGCCCAGCTGAGAAGTCCTGAGACAACGGCATCATTTTCAAGTTATGTCAGAGCAAAAAAGAATATGACGAGCAGCACTGTGCTTCAATCAGATTCCGGTTAGGTCCATAGGCTGACTTTCACAACATACATTTTTAATAAACAAATTGAAGGCAATCTAAGCAGTTATATGCTTGTGTTGCTGATGCTTTGTTCAGTTTTAAAGAATCAACCAACACTGATCTTATAGCTCTGCTTCCATCGTGTGGAAAGGACTCCTTATGAACTGTGTCAACTCTGTGACTTATCTGTCTATCTGACCTCTACTTGACCTTATAGCTATTTTAGAGTCTCGTCTGACTGTCCCACTCCTCTTCTCCTCTGTTCTCTTCTCCCGTTCTCTTCTTCTTCCTCCTGTCCTTGGACCAGATGTGTAATACTCTGTGTAGATCCACGACTAAAGCTGTGAATGCTTGAATACTCACAAAGACAGACGTGCATATGCACTCTTTTCGTCAGATTTAAAAAGTCATTAGGAGGCTACATGCCTGATCCTGTTCAAAAAAACTTCATCATCTTGGAAAATGTTTAACACGCAAAACTTTCATTTCCACTACCACAAGTTTCTATAATTTCAAATGGTAGAAATGCTCTAAACCAATTCTTTACACATAGAAACTTGTACACGGTCCAGCACGCAAATCTGTCAATGAGAAGAACAGAAAAGAAGAAAAGTGATACTTTTGGTGGTAAAATACTGTAACAAGCAAGTGTGCCTTAAAGCTCAAGTTTTTATAGCATTTTACCACTTACACTGAGTACATGTGTACCTCATTGTGGTAATAGTTTTAACATCATTGTAATACCTCAGATTATCAATGAGTAATTCATAGAGCTCATATTTAAACAACATTAAAAATGCTTTGCAATTTAGAACCAAATAAAAAGTTTAGTAACGGGGAAATTGTGGTTTCAATGTAAATAAATAAAATGTAATAAGCAAAACATAACTTTGAGACTAATTTTATGAATACACCTCTGAGGAACATTTTACGGAATTTTGTGCAGACCGCAAAATAATAGATAACCACTAATAACACTATGGCTGTCTCCTGAAAACTGTGTATGCATACTTCTGACTGCTGGTCTGACTGCTGGTCAGAAGTATGCATAAGGTTTGCACATTCTTATTGCATAAACAGTGTGTGCCTAATGGTTTTAGAGCCACTGAGTTCAACTAGTTAGCGTGCTAAAGGCACCTCTCCTTCACCAGCCGGAGCTTATAGATGAGACAGCCAGTGATACTCAAACGTCCTGACTCATCTGTGAATACAGCAACAGGAGATAACTCCCTCTCTTTCTCTAGCTTTGCATATGCCTCATTGCTTTCATCACTGTTTTTTTTTTTTTTCTGGAAAAGCTTCTTATATCCGTAGCCTTCCCTTTGTGAATTAGCCAGCTCGCTACAACCAGATGCCAACAATGACAAGCTTTGTAACCGGTGAGCTCCCTCTCTTTCCCTCTCTCATGATCACATAACATGTAGCCATACCCGGGGCACCCAGGTTTGACAACAGCACTGCCTGTCTGTAATGTGTTTTTGTGGAGCTACACCATGCGCAGACTATATGCAGTATCCTATAGCATGCCTTGTTCCTTATATTGTCTTTTGATGTTTTTTACATATAATGTATTTATACCCTCATCCCTTGTTGTGTTAAGTGTCATTGTATTGATTCTATACAAAACCCTGAATGTGATTGGACATACATTAACCACTATCTTGTGGTAGCGATGAGTAGCAGAATTATCTATGTATCTAAAAAATTCAAAGATTATCCTTAAGTTTTTGCTACATCTGTAAGTCTCTCAACCTCTGTTCCGTCTCGCCCCCTCCCTTCTCAACCAGACACAGTGATTGATCTGATACGCCATTGAGTCAGATTACATTATGCAGTTCTCACTGATAAGAGAATAGCGAAACAACTATTTTCTTTTCCCTTATCTCCTTCAAGAGGCTGTGTTTCTAAAAGGAGAACTAGGCTCCCTGGCCAGCTATCATTATTCATTTTGATCCGTGGCCTTCACTACTGATTACATTTTATTGGCTCAGAAATTTCACACCAATAGTCAGGAGTAAGACTATATATCTTTTTTTTCTTACGGATAAAATCCCAAATATCACATGAAACTGAGTTACACAAGAAGAGAAATTGCTCAGAAAACTGAAGCATCTTAATCATTTCGGTCAGGTGTTGAATGTGGAGCTTCTTTCTGAAATTCCACCTTTAAGATATTGTCGGTTTTAAAGTCAGGGGTTAGAATGGTGAGGGTGGGAATTTAAGCCCCATCAACCCTCTAACCCTTTGGTAAGAAACCAATTGCTTATCCTGACATTACCCCTGGGGAATAAAGGCGTCTGATGTTTATTATTAAGACAGATTACAGCAGAGAAAAAACATCACTTCAAATATGAGCCACAACTGAGATTACCTATTGAAGTTACTATATAATACGAAAATCAAATTTCACATTGATTTAAGAGCCAAAATAAGAACATGTGGAATCAATTTTAAACTAATAGATGCTGGATAGTCCCAACAGGATGACACAATATCTGTGTTACATATGCTGCAGTCAGAGGCCAGCGCTTAAGTGTGTTTTTTTTTTTAAACCATTATTTATCCTAGGAGGGTTGTGCTGAGAACATTGCTCTTTTGCAAGAACGCCCTGCTTTCCAGTCACATGCAGTCATACCTAAAGGCTGCTCAGTCCAAACACAGTATCTACTGTTGGTCTCAGTCCAGCTTCACTAAAGGCTTTTGGTGCCTTGCTCTAGAGCACTATAGGGATGTGTTTCTCATTGTAGAATGTATGTAATAAATATTTCACTAACACATGCTGCCTTGGCCCTGTGGACCGGCAAAGTATTTCTGTAATGTATGCTGCTATGCAGGGTCAATGCCAAAGTGCTTTAGAGAAAAGAAAGAGAGTGAGAGTGCTCTGCAAACCCACAGCAGAGGCCGAGCCAAAAAACAACTGGAATATTTGCTCTGGGCTGCCTGATTTAGTGTTCTGGCATTTTGGATTAAGGTGGGCAGGTTAAAACACTTCCCAGGCATTTCCTGATGATCACATTGAAGGCGGATAAAATGTTGGCTGCCAGACAAACTATGCAAATGACCTGATAAGGGTGAAAATATAAAGTCATGCTCTCTTTCCTTCTCTGTCTTCCACCATTGTCCCATATGTAGCAAGACAAATAAATGGAAAAAGAGGATGTTAATAGCATGCCTTGTCTGATGGTCAGTGTTCAATAGCCTTACATGGTTTTCTTGTTTCTGCCTTTTACTGTTGCAGTGGAATGCGCCTCAACTTCCCCTCACAGCTACATGACAAGGATACCAACAAATCGCTGCCCCCTTGTGGGTCCTTTTATGGGGGGCTGTGGGGGGCAAAAGAATGCTCAGGCACTGATGCCCCCTTTAGATGTTTGACAAGGAAATGTTGTCTGAATAATATTAATCTAAACCACAGTTTACAGAGCAAAGTGTAGTTCTGCAGCTTTTAATGGTACCCAGAATTGTTACCTTAGACCTGTCAACGAACATCCTATCATAATCCTTTCACAATTTTTTTTCAATCTTGTTTGTGTCAACTGTAGACATGGATAGGAAAATCCTCTTTGTTATCATAAAGATAATCTGAAATAAGTGATAGGATAACTAGCATTATTCACACTTTAAAATCCTGATAATGCACAAGTCTTATCTGTCGCTTAGATGAATAAATTGCACTGTGTTCGGATAATAATCTCATATTTTGGTTTTGTTGGTGAAAGATAAACACAAAGCTATAATGGGGGGACAACATGCTGCCTTATGTGGCTCCTTTCGGGGTGAGGGTGACGGTACACAATGAGACCTTTAAGTGGCACTGCACCCTCTGATTTTATCTGGCATCTACTAAATATAGTTTACAGTGTAGTTCTTTATGCAAACACTTTAGCATGGAAATGGTAGACTTTAGCACTTGTCAACACATCTATAACTGAGTTTTTATTGTGTATGAGCTTCCCTTGGCAGGCATAATAACCCTGAAATGCTGACTTGGGATTTGTTTTACCAGACCTTCCTCTTGTTAACTATTTTCAGTCCAGCTCTGAATTAAAAAGCTTTTTCAGTACTTTTTTCTTTCTACAGCACGGACAGCTTTGTAACACTGATTCATATCAGCATAATTTATTTGGTGCTTTACAATTTACAATTCAGGAAAAAGTGCTCATGAACGACTACAGAGGGCCTCCGTGGTTTTTCATGATACATGTTGGAACAATTCAATCTCTGATCTATGTTTCCAAGAAAGAGAAATAATTTAAAACGTAAAGTTGTAAACTTTAGGTAAGAAGAACCCACTCCAAGTGCATAGTGTATATTTCTTTTTGCATCTTCAGTGTGCCCTTTGCAGGAGGTGGGAATTCTTAACCAAATAATAAATATATGTACAAAGAAATCAGTGCAGGAACAACTTATTATTCTTGTCATGGTATGCTTCTCGGGTCTTTATCAAGCTGCAGCCTCCCACCCCTATTTTCCAATACCGTACCTCTCACCCCTTTCAGCCCCGGCGCCTGGATTCTCCTCCTCTTGCCAGATAAGCAGACTGCCCTTTCTTCACTGGGGAAATGTGAGAATAAGAATGCAGGATTTGTCCTATGAGTTAAAAAAAAAACATAAAAAGAGAAGAAAAAAAAACAAAAACAAAAACAGGAGCCTGGCTCCTTGTCCTGCAGCTGAAAATGTCATCCTAGCCCTGCAATAAATCACATGGGGTTGTGATGTGTTTACTTATTACAGTGAGGTGCATCGCTGTCATCCACTCTCTTATTTACTCCCCTGGCCCTCTGAACAACAGCCCCCCAACACACACAGCCATTTCTCCTATATTGCTGTCCCCCTCCTCTAATTTCACCTATCTCATTCAACGCAGACAGTAGGTGTGTGTCAATCTTTACATATGTATAATCCAAGCATTTGTTTAAAATCACACATAACACAGACTTTTGTCTGAAAAATGTCAAATCCAGCAAAATTTTTCAAACACCAGATGATAAAATGGAAAGCCTTTACCTACAATGCCCCAACAAACATTTGCTGCTATTAAGAATGGTGCAGTTACTATGTAAGTGTTTTAACAAAATGGCACCAGGCACCAAAACCAATTCACAGTTGAGCCAGAATAAGGCACACTGTCTTTATGTGGAGATAGAAGCTCTTGTCAGAGGACACACAGCAAAATTGATGGTATTAAACACAAAGCCACTTTTCCAAAAAGAGCAAAATCTATTGAATCTTCACTTTGTTTCACTCATCATTGCTGAGCTGATGTCATTTGGAAATCAAAGAGACCTAAAATCAATGGCAAACATTGTTTCCCCAGTCTCACATTAGTCTATCTGCACTGGTTATTTAACACTGCATTATGTAAAATAATAACTAATGCTCTCTCCTGTTGAGCTCCTTTTAAATGAGGCATCTATCCTCCTCCTGCAAGATTCTCAGTGTCAATATCGCAATATTAGGAGAAGGGGGTTTTCACTAGGCAACCATTAGATGTGAATATTTGTCGATTTGTGAATGTAAGGCATGTGATGCTGCTTTGCGAACTCTTTTCCAGGGTAAGGAAGAAAACACAAAAACACCCAGCATTGTTCATGTAATTTCTGTTTACTCTGAAGAGCCTCCCAGGGGTTAGAGTAGGGCAGAGAAAGGAAGTGTGACATGAAATTGGCAGGATTTTGACAAGAGTAACTGCAGGCAATTACATTTGAGCAGCTCACCAGGGAATTGGAGGCTATAACCTGTTGTTGGGACAGAGCCATCACTAAATATGTGGCCACAGACAATCCTGCCTGATCTGTGATTTACCGTTCCTTGCTTTTACCTTCAAATTTTCACAACTCCAAATACCTGCTGGTTTTCAGCATTATAGCAACCTAAGAAAACAGGTCTAACTGGGACACACTTAATGTCCTATCAAAATTTATAGCTTGCTACTATATGTGTAATCTATCTTATCAAAATATTGATAAGTAAAACTGGGAGTGCAATCAGCACACTTTTTTAAAATTTTTATTTCAATGGCAGGTAATTTAATGGAATTTAATCTTCCACATGCTGAGCCTGTTGAAGGGATTTCTGTGTACACGCAAGTGAATATTTGTGTGTATGTGTACGAACACTATCTACCCTCTCTATTTGAAGTTACTACAGCCCTCGTGCCCTCCCTCCAGCTCATTTCATCTTGGATTAGTCATGGCGGCTGTGGCTGAAAGATGCTGCAATACTGAGGGAAGAGAACATATGACTCCTTTTTTCCTTCCTCAAATCTTGTTTTTTCTCTTTGCACCAAAATACTAACCAAATTTAGATTCTGCATATAGGAGAATTCCATCCAAAACAGGCTCCACCTTCTACTGGACTGGATGGGTAATGGCTCTATTAAATCACAATCATGTATTCGCCCACAAAATTTGCACATGTGTAGCCAGCAAAGCAGGATGTGTCTGTCAAATACATGCATTTCATTTTAAAAAGCAGCAAGCCACTATCCGCCAACCTTATTCTTCAATGATGACAAGCTTGCCCACTGATCTGCTTTTTGCATGGATGGAGTCGCTTCCTCAAGAAGTTCACTCACACTTCTCACATCAGTCTTATCACTACCACTGACCTGCAGACTGACTAAAATCACAAAGACATCTCTTTTACAGAAGAAGGTGATAATATTTCTTAGTCATCATGTGCAGCTTGATCAAAGATGAGGTGCAACATTACCACAATATGATAAGCTGGAGACAGTGTTGGCATAGCCAAGCACCAATAGCAGCAGCCAAAACCATCCCCGAAACCACAAACACAGAGACATTACATTCCTGGCTTCCTTGTAATCGGACCTGTGCAGCTTGCACTGAGGTTTGTGTATATGAGGTTTGTAATGTGGCACAGTACAGACAAATCAGTAGATCATAAACGTAATCAGACCTGGTTTTAATTTACTGAAAAAAGCCACGACAGGAGGCAAAATATCTAGGGGAAGTGTTGGATTCAGCAAAACTCTTGGCTTCTCAATTGGATCTCGGATGGAATTTGGAAAGATATGTGTTGGTGAGGACTCACAGGAAGCAGTGACCAAAACTGCCTGCTCTCAGCCCTCAGTAGAAGTTGATGTTAGTGCTTGAGGCTTAAATGTAAACACCTATGAGCCTTTGGTGTGCTCCATTCTAAAGATGTTAGTCAAATTATTCAAGTTAGCCAAGACAGATTTAATGCTTGCGCTAACTTTAGCTAAGGAGGTAAATGAGCTATGTGCCCTGTCAGTTTACCTCAGCTGCATGATGCTTGCAGACTTTCAGTCTGAACTCCACCTTTGTCTCCAAAAATATGAGAAGCTCCTTTAGCTTGAGAGTAATACAGCTGGCTGCTTTGTGTCATCCACTCTACACAGAGGACAGGAAGCCAAAACTGCATTTTCTATGCTCTGTATGTATGCTGGTATGCAGTATTTAATGCACAGCCCAAATCAGATGCACTGAACAGTTGTTTGCATGCTTTGTTGATGAAGTGGTTGCTGAGACCCTGTCCAAGAAACTCCCTGCCAGATGGCTTTGTGAGTGTGCAACCCAAGCTTATGGGCAGGCATTTGGTTATCCTCCTACCTCTGCATGAATTCAACATGCATTGTTGCAGTGTTTACAGTTGTTTTTAGTGGATTGAGTGTCAAGGGCATGGACGGCAGCATATTATTTTTTTTCTCTTTTGGATACAACAGGGACCTTTTAAGGACCCTTGCACTGAAGTCACTTATTCGACTTGAAACTCATCCTCAAAACACATGAGACTTGACATGGACTCATTGTGAATGATATGAAATTTAATATGATAATATCATAATAATATGAAAGTTAGGTTAGATTTTAGCTTTAACTGAAGGTAGGTCACAGGTTTACTGTTGATTGTTGTTCATGTAAAATTACAGGCTTACCAGTCTGCAGGGTTATTGTTACCATTAGACTGAGTTCAAGAGGCATGAAATATATGTTATATGTCTCTTATTGAGCAAAGGGGTGTAGTTATTACTGCTTGTCTGATCATTTTAGCTTAATTTTAACTTACCTTGATAAACGTCATTCACTGGAAATTATAAGCAAAACTTAGGGCTGCATCGACTTACATTTAATGGGCAGAATGACTATGGCTAGACTGATGGTATGTTACAACAGGATGCACAGTTAATAGGCCTTCTGTGCCAATGAAGTACAGTGGAGTGGTGTGGTAGTGAAACATGTGTGAGTTGGAACACAGGTTATACTTAGTAACCGTACATCTATATGCACAGGTAGCACCTTCTGCCTATGGACTCTGCATCCTCTGCACAGTTTTATAAAGTGGTTGTTGGATAGCAGGTAGCGATTTTGACGCCTTTAAAATCATGTTTTAGAATCATCCTGATTGATCAACAACAGTACACTGATGTATATATATTAGATCTGTACCTTTAGTATTTATCTAAGGTCAAAATCGGTCTGCTCTGTGAAGGTTAAGACCTCAAAAAACTGCTGATGGCTCCTGGGTATTTGAAGAGCAGCGACAGACCTTTGCGACTCTGTGGGGTCAACATGGATTAATTGGCAGCTTGCTGCAAAACATTAGTATAGGGTTCATACTCTCTGGAGAGTGAGGTGAAACTGAATGGGGCAGAGGAAAAAAAAAGATGAAAATATTCTACTCTCTCTAATTACTGAAACAATTTACTTTAGGGAGTTATGTTGTAGCTGATAAGAAAGAACCAAATTAGGTAATGTATACAAAGCTCTGTAAGATATTATTGTAAAACAAACTGCTACTTTACAGAATAATGCATGCATTCAGGGCATTGCAGTAAAGCCTGAATCAAATTCCCTTGATGATAAAAAGAAAGGTAAACGTAAATACCACAGTGATGCTTAATGAGCTGTACTTACCTTTAACCTATGTGTACTACATGGCCCACCGGTCTGAGCTATATTAATTAATATATGTTGACTACAGTCATTTGGGTCATTTCCTGATTACATTTTATCATTTTAAACAGATTTACCATTAGGCTCTCTGTTTGCAAAAGGTTTACCTCAAGCAGGTTGTACAGAGTAAGTGAACTCATGAAAAATAGGATACTTAACTCAGTGAGGCGCAAAAACTTCAATACATGCAATTAAAGCAAGGCAACACTCATTTTTCAACCCACTCATGCCTATCAAATGGATCATGTCTTTTTTAATTTTGTGTATATTTCACAATTCAAGCCGTTTTTAAAAAAAACACACATATATAAAACAGACGGATCAGCAGTTTCTATTTGTGTACCTTCCCTGTCTTGTGCTCCGTTTCGAAGATTATGATGTAGTGCTGCAAGCGGATGAGAGACTGAGGAAGTGGAGCAGGGACCTCAGCACTGCTCGATTGTTACATTGTGTGTGTCAGCAAGATACGACCAATGCCCAGAACACACAAACCTGTCTTTTAGACGATGCCTTGTCAAAAGGAAGGTCAGATAAATGCAGAAGGTAGACAAATTACACAACAACACTGACAAAAGTGCAAGAGAGCAGGAGAGCAGCAATGTTGGTCCCTGAGCCTGGATTTGTCTCACATGACTAATGGTACTCGGGATGCTGGATCATACATGTCATCACTGTTCAAAGCCTCAAATCCAGTCCCTGAAAGGACTGTTAGTTTCCTCAGCCCCTGGCCCTCTCCCCTGGGTGGTCATTAGTGGTGGTTAAAATCCCTTCACCTATTCACCAGTAGATGGCGTGGGCGATCTGATTGTTCTGCCAGAGGTAGTGGCTAGAGATGGAGGCTCTCTGCTGTCTCTGACTGTCTTCATAATGATGTTGCTGAGAGAGTTACATAAGAGTGCAGTATCTCTCAGCAGGCTCTCCATGAGAAATTATGCGTTAGATCTCGACCCAAACTCCCTGCTTTTATTTCTTTTTGTTATTGCGAGGAGCAGTGGCAGAGAGTCACCAAAATGTATTTTTTCTTCCCCTACTGAGTGCTAGAGAAATCCTGCTTTGATCACTGACCTAATTAATGGAGCAATTGATGAATGTAAATACCAGATTAGTTATGCAAATGATCACACCAAAGGAAAAAAAGAAAAAAAGATACATTGCCCCCATTAGGAAGTTCTGAGGATGCAGCAATGATGAATGCATGCGACAAGATCTTGTTCATGATAAATTTTAAAAAATATAGAAAAACAAAAATAAAGCTACGGATTAGAGACTGAGGGGTTTTAAGGATGGAGTGATATGAATAAGAATGCAGGGCGAGGGGCTTTGCCCTTGCTCTCTCTCTCTCTCTCTCTTTATCTAAATCTGTACTTTGTTAAAGCAATTTCTGACATTTTAGGTTCTATATTAGATAAGACAGTTTATGCTGTAGATCAGCACTTGCAATAGCCAGGACACACACCTGGTGTGAGGACAGCTGCACATGCTACACAGTTTACTTAATGAACATGAGTAAAATTACATTAATGATGTGATACACCAGAGAGTTACCATAAAACAACAACAAGGCTGAGCAGGGTTTAGGACAGACATGGGAGTAACTAAAGCTATGCTAGTGACTATATGAAACTTAGGCACAGCAGTATTTTGAGTTAAATGCTAAGGTCAGCAAGCTAACATGCTAACATGCTGATGTTTAGCAGGTATAATGTTTCCCATGTTCATCGCCTTTGTTTAACATGTTAGCATGCTAACATTTGCTACTAGGTACTTGGAATTTGATTACTTTTGCAGGTATTTGGTTAAGCACCAAGTAATTGCATAAATTCTAATTTTAATCTGACATTTGCAGTAAATGAAAAGTCAGGGAGACATTAAAATCATTTGAATTAGTTCTATGGGAAAAGTGTGTGTACCAAAAGCAAAAGGGGTGATATTTCACAGCTTAGTTTGATAAATGTAGGATCTTCAATTTGAGTGTTTTGCATAATATCTACCATATTCATGTATTTAGGGGTGTTGCACATTTTAAAGTATGGAAAGTGTCATTTTGACTTATCTGAAATGCTGGCATTTAGAGATCTGAGTCATACTAGTTGGGATCATTGCAAACTGATTTACATTTTGGAGATGTGCTCTTATTGTAAATAGTCAGTCTATGACTGAGAGAGGTGCATTCATCGAGTTTGGTCAGGCATTGCTCATTATTTTGGCAGCGGGGTTATTTTAAGGTTGAACCACTCTGACAGCTTGGGACAAATGTTCATAGCTAAACATGTGATGTTACCAGCAGAGAGGGAGACAGGTGGTTTACAGGTTTCTGCATCCGTCCATTCACACAGAGTCAAAGGATTTATTCCAGAGGATGGACTAATTTGCAGTTTGGGAGAATGCCTCACTAAACTGGATGGTCTCGTGTTTCAGATTTTTACAACTACGTCATTATATGCCTGAGGAAGTTAAATCATGGCACAATCTGGAAATGAATGGTTCAAACGTGTGACTGGAGGGTTGCTGGGTCAAAAATCTGCACCAGCACTAAAATCTTGGCTTTGAAAGTGAATGAATAATCTCCTCTTCCAAACCCCAACAGCTTAAGAGGAGCTATTTAGAGACCTGCAGTTGAAAACTGTGGTCTTAGTGGGCAACTCTAACACATGAATGAGCATAGAGCATAAAGTAGGGCATTTCTGCAGAACACACTCAAAGAAAAAAAAAATCTCTGAACAAATAAGATAAATTGCCACAGCTTAAGTTTAAATATTAAGGAAAATGTGAATACAAATGAAAATATATATATTCTACCCCACCTTTAACACTCTTGTAAAAATACAAACAAATTGTTCACTGATGGAGGTTTTTTAGAATAGAAAGAAAGAAAGCCCTATGTGTCATGATGTGAAGAGAAATAATTCTGAAACCAGAGGCTTAAAAAATAGTCCAGTTCTCCAAAATTACCAGATTTTTTTTTTCTGTCCATCTTTTCTGGCTGTGCCATGTGCTAATAAGGATTCAGAGGCCCTCTATGCTCCATGTGCCCAGTTTCTACACTGGGAACTCCAGGGATTAAGAGGCATGTGCTGCAAATGAAGCCAAAGTGGCCTTGGCTTTACCAGGGCATATAGACAGAGAGATTGAGAAAGCATGTGTGAGAAAGATTGTTTGCTTGTTCACGCAACTGTACTTTCACTTCTTGTTTGAACATACACAGGCTTAAGGCCGACTGCTTGCTTCCTACACCAAATATTTGTGTGTGTGTATCTGTCTGTGTGACAGTTTTGAAATTACTATACAGAAGACATGTTGCCTCCAGGATATGAAGTGATGGCTTCTTCCCACGTCAGGGTTGTTTACGAAGTAGTATGTGATCTTTCCAACCACTGTATAAGTGTGTTCATCTTAAACCTTTTAGTAAAGATCTCCTCACTCCCTCTATGATGGTGCACAGAGTTTTTAGGGTTATCAAGGTTGTACAGAGACTGTTGTGCCTGTAGGTGCAGCCATTAATACCATTATCTGGGCAGATTAGCATGGGTAAGTAGTAGCTTTCTTCTGTAGCTGAGGTGCCGCGCAGGAGGATCTTTCCTGAGGCCAAGAAAATGAGACACAAGTGGCCTTCCCACCTGCTAAGACAGGACCCAAAGGCTTACTCTCCCTGTTTGCAGTATTCTGAGATGCTCAAGAGCCAGCTATCATATTGTGCTACAAAAAGAGTCAGAGAAAAACTGGGCCTCAGTATTTAATGTATCCACTGAGGTAAGTAATGCATTACTGTTAATATAAATATGATTTAATAAAAAGAGTGATTTAAACCACAGTTTATTATCAGTATTTTTATAGCAAAGGTTGAACAAAGGACTGTGTAATGTGAAAGGGGTTCGTCATAGTGACTTTCCCTCAGCTCTACCAAGTGTTTAGTCATTTTTTATTTCATTGTTGTGATTTTTAGGGTTTACAGATTTAATATTTTGATTTGGTCTCATCACTCTAAACAACTAGTAGGCAGGAGGCAGGTGTTTTTTTTTATAGCACATAGCTCGGACAAACCCATTCACCTAACACAGAACAGCTAACAAGGATATTTACCAACAAGGTTAAGTTAGTGGAGCATGGCAATTTTTAAAAGCCATATGTAAAGAGAGTGAAAGTAGGACTTGTGAGGCTGTCAGGACCACAACCCCAATGGAATGGTACGGTACACTAAATAGACAAATGTTGGCTAAAATTTTGCATTGCGTTTGCACTTGTGGAATCACTACAGCTGATGACCAAAAATTGTCAAAACTCTTAACAAATCCTATCATTACCAACATTTCCTCCTCTGAGGCATATTAAACTTTGTAGTAAGTTTTTGGGCTGTCTACTCTTTCCCTCTCTCCCTCTCTCTTTTAACCCTACCAGTCAGGACAGATGGCATCAACACCAGGTTCTGTTTATAGTTTCTGCCTGTTAAAAGGAATTATTTTTTCCCTCACTGCCTTTAGCAAATACTTATTCATGGGTGAAATCTTTTGGTCTCTGTTGGTCCATACATGCTTTGGGTGACATGAGATAACTTGTGTTCTGGTTTGGCACTAAATTATTATTAATAACATCATATATTACCATCATGTCGGTTCAGTTTTGAAGTATGGGCTAGGATCCAATTTCCTGTACTCCAGTGGATTTAATAGGCTTCCCATGGATAACTGTGGTCTTTCTTGGATGTGGTGGAATATGCTGTAGCATTTCTTTAACTTCTCCAGGGTCCTGATCCTTTAATGACTAAAAACAATCAAAGCAACAACCCAAATGTGCTTCACTCAGCCATTCCAAAGTCAACAGGGGCTCATGACTTTAACTAACTCCATCAAGAGTGACTGTGACTTAATTAAACCTCACAAACAATGTCACGGACCACAGGGGCTGGCACTACTGCCTTGCCAGAACTCAAAATGTGAGAGAAACGCCATTACCTCAGGTTACTTTACAAAGAAAACATTTTTTTTTCTCAGAGGAACTCACTGCCTGTGGCTATAATCCTTCAGTAGACAATCATCACTATTCATTGGCCCCTAATTAGATACTTAATATTCATTTAGCGTCCCTAACATTTAAAAATTACAATTGTCTCATTTTAACATTTTTTTAAAAATCTATGTAGTGTATCACAGCAGCAGCATGCCAATATATCTTTCACTCACTAACTGCATACTTCGTTGTGGCTTTTTTTTTTTTTTTGAGTCAAATAATAGTTAAGGCATTACAGTTTGGATTTAACCTGTTGACTGCCGGCTTCACCACCTGAGGACTTTGCTATATTGTTAGTGGCCATTATCAACCTACCATTAGAGCCAGTTCAGCAATGTGGAAAATGGGATGTTCAGTGTTTGTGGTCACAGGTTTGTGAAGCAGATTGTATTAGCACTGACTGAGAAGTTAAAAAGAATAAAAAAATTTAGAGGTTGCTTAATTAAAAGAAGTCAGCGTCTGTTCAGCGAGCGATTAAATATGAGAGACATTAAAATGTAGTATTTACACAGAGTTTTGGCGCTATGGTTCTTTTAACAGATGATTTAGCAAACAGCTGTTGTTTTTTTTGTGAAAAGAGCTAAATTTTCCATTGGTCCGCTAAGTAACTTTATTACAATGTTATTTTCTAAGCTTGAGTGGGTCTGTAGCCTATAAGTCTTGCTTGACAGTGATGGGTAGTTAAAGAGTTGCTTCTCAGGTCAGGTCGGTCAACCACAAAAGCAATTGTCAGGCTCTGGACTGCAACACACCTGTATAATCTGTCTCTGTCTCATAATGCTGTGTACTGCAAATGTGTTTCTCTCTCTGCTATGTTTTCAGCACACATAAACAGATTTAGCAGCCCACATACACTGAGAAAAAATGCCCAAAATATAAAGGTCAGTAAAAGATAAAATATAAAAATAGTCATTTTAACCAGTTACTGAAATGCTTGAGGGTATAAAGAGTAGGATATCAGATAATAAGCTTTGGCTGCTCATCCTTCTTTTCAGATACAGTAGCCAAACTTTATCAACTCACAGCACAACAAAAGCTCGTAAAATATTCTCAAATATTCTGGAAGGTTTGGCAAAAGTGCAGCAGGACCGCAACAGCTACAGATCAAGAAAAACAAACCACAGGGGCAAGTATTTTACAGCCCAGAGTGCCTTGGCTTACAGTGCTACGGTCATCGTTAAAACACTCATGTAGTGCTCCAGTTACTGAACAGGATTATTGAGTTTATCAGAGAATCACCCCGGCAAATTAATGGGGTCAAAGTGAGCCAAAAAATACCAGAGTCCTTCACTGGACCCATGGGTGAAGCACAATGCTGGATCTAATAGGCAGTACTTCAGTAACACTGTGTTTAGTTAGCTTGCATGTTCATTGTTTTATATGTTTATTATTCATCAGCAGATTATTTAGTCAGCAGCTATCATCACATGTATGTGATGGCATTTGCTTGCCTTCATCCTCAACGAGACCCCAGGATGTGAGACTTTAGAGCAGAGAAGCTTATCTTTTCCTGTTGGACCATAATTTACTTATGACCACAGTAAAGGACAGTCATCACAGAGCCTACTGGCTCTGCTCCAAGCTGCCAGGGAGAATAGAGGAGGGAATGGATAGGTGGGATGCTGTGACAGATGGAGAGCGGGGGTCAGAAACAGGACAGCAGTGGTTTGCGTCACTGAGTCTCACAGATATCATATACCGCTTCATAGAACCACACAAGTGTTGCTGCATGACAGGAAATGAAATGAAAGACTGGACTCCAAGGCTTGAATCTGTTTTTGTTTTGAAATGCTTTAAAGGGTCAGTTTACCCACAAATCAACACTTCAGGGGCAGCTGTGGGTTAGATGAGCTCTTTCTAGCAACAGAAATGTCTTGTGAGTGATTATTTCATTCTAGAAAAGGGACAAAACATCTTGATACAATATAACCCAGAATTCTAAAGGCCTTTTTTTCTTTCTTTTTTTAAACTAAAACACAAGTTATTACATCTTTTTGAGACAAAATAATTCTACGTCTTTACCTGAGATTTAATTTGATAGGTTTATCAGATAAATATTGCATATGTATGCAACAAAGTGATATAAACCTTCTTTCAGAACAATGTACTTCTCCCAATGATTTCAAATCATTTTTCATATTTATTTGAGCTCTTATTTTGGTTTCCAAAATCCCCTGATAAAATGTCAGACATATTTACATAATTGTCTGTATTGACTGGATAATTTCTTTATTTGTTGGCTGAGAGCTATTTTGCTGAAAACATGGGTTAATGAGTGTAACTGATTGTATAAGAGTAAACTACGAGCACAGCACAAAAACACTGATGGAAGAGAGGCTACAAATCTCAGTTTGGATAAAACTGTGTATTCTTCATGTCATGACAGCTTTTCCACAATACACATTTTTTGACTCATTTGATAATTAAATAGTAACTAACTTATTTAAAACTAAATTCAAGAGTATTTGTCTTAATATTAGTCACCATTTTGTGACTGAACATTTGAAGAAGAATAAGGGTGGGAGTTTGAGGAAAAGACAACAAGTGTGTGTGTGTGAGTGTGTCTGTGCATGTGTGCATACTGCATCCACCTGCGCTGAAGCACCTCTTAATAGGAGTTTGTCTGCTGGAGCATTCAGACTCCTGCTTTGAGTGATTTTTATTAATTCTCAATGTCAGCCTGGCACATCCCGTTCAATCCAGATACAAGCCAACTACGCAGACAGTCTTGTCACCTGCCCCTTTCCAGGGTCTGAGCCTTTTGTCTGTTACACAAAATTGCCCTTGATTGCATAAACAATGCACCAGTCATAATTACTTTAAAACAAGGCATATTCCTTTTTTGCTGATACACCAGAGGGAGAAGAAGGTTTGTCTTTTTACTCTGCTTTACTTTTATATGACATTTGTATGGCCAAGTACCCCTTTACATTGTGATGTGTACACTGTATGTATAAACAAGTGAAGCAGTTTCTGGATTTTCTGTTAATTTTTTAAATTAAATTCTTTTTTATATATATTGTATGTGTATCAAACTTTGAGTCCAATTAAAGAGTTAGTTGTTTGTGTTTAACCCCTGCTAGTAAAAAGTGCCAATCGAATAT
>JAQMCX010000001.1:21511121-21522706 GCA_029814765.1 Acanthurus leucopareius | reverse complement strand
TTTTCTGTTTTCTCTTATACGTGCAATTTTATTTATTATTTTAACCCTACCCTTTTCCACTTCCCTCTTTTTGGATCCAAAAAAAAAAAAAAAAAAAAAAGCCACAGATACCTGCTGTCTGTCAAATAAACTTGCTCTGGGGGCCATACCACCCTAAAACCAACTGTGAGGCGCATATCCTAAAACAGAAGATCTCACCCTTTTCCTCTTTTTTTTTTTTTAAATTAAAAACTAACCACGATTAAAGTGTGTGAACACATAGCTGATTTCCATCCAACTTAGTCAAGGATGGTTTTCTTCCATGCTGTTCAAATCACCTGTCCAACTTTCAACATTTAAATGGAATTGCAGTGCTTTGGATAGATTTTGAAAGCTCTTGTAGCAGCAACAGTGGCATGACCAATTTTTTCCACATGCATCTATTGAGAGCTGATAACTAAAAACCACAAAGCAAATACCCGTTGGACACAGGCTCCAATCTCCTCAGCTGGCCAGCAAAGATAAGACCCATTCTGACTTAACCATGATGTGTTTAAGGAGGAAATAAACAATCCCCAAAAGGCACTTGCAGACATGCTGCAGATTTTAGGTTTTTGACAGAAAATGTCCCAACTGTTATACAAAATCCAAAGGGACTGAGTGTAAACTGTGTATTTTAATTATAAAGAAATTTTTGTTATAAGATTGTTATCATAGATTTAGTATGAACGGCTTCATTTGAACTTTTCACATGAATAGATAACAGATCAAAATATCTGCTCAGGTGTTTATATAACAATGCAGGAGCATTTTCTTTTGAGCTGCGAAACAATTTCAATTTGAGATGAGGGAAAAAAGACAATTTGTCACTTTTAGATTGGCTTTTCATCTCCCTGACAGTATCATCATTCACAGCCCATAGCTGAGCAGTAAAATAGATCAATCTCTTGCCAAATAGTGCAACCTCAGTTGGATGCGGTGAACTTGTATTCCACATCTTGTTTACAAGCACAGACGGTCAGTCGCCATGGCTACAGACATTACTTCCTCATTGGTAATGGGGCCTTGTATCACAAATTGACACATTATAGCAATCTGCTGTTCGCCCTCACAGAATTACAATGTCTGACAGATTTAAAAACTGCTGTGTTATTATTTTTACAACAAAAAATGCTGTGGAAATATCTGAAAAAAGTATCACTTGCAACTTATGACTTTGTTTTATATATAGTTTATGTAAGTATTTTTATATGCAATATCTTTTTTATGTTGAATATCGGGATTGAATTGAGAGAGCTTGGTACATTCTACAGCAAGAAGGAAAAAAACAGTTGTTTCTGTATTTTTATTATTTTCCTGCCATGTACAGATTCAAACCACATATACTGGTCACAGTGATCTCAGTGAGATGTTAAAGTAAATGCCATCCTTCCTTTATTTCAAAAGAGAATAAATCAGGTGCAATCAAATATTTGTGAGACTGTTGCTGTTGCACACCAATGGAGCGCTGCACAGTAATGTGCATAAAGTGGGAGCAAGCAATAACTTTCACCAGCAAGTGTTTAAAATTCAAGTGCTTGATCATCTGCAGCTCTTAAATTAATTGTTTTTGTAAGTTGTATGTGCACACTTATGCACTTGTGCACATGCAGTTCCTGACTACAGAGCAGTAAAAGCGCTGTGTGGGAATCTGTAAGGACTTCCGTCTACAGGCCCAGGATGACCCAAACTTCATGTCAAGGATCATCACCAGTGATGAGAGCTGTGTCTACGGTGACAACTCAGAGACCAAACAGCAGTGTTCGCCGTGGAAGAGCCCGCGGTCTCCAATTCTGAAGAAGACTCGTCAAATCAAGTTGTGCACCATGAATGCATCCCCCAGGGTCAGACCGTTGAGACTGAGCACTACCCTGATGTTCTGAAGCATCTGAGAGAGAACATTGGGTACAAACAACCTGAAGTGTGGTGCGCTGGCAACTCGAATCTCCAACATGACAATGCCTCGTCTCACAGTTGGAAAAGTTTCTCACCCGCAACAACACTGTCATCTCTCGTCAGCCCCCCTACAAGCCAGTTTGGCTCCCTGTGGTTCCTCTCTGTTCCACAAAATGAATTTTGTTCTCTGAGTTGCCGTTGTAGACCCAAGTTTCAGGCCCATGGTGAAATTGCATTTGCACATGTACCAGTGGCCACGAAAACGCATGTAACTCAGGTGCTGACAATGATCAGGGAATAAAACTTGGAATTCTTCCTCACAAAAGTTATTAATTTCACCAGTTACTCCTGTAATATTATAACAAAAAAAACCAAAAAACCCCCAGCAAAATGCAAAATGCGTTAACACTTGCAGCACTTCTCTGTAGAACTACCTTTAATACATAATCGCTGATGGCTGTAGTATTTGGACAATGCAGTGGCGTTAGTCCAATAAGTTTGAGTACGACAAGTTAAGCTGTCTGTGTTGACATTTTCAAATTCGTCGTGGTGTGGGACTGAACATGGCTCTCCAGCTGGCCCAGATGTTGTTAAGCAGGCCACTATTTCCAGCAGTCAGCGTTTGCTCCACCCTGAGGAAATCATACAAGCTCAGTGTTGCACGCAGCGTGTGTCATTATTGGGTTTGACTAGACTTTTTAGTCACCAAGGAAACTCAGTGGTGCAGGTACCGTGACCAACGGAAATTGTGTTTTTTTTTTTTCTCACTCTTTGCTATGAAACAATGTTGACGTAGTTAATCACCGTTTTAGATCATGTTAGATTGTTTTGTTGGTAATTCAGTCACTGAAGCTGGTTAAAACACTTTATAACCCAAATCAAGTCATTTTTTATAGCTCAAACTCGAGGGTTTTACAATATAAACAGCATATGACACTATCCTCGGATCCTTGCTTTTGATAAGGAAAAAACAAAAAAAACATAATCAAGGGTTGAAAATGAGAACATCAGAAGGAGCAGCAGAGGGATCCCTCTCTAAGATGAACAGACATGCAGATATAATCTTTACAGAAGTCACCATATATATATGATGATGATGATGATAAAATACAGAAATATGTAGATTTCAAAATGTAAGTGAGCTGCTTTGGGTGTGACCAGACAGGTAAAACCTGATTCACACAACTTCCTCTGAACCATAGAGCTCTGGAAGGAAGACAGGCCACATAAACACAGAGAAGCAAGCAAACACACTGAGGGAGAGAGATGATGACATGCAAACTAAGGAGAGGAGAGAGAAGAGCAAAAGGCTGAATCTCTGGAGGCACAATGATTCAATCCAAATGCCTGGATGAGGTACTGACTGCCAGGAGAAAGAGAGAGGCTCCCGGACGATAGTTCAGCAAAGAGGAGCCTGAGTGAAAACAGAGGACGAGGAGAGGAAAACGAGAGAGAAGAGAGAGAGAAACATGCAGCTCGGCAGCCAATGGGAAACAGACAAAAACAGCTAAGGCTGAAGTAGTGCAGTGTTTGTCACATGTTTATCTGTTGATTTTTCGTCCCAGGACAAACATGGACTATTAACCTGCTCTCACTCTCTATGCAAATACAGTGGCTTATTAAAAACCCTTTGGCTTTACTTTTACATCAAGGTACTCCGTCTGTGTGCCATGCAGGTTTTCAAGTAATTTCAATGTACACCCATCTGCAGCAATATTGAATGCTTATGGCAACAGCCCCAATGCAACAAAAGCAGAAAGAGTGAACAAAATCCCAAGAAAGGGGGAGGCCAGGGCAGAGTGGTGGGTCACACACAGGACTCTCAGTCAGGAGGCTCAGGATAGAGTCCCAGTGACCAGTGACCAAGAAAGAGTCTGTAATATTTCCCTTGACCAAACCAAGTCATTTACTCTCCTAGATGTAACCAAACTGAAACTGCAACAGCAGCCTTTCATAAAGTTAGACACATGTTCAAAACACTGGCTGGTTCACAACATTAACCACACACTGGAAAGGCTCTATTACAGGAAGGATCTGCACATCTTATCCAGCAAAAACAGGGGACCAGTGTGTTAAAAAGGAACATCAAAGGGGTTTGAACCACCCTTAAATATGTGGTGAGCTGGGTGTGAGAATATGATGGGACAAAAAGTTTAAGGGGTCAGTTTAGATTGACACTGACCAGCCATGAGGATAATGATCACAGGGACGAGCCCAAAGTATGAAGAATGAGCACTAATTGAAAGTTAGGGCTTAAGATGAGTTTTGAACTTAGATTGAAAGGCTTTAATAGAGTCAGGCAGTCTAATATCAAGATCATTCAACAGCAGAGTGGCACAATAGGAAAAGGCCCTGCAGCCAGCTGACTACCTCTTAACTCTGAGGACTGAGAGGAGTCCTGCATTCTGAGAGCACAGTAGGATATAATGGATGATAGATCAGACTGATATGAAGGTGCAAGACCAATTTCATAACTTATCAGAAGTATCTTGAAGTCTGATCTGACAGGAATCGGAGGCCAAAAAAAGAATGTTAAAAGTGATGTAATGTGGTCATTTTTTTATATGTAGGAATCTAGCTGTAGCATTTTGAACCATTTGAAGACTTTTCACGCTAGCACATGGAAAAGAAGACACCAAAACATTACATAACGCAGAACAGAATTTGAAAAGTTATGGTCAAAGAACTAACTAGGTCACTTCATATTTTTTTTTTTCATATTTAATTCTGCACTTTTTGAAAAAAAAGAAAAGACCATGCAAACTCTGGTTTCCTCTGCAAGCACCAGCACTTGATCACTGCTGCACGGTGCTGTTACTGCCAGTGAAACAAGCTGGTGTATTTGGTGGAACCTTTATGGTCCATGTGAGAAAAAAAGCAGATCACAGTCACAATTCAGAGCCCTATTCTCTGCAGTGAGATTACAAAGGTGATAATAGACCACCCCACCCGCCACATACACACACTCACACAAAGGAGCATGGCACCAAAATGCAATTTCCATGCAAATTTTGAGCACACTTACAAAAAGATTTCCATATTCAGTGCGATTGTGACTCAAACTCTCTGTTTACTCTGCTTAACCTTTTGATTTATTTATACATTATTACTTTTTCTTCCCCCTTTTGCTCCATCTCTGCCTCATGTGTTGGCTTAATGCAGGTTTTGTGCATTGACCATAATGTACGGGCAAGGGGCTGTTTTACCCTCCTGTTCTCGTCGCTTTATTTATTCATGTGACATCTTGTCCTTTTGCCTCATCCAGCTCAGTGCTTCGCAGGGATACAGATGCTTTAGATAGCAGACACATTTGGGTTGCTCAAGCACTGATCGTATGCCAGCCACTCAGACAACACCATTAATCTCTCTTATCAGCATCTCAGTGGGTGCTCTGGCCCCAGAATGGTATGCTCTGCATTGGGCTACCATTACTCAACGGATGCTAAATAAACCACATTGCTCCCACTGATTTGCCCTCAGTTCTGAGGTACAGCTCGTAGCTGAGGAGACAAAAAGGGCCATCGCTCTTCCACTGGCATTGACCACTTTGTTATTGTTAGTTCCTTCAAAGTGTTCCTGGCCTCTTACACCAACGACTTGACAATTTTGTAATTGCATTGTGTGATAAAAAGCTAATTAAGTTATGGAAGATCTCTTATCTGTTTTATTTTCCTTGGCACTATCCAGGGGATGACCTTGATAAGATCAGTGGGAGGCTGCCTTTGTTTTTGTTTTTTTTCTTTTTTTAAACCGGTGCTCTGTGTTAATAGGGACAGTGATAACTACTGAGGATGGAGATGAGAAAGGGCTCCTTGATGACAGTAAGCTTACCACAAGATACAAAGATACAGGCTGCGATAAAAGGCAGGGGAGTGCCTGAGGGAATCACCCACCAATAAAGTTCTGATTCTTGTGATCCCATAAACAACTGATAAGACTTGGAAGCCTAATGAGTTGAATTATTTTACTGACACGTGGAAAATATGGGTTGACTTGTATCCTATGAAGCAAGACAACATGCTCACGCTTGCAAATTTGTAACGTAAATGACTGAAAATGACTTTGTGAGGCCCCTGGTGTTTCACAGCAGGTATTAAAAATGTGTCCAGACTGGGAGAGAACATTAAGTGGAGACACCGCTGAGCACACACTAGGTGCACTGCACCTCCACATGAAGGGTTGAGATGCATAGAAGAATCTCAAAACAAACTTATTTTTGTGAGGCAGCAGCGCCAACTTACACAGGAAAACCAACAGGAACACGACTCATGAAAACATACACATACATTTTTTATCTATTTCATTCAAATTGATCTTTACTTATTGTACAGTGTGGTGACTGACCAAAACCCACACAGAGCTTATATTTCATGATTGCATATTAGGATAGATTAGGATTGTGCTGTCGGTGCAGGAAATACATCTTAGTCTGAGATTTATTGCGTCTGGTGGCTTGTTTACAGTGTAAAGCATGGCTAGCTGAGCAAGCGTATAGCCCCAGACATAAAACATCATTTATTTTAGTTAGGAATGGGCATATACGGCACAGGAATGGTATTAAATGGCTTTCTCGTTCAGTCACACACACGTCAGGGAACTGTACTACACCTGAGGCTGTGCACAAGAAAGACCTTGCCACAAATGGCTCTCTCTTTCAGCTGAGAAGTAAAAAAAAAAAAAAAATGCAAGTCGCATACACCCTTTCTTGTAATTCATGATGCAGTTATTTATTTTAGACCACACTTAAAAACATAAATGTCTATGAAGGAAGAATTTAAAATGTGATATTGCTGTAATTAAACAAACATAACGTTTCTGAAACCAGCATATTTTCAAGGCCTGGGAACCTCTTAGAATGAAGGATTTTGGCAATATTTTGCAAGTGTAGACAATGTGGCTTTATACTTCTATCCTTTTAGAAGTGTTAAGAATGTATCTAGGGGAAAATCTGACAGTGCTCTCACCATGCATTACCTAAATGAACTGTTATCCTCAGCACTCACCCAGGCCTTGTTTGGTATTAAATAATTCAGGACATTCTCTGTTGCAGACTTCAGCTGCATGCACATCACGTCTGTTCTTGCTGTCTCCCCTGTGTTTCAGAGGCCTAATATATCACATCTGCACATGATGCAGTGGAGACTGTTGCACATACTGTATGTAATATGTCAGCCCCACATTCACCTGCCCAAGGGTGTGGTTTGTGTGATGGTGGGGAAATAACTACACTGTCGTGTATCATTCCCTGCACTATTCAACTATACAATTTTTAAGTGTATGAAAGACTAGCAGCAATGTGGCTAAGAGAATGGAATAAGAAATTTAATGTAAAGGGTAAAAAGTAAAAGGGGAGATTGAGAGTGCCCTGTTCTGTCAAAGTCAGTGGGAAATTACCTCAAGCTTTTCTTTAATGACAGACTCCATGGTCTTTTTTGTCCTCATGCAGCAAGGGGGTTTGCACTCTTTCAAAGCCTTCATCAGCAGGACTTGTCTTGAACACCTTCTCTTGCAGAAATTTAACTGCCCAGCAGGCTAATTACTTCTTTGGCATGTGGCCTTTCCATTACAGAGAGAGAGAAAATCTGAGCCGTGTTATCCCTGCTACAAGATGACCTGCTGACAGTGTCAGAGACCCCGCTGGGATTGGTGTATTGATCAGTTGGGGAGGAACCCCATCACAGTGGAAAATGAGTGTTTACATGTGAGTAGACCTAGAGGGTCAATTAAAAATGTAAACTGTGTAACTAACTCGGGTGAGAAAAAGACATCAGCAGAAACAGGTAGAAAGAAACTGTCTGTATTGCTGCCTTTTTGAACATAATTGCATACATACACCCACTTACACACATATCATACCAATATCTTAATTTCAGGTAATATTCTGCAAGGAACCAGATATTGGATTTTTTTCTTTTTCTGAGTGCTGGGTGAGGAGAGCAGCATATTGACACCACATGGAAAATGTGCCCTTGAATGACTTCCCTCAGCACTCTGGCATTTGTACTTGACAAACAGGCTCATTATTGGATGACTTAATGAAAGCCTTCCATTCAGAATAGATTTTTGTCTAAGACAAATGATGTACACGTGGCACCAAGAAATTAGAAGTCTGGAAAGGCAGAGCGCGGCTCTGTCAGCACCCACTCAATTGGACAAATTCCTGCATCCAAAAGGGGTAATGAGCCCAGATCACTGCAATGATTGTAATTATGGCATTGTTTTGATCAATTAGTCCTCTTTACTAAACTTGTTTCAATTAGATGGGTTTCACATCCTTTTGTACTCCACCAAACCGAGAAGCAGAGAGTTAAACATGACACTATGGACTTCTTTCCAATACACTGATTCCTATTTAGTTATAATGTAGTAAGGCCTGAATAAATGGGAAGAAAATGACCTTTTAAGATACAAGAAAAAACTTTAAAAAAAATTCAGTACACCGTAGACATAAAAACAGACCACTGAACTATTAAATTCCATTAGTTTTAGAGACATCATATGAATTTAAAAAGAAAAACTAAAATTGTGCTTGGTGTAAAATTGCTAATAATTATTGTGTTGGATAAAGGAGGCATCTTCTGTTCAAGATCTACAATTACATGTAATTTTTGATCCAAAAAGTTCTGATTTTTTTCTACATAAAAAAACATTAACATTGGGGGAAAAAAAGCATTAGACATCAAAACCAAAATAAGTATGGCACAAACAAAAGAAATGACTTAATGAAAACAGAGTAAACCAGCTACATCCAAGCAGTTTACCCTGGTGCCTTGCCCTCCCTCTCACATCTGCTTTCCTTCCCCGTGCTCCTCTATAATCTGATACTGGAGTTCCTCCTGGCATAATCTCTGCCCCTCATTTCGAAATATAACTGTATGTTAGGAAAGTACTGGTCCAGGATCCAGCAGAAACCCATCTTGGCCCTGAGATAAATTCAGTATGGTTTACCACTGGATTGCCAAAGATCCAGATCTGAAGACTTCTTTATCTGTTTCTCCACCACTGGCTTTTATCCCTTTCCAAATAATAATGTTTGTGCTTAAAATTCTATTGATATATAGCTAGACATCAAAAAGATGTCTCTTCTTTATATTACAGATGAAAATGAGTAATACCAATATTGGCCGTCTATTCATTTCAGATTAAACAAACAAACAAACAAAAAAAGGCCCCCTTTTTGCGTTTGCCAGGTCAATAACAAAAGCGCTAACAAGAGTGATTGCGCATACATTGAAAGTATCTCTTCAAAACAGACTTAAAAGAAGCTGCGGCTTAATTCAAAATAATAATAAAAAAACCTGCCACAAGCCTTCTTGTGTGAGACGAGAATGATGGAGGACTTCAAACGTCTTCTTTTCAATGCATTGCCAAATACTGCATGATTCACTGTGGCATGAACATTCACTTGACCTTAAATGCAATATTTTGGGGGGGGGTTTGTCTTCGAAAGCTGCAATAACAGTGTTTTGAACATAGAGAAGGTCCAACTGTCCATAAAACTCTGTGGAGTGGATGGATTTATGGGTGTGCATCGAGACTCCAATTGTTTATTACCTTTAATAATTTGCAAATATTAATGAAGATGATGAAGCTGTAAACAGTTCAGTAAGCTCAAGTTTTATGAGTGACTTAAAAATGGAGTTTAAGCTGACAGGCAGAACTACATCATTTCCTTTTTGACATGTTGTGGAATATAAAGAAATATAAAGTAGCATTAAAAGGAAATTCAATATGTACTGCACAAGTACTTAAGAGCTGTACCTAAGTATAGTGCTTGAGTAGATGTATTCAATTTGTATTGAATCTTTTCACTGGAACATGAAGAGGGAGCAGTGTGTTGACTGAAAAAAATCTCTGATGAAGATGCAAAACAATATTAAAACTTTGATTTGAGAATAAATTAATGTGCAGGGTGAATGATTTTAAATAATGCGTGAAGGATCGTATATTTCTCAGTTTCCTATGTGCAATCCAACATCTAAGGTATAAAATAGCACAAAAAAACGGTAAAGAACTGCAGAGTTGCAGGGTGGGAGGGTGGCCTCCACTAGCTGATCACATAGTAGTTATTCAAGGAGTTAGAGGTGCTGTCCATTCTTCAACAGTCATATTCATAGAAAGATTAAAAGTTATGTGTTTTTCTGTAGAATAGGATCAAGCAGCCAACATGTCATGAACAACGTAGGAACAATATTAGACATGTTTTAGTCATTGCACTTTTGACCAGGCCTGAGCAAGCAGGTTTTTTAGGCCACAAATCCAGCAAAACCCTTGACACCAAAATCACATACTGCTTTCTTGCTACCAATGCAACTTCTTATCCAGCGTTGGCTGTAGAGTTCACAGCAAGTCATCAAAATATCAGTCTGAGAAAAGGCCCTTCTTTTGCCCAAATTAAATGATGAATTACCAAGTCTCTAACAAAGTGAACTGTCTTAAGATTATAAAGCTGTATGTCAGTTTTAAGGACAAAAAGATGCAGTCTCTCCGATCATTGACTGAACACGCATGGATTTGGGAAGGATTAGATGGAGGCATTCTGAGTAGAATCTATGATTCGCTCTCCTCTTGAGGAAATGGGATGCTGCCTTATTTTTCACGCCGGTGTAAGACCTTGAGACGAATGGTTGCATTAAAAGATAAAAGAAAGTGAACATTAACTGAATACAAAGGGGAACATGAGCGTGGCTCCGGAGATATGAACTCTAGTTCTTTTAATGACGCAAACATTGACATGTGATGCTAGTTTATGCCCTGCTCTCTTTCTTTCTCATTTGTGGCCTCTGGGGTTTCTCTCAGCATAAATGCATCAAAACTCCATGTTATTAAAGGAGGAACAGAGTGTCTTTTCAGTCACTGACACCTCTTTACAAAACACATTTGGGTTTATCTCTGCTTTCAATCCCTATTCTGTAGATCTTCAATAGAGAGACAGTGAGCTTGTGCCAGTGTGTGTTACAGTGTGTTATTGTTGGTCACTAAGCCTTTCTCTCATGACACATCTGAGAAGTGATTATGTCTGCTGGGGATCTCACGTCTGTCTAAAGGATAGTAACAGACGGGAGTGTGATCTGACTCACTTGTTCTTGACTGAGCAACATACAAACATTGGTCTGGGGTCACTCCTCCTCCTCCTGCAACTATTCCCTCTATTTAGTTTCATTACAAAGTTCCACATTAAACAAGTGGCTATGTGCCCTATGCTTTCAATACGCCTGTATTGATCTGGACAGTAACTTTGTGCCTTTGTGTCGTTGCCGTCTCCTTGAGTCATGACTGGAAAGCAGCCAGGCTACTTGTAGCCAATTTGCGTCACACTAACAGCACACAGTGTTTTCTTAATAGGATTGTCACAGTGCTAGTATAGGGTTCATCTAAACACAGTGCTTTTCCAAACTGCTGATTACTCTCAGAGAAGACCCAAGCAGGGCCTAATGCCTTCACTTATCAGTAGGCAAATAACATACCAGAGTGAAAAGCTCTTATTAGTCTCCTCATTTGCTTGCATTTTCCCCACGCGAGTGCACTGTAAAAATTCTTCCACCCCTTTTGTTGTTCTAACTTTAGATTGTAATTTGTTTTCACATGTTAATGAACGTTTTCAATTTTTGACTTATGTTCATAAGTTCAGATGTGGATAACTCTTTGAGTTGTGTTGTACAAACAAAGGA
>JAQMCX010000001.1:21486225-21510292 GCA_029814765.1 Acanthurus leucopareius | reverse complement strand
CACTTATAACTTGCTTGCTTTATTTGATTGAAAAGATATTGGTATGTTCAAAGAACTCAGCTCTTTGTGGCAAAAATTCAACAAAGACTTTTAAGTTAAATGACCTTATTATTTTTTACAGTGTGTGGACCATATGACACAATGAAAAATTCAGTTCCCTTGAGTAGAGCACATAAAATCTGAATATTTTTTTTTCAATCTGGGTCATCTAGAACCAATGCCAGTGTGTGAAGCATAGCTCGCGCACAAATATGCATATGCATGTGAACCATGCAAACACACCAACTGGTTATTAACAGTCTCATCGTTGCAGTGTAGCAGAACAAGTAAACCAGACTTATTACATCTTGATGCCGACATGCCCATAATTCAGTAAACCATTCTCATTTTTTATTTATTGAGGTAATGCCACCATAGAATGAAATAAATTGGATGATCAAACTGCATCAGTCTAGATAGGAATTAGATTTGTTGAATTGAAATATAAAGCTACACACAACACATCTGTTCCTTGATCTGATTCTTTGTTCAATGGTGAGGCGCTGGCTCACGTCAAACAGTAGAATGCATGCAGACATGGAGGCAGAAAGCAGAATAAACACAGAGCACTGGCAATATTATGCTGTATTTTTTATGTAGGTACGCCAACAGATCTATATCAAACTTATTTGCTTTGCACCATGCTTTCATAAAGGCAAGAATTTCTAACATGCATCTACATTTAAAAAATTCTAGTGTTGACCTGAACCTGACCTTTTGTCAAACACATTGTAACATTTGCTTAGTTGAAAAAAATAAAAAAATAAAACTTTCATTTTAATTTTATAACATTATGAGCACTAAATTTCATATGAATTAATTCACCAACAACAGGGAGCACAGTAGCACTTTAACACTTGATTAGATATTCAACATTCAGTGACATTTTGCTAACTATGCCCACTATTTTTAAGCAATATGCCATATTCATATTTATACTGTCAACAACAGCTTTATCTAGGAACTGGACACCCAAAGTCTGCCCTGACCAAAATAAGTCTGGCCAAAACAGTTGATGAACCCCTGCTTGAAGCATAAGGTGACAGTCTTTTTCAAAATTTTTCCCATCAAGCAAAGCAAATCTATTTTCACTAAAATATCATATTATGGGGAAAAAAAATAAGTAAAATATAGGTCTAAACTGCTACGCTGGAAACTTGACAATACCCATCCCATTTGACCCATGGCAAAGCCCCACCCCCTGTCAAGCTCTGTCAAGCTAACAAGCTGTTGCTTTTCTTAAGTTGTTTTTTTGCTTCATTTATTGAACAATAAAATATTTTTGTTTTAATGAAGGATCAGTAAAGGAGAAGAGGAAGACATGTATCTTTGTATATTAGTGTTAAAGTAAAGAAGGGCCTAATTGTTGGTTTTGACCTACTTACCAACTTCGCAAACTCTTGGCCCAGAGTTATTAACTCCAGATCTTGGTCAAAGATTTAAACCATATAGATTTTAGTGCTGGAATGCTATTATTAACTAATGTTTACCACATCTGCCACAGCAGACACAGCTGTGCCCTTGATCTCTAAGGGTTCAACTAGGAATGAGGACCTCCATGCAGTTTCATCTACAGCCTGCACTTTTCAGCTTTTGATTTTGGTTCTTACAAAAGGAAAAGAAATAGACCTGAACATGACAGGCCTGAAACCACAAAACCAGCCTGAAAATGAAGAAAATTTGAAATGAGAGTTTATGGAGCATAGCAATTGTTGGACCCTGGTTCAAGCTGTCTAATGCTACTCTATGATTGGCCAGTCTGGGTCCAAAGGGCTTACAAAGGGTCAATTATTGCAACTTTAAGACCTAATATGTAATTCATAACAATTCTGATCTACAGACTGACAATATAAACGCATAATTTGTATCCAGACATCTTTCTTTCAGAACAAAGTAATAAAAGTTTGATGATGTTGACATGTAGCAAGGGATCCATGGGATTACTTTATTTCATTGATTAATAGTTACCATTGGAGGTGAAAATCTATCTGACTGACTCAGGCAGGAATGTTCACAGGTGAGGTAATGTATTAAAGTTTTATTCATGTTATGTTGAGTCACATGTGCAGACTTCCCTCTTCACCTACTGAAGTATTATCAGGTTTTATCCAGAAAGTTATTCAGAGGTGACAAAATGAAACACACCAGTACTGTGAATAAAATTATGGATCACCAAATCTTCTCATAGCCTTTACTTTATTCCAGATATTATGTTAAGGACATTTAAATATCCAGGAACTAAATAGTTAGGTACCAACCAGCAAAATGCACTGAAGTATCAAAGTTATTTAATAAATGAAAATTTAGTAAATTTTCAGGGCACTGGGACATAATGTACATCAAATGCCATTAAATTATGCAACTATATACAAATGTAGAATGTACAGTCATAATGGGTTACTCAGTGCACATAGTGATTCACAGGTTAGGGTTCATGCCGCTTAGCAAATGGGTGTTTTATTCCTGGCCCAACAGTTTCTGTCTTCTTTCTTTGAGAGTTTTTCACATGAACAATACAAAGATAAAACAAGAGAGATGGTCTGGAGACCTTAAATTACCTGTGGCTACAAATGTCAGTGTATTCCAGTTTTTGTGGAAAGCAACTTGTTCACAGTAAAGCTTTTAGGACCCTTGTAACAGCTCTTGTGACTAGCTTTACACAGCAAAATTATGAATAATAATATTGATTAAATCATCAACTATTCATATGAAGATATTACAGCGCTTAAAGAATAACAGGAGAACAGGGAATAAACTTTGATGTTTAGTTGAGCCAACCATCCACCAAAACTTTCCATTGAAGTGAACTATAGTACCATCACCAGTAATACCTATGATGGGAATAGGGAAGCACGTACACTTTACGTACAATCTATTTCCACCCTCATGATGTGGCCGGGAAGAAGCAGGTGCTTTGCAATGCCTGGCAGCGGAAATTCTTAACCCAATTGTGCACACTTAATAACACAAGTAGGGAAGGAGAGTTGGACAAATTCAAGAGCTCAATTCTGAGGCTGCCCAGCAAACAACCTCACTCAAGAAACCTTTGTAGCTGGTTTTATTGCCTTACTGTGTCCCCCTTCCCTTTCTAAATACATACTAGACCCAGGTGACTACTTTTAAGTAGAGGTTATAAATAAATTCAAAGCAGCACTTGACCAAGGCACATAAATAGATGGCCATCCAGGCCATATGGCCCTAATGCGGTTTCAAGATGTGTGGGGCTCATTAGTTGAACCTTTTACTGTAAAATGGAGAGGAGAGCAGAGCTGTTAGTCAAAGAAATATGCTGGAAAACACTTTTTACATGAACAATGTAAAAGGCAAGCAGGCACGAGAGACAACTAGGGTACACTGATGCTCTTACATGGAATGCTTAATTCACGCAGTTAATCCACATTGCAGCTGATAATGCAGTTTCTTTCCTTATTGTTGCTAATTATTTAAAATATTTTGTATGAAACTATTGCATTGTTATTCATCCTAGCCTGAGCAAAACAGGGTTTTATATGAAGAGGGTGAGAGGCTATGTAATGCTGCATTCTGCTCTTGTACATGAGATTTCTGTATCTATGGGGATCCCCTGCTTCAATCTCTCATACATTGCAGTACTGCTGACAACCGTAGCGGCTCTGACTCCCCCACCTGCCTGGACTAATATATACATTACGCTCAATGAGTTGGAGTTAGGGAGCAAAATGTACATTGCATGGTTTTCCCTGATGCAATTTAAGTCTGCTAAGCCATGAGCAGTGGCCTAGTCTGTTCCAAAACCATGAAGCGGAATATTAGATTTCCCAGCTTCCCCCTGCTTGAGCGCTGTGAAAGTGATAAGGAGATGGGAAACTCCCTGAAGGAGACATATGACCAAGTACAGTATGTAACCGGCCTGGTGGAGGAACCGGGACCAGATATAATTACAATGTTATGATTGACATTATCATTTTGTTAAATTATTCTCAATTTAAAAATCTTATAAAAAGATTGTGGATTGGTCCTTGCCTGTCTGTCATGCAGAACACCCCAGCAGTCCATGTCCCTTCCAAAATGGCACATAAATGTTTTATAACTAATTCCAAAAAAGTTCTTTTCCTGATCTTCAACCTCTGTGGTTAAGGTTTGGGGTTTGAGTCAGAGTTCAGTTGAGGACTGTTGCCTCTGCTCATCTGCTTATATTTCTCCTATTCATTCCTCATGGATATAGATCAACAATTACAGAAAAGTACGCTTGGGACACCATATTAGACCTAATGCACAAAATGCAACAGAAAAAAAAAGTTTTCCTTTGCAGAGCTTAAAGTCTTAGGCTAATAAATCAGTGAAAAAAAGGGGGAAATTTAGACGTCTTAGAACTTATATAAGAGGACTTTTAAGGATTATAAATATATTACTATATATTATACTACTATAAATTATTAAAGTGCAGCTATGAACAATATATCTATTAAAGTAGAACAGTGCAATTCAGAAGTAAGGAAGACACATTTCACATAAAATTTAAAGGTCAAAAACAAAAAGTGGTCATGTGGGATGGGAGAATAACAAATATATTGATGCAAAGAGTAGGAAAAATGTTACACTTTGAGGTGCAACAGAGGATGATACTGGAGCAAGAGCTGCATAATTTAATTCATTCAGATTGAATTTATATATATCTGTAGTGGCCAAAACTTTATTGTCTAGATGCAAATTCTAGGGAAAGTGATGAGATCATGCCTCCCATTTGGGATCTGACAGAAGGTTATAAAATGAGGAGGCCAGACTATCTGTCTGATAAAGATTCATTTAAAGGCAAAGCTGTTTGAAGACTGAAGCCAATTAGACATGATATGCAAAGAGGTGCAAGATTTACATTTCCTTCCATCAAGCGACAGATGGATTTATGTCACTAACGCCTCAGATCAGAAGAGGAAAGGAGACCAAAGGCACGCACATTATTCATTCAACACTACTGCATGCATAATGTTTAGTCTGTATTTGATATATTGTCTCTGAGGTCTGCATTCAAGGCGCAGAAATAGGAAACTCTTTACTATAGCTCATGAGTTCTAAATTAGACTTTCTTTTGCAGGAGGGTTAATTCTGTCTAGATGTATTAAAATAATCAATCTAATTACAAGCCCTCCATTCACACAGAATGGAAAAAAAAAACATCAATGGGATTTTTGAAAACATATTTACAGAGGCTGAGGCAGGGAGCGTGTCTGCAAATATTGGATTTTGCTGTGAAGGGTGCAAATGGGTCAGGGTAACATTAAACACGGCAAAAACGATGACGATGCGAGAGCAAAGAAAAAAAAAATCTGATAAACAAGAAAAGCAATAAGTTGGATATCAATAGAGTAGATAAAGAAAACACATCAACAGTATCACACACAGTGTTTACATGCAGTTTAGCAAGGAATCTTTCAAGCTTTGCTCTGCAGTATCACACAACAGTCCCTTGTATATAAACTGGTAACTAACTATTGCTGTTGTGTTGTTCTTGTGTGCTAATAGTGTTATGTCGTGCTGAAAGATGACACTGATCTCATTAGGAATCTTGTGTGGTGAAAAAAGAAACAAACAAGCATATATGACATGCAACAGCAAAAAATAAATAAATAAGTCAAAGGCAGTTCATAAGAAGTGCAAACAACAGGAGTAAGAAAAAGCCATAATTCCAGTTTTTAAATTTTTAAAAGCAGCTGACATTTTTTCCGCCCGGCTTACAGAAAATGTTATTTCAAATCCCAGGAAAACCTTTTTTTTGGGTGGGCAGATGGATCGATGGCCAGAGTACAGGACTCTGACACTGCTGACAAGAGCTTGCATCATGCCTCCCTTTAGGGTGTAGGCAAAGTTAAGAAAAGGTAAGAAAAGGTGGAGTCCCACCTTTGGCTTTATGTCAACAGTAACTATTAAAATAGTTAATCAAGATTGTGATCTTTCAATTATTTCCTTAAATTTAACAAATACATTAAGTTCTCTAAATCAAACAATAAAATATTAATCAGAATGAATGTTGTGCAGATTTCCTATTTAAAGTTAATGAAATCTCATCAGAATTTTATTCAAATACCTTGGTCCTACATGACAAGTGCAAAAGGAGCTGGTATTTGTTGCCAGTCAGTAGTTTTTGTATACTACAGTTTTTGTTATTGTGTTAATAAAATATGTTATCAGGACTGATTTATGTTCTATCTCACACAGGCTCATCCTCTACTGGACTCTATTTGTATACTCTCTTTTGGAGCGACACTTTTTCCTTCAACATTGACCGATTTGCCCACGAATCTGCCCTTTTGCCGTCATCTGCCACTGATTTCTGTTTCCTCACAGAGAACAGTCACGGTGTCACAACAGGGTGAAATGGAGAGAGCATTGGCATGGCAGAGCTCCCATCCCTGCCCCTGCTGCCACCCCTCAGCCTGCCGAGACAGAGTCACGGCAGCCAAGACGTCCATGAGACCGGCCTGGAAATGCCGGACAACGAGCAGAAAGCACTGGCAGATCCCAGCTATAGCCAGCATGAATTAAAGGAAAGCCAGCAACGAAGAAATGGCTGTATGTTGGAAGAACTTCTGACAGCAGACGTATCGGCAAGGCCTCCCAACCCCTATTCACTGTTCAGACTGTTCTGTTTGTTCTGTGACTTCTTTATGTTCTGCTTTTTATGACGTTTTATGGGTATTCTATTTATGCACAAAAGGTTTTCATTAGAGAAAAAAATACATTTCTCTTAACATCAATTATTCCACCTCTGCATGCTTACTACAGAATAGGGCTGAAACTAATGCAACCAGGCAATTAGTTCACCACCATTGACTAGAATTTACTGTGACTCGAAGTGGCTGCGAGACACATGCAATTTCTAATTTCTTTATTTCACTTTCTTTGGGGATAGAATACAAGCACAATAGCCTGCTGTTCAGTTGTTCTCTGATCCCCTGCACTTTTGGCAGATGTTAACAAGAAGCACTGCGGGGGGGTCGATCTCTGCTGGATCATCTCTATCATAACTTTTTCATTTTAACACATTTGTCACAATGTACTGAAAGGGAATATGACATTACAGTACACACAAAGAAAATAAAAATTACGTTTTTCTATAAATATGTGTAGGTGTGTTTTTTTGTTGATGAATTCCATCTTAACACTGATTATTTAAAAACAGTATCAATGACAAAATAAAAAACCAACAAAGTAACCGAGACACCCCTTAAGCAGCAAAATATAACTTCTTCATGAGAATTGTATTGCACATACCGCTGGAGTTTCTGGTGATTTCATCAAATAAATTGCACATGCACATGCTTACAATCAAAGACACATATACCAACACTCTATGGGGATTTTTTTCCTCAATAGTGAATACTTCTTCAAATTAGGTGGATGACTTTGACTAAGTGCAGTGTTCAGAGTTATTTATGGACACTTTTAGTATAAATGGTAGAAGTGGCAATCGAAGCTCTTGCCAGGACTGTGTTTAGTTCCCATTGCTGTAATTTAGATGTGCACACAAAATAAAACACATAAACAAATTTTAAAAAAATTCAATGATCAGGTAGATTGAAAATAGGATAGATATGGAAAATCTGTAATCATTAGCTGTGAGCAAACAGAATTTGCAAAGCTTTTCAGTTTGGAAGCCATTCAATTTTCAAACATTGGAGTGTGCTGTAGGTCCGCCTGGTGCATGCCTTTACAATAGATGGCAACTGGCGCAAAAAGCGATATGCACAAGTAGAAGAGTAGCAATTAGAGGCACAGAAGAGTGCTGAGCCAATATCGGCAGATAAAGAGCCCCTTTGCCCACAGTTTTCAAGCTGTAATTATGTGTAATTGTGATTTTTTTTGTGTGTGTGTGTTGCTTCTGAGCTGCACTCAGCACCACGTTCCTCTCAAATGAGTCCTGTGGGGCTCACCTTCACTTTCCCTGCTCAGCACTTTCACACCACGCCCACTGATAGCCCTCTCAAACTCATTATTATAAAGCCATGTATGGTTGGGTCTTCACGCCTACATACCCACAACTGCTGCCTCTGCTGCCACACCAAACGCCATCAGTTTAACTTAATTAAATTTCAGAAAAAAGCATTAGAAAGACTGTCACCACTGAGCATGATAAATGTAGAGAAATACTGAACCATACTCGCAAAGAGACAAACAGATGCAAAAGCACAAATACCAGACCTATACTGGGTCTACAAAGTAGATTTGTGCAGAATGACACAACTCAGAAAGTGCATTTACATCAAAACATCGACAATAACAAACATAAAAGTCATTTGCAATGTTAACAGCTATGTGAAATTGTGCTTTGCCTGAGCTACATGCTAACATCAGAATGCTAGCATCAAAATCTTAGCTTGCTAATTGTTCTTGCTAGTGATAAATTTAAAGTACATCTGAGCCCTATGGAAATATCATTAGCTTGGGCAAAAGACAGGGTCACTAGTTTACTTAGCACACTTGTATATTCTAATTCAAATAATTATAACAATCCTTTAATTAACTCTGCCCTTTTAAAACTAGTAAGGTTCACTTTGTTTGATGAAGAGAACAGCAGAGAAAGTGTAGCCAGGTCAGTGTTGTGGGGCTTTGCTGTATCACCTGTATAGAGGTAGAGTTAATACTGCAGGAGTTTCATAGGTAGTAACTGTATAGTCTACTGCATATACACCTTAAAATATTAATAAAAAAATTCTCAAAGTGGATTCCACAAAACAAAGTCCTTCCAAGTAGTAGATTGTGCTCTCATGCATCTATAGTGGAAATTCTTGACATGAAAGAGTTTGGGAACCCCTGGTCTGGGCTAAAATTAAGTGGTTTATATATCTTTACTACTTTACAGGCACATTCCATTATTCTCTCCCATGGTCGACGGGTGCTGGAGATCTCTGCCATGATGAAGCAGCATGTGACCAATACAAATGAATATGGGAGGGTCACATTGCTGGATCTCTTTGATGGGGAGAGACTGGACCACAGCTCTCCTGCACATTCATACTGCAACATATGTGCACAATGCTGCAACTGTGAGTCTTGCTGTGGTTACAATGCCAGTGAAATATAAAAACATGCAGGAGAGCCTATTGTCATCAGCCAAAGGAAGGTCAGTAATGAGCGGAAGAGGGTCATCCAAATTCTGTCGGAGGATAAGAGAGAATGCTGAAAATGGCACAGCCTATTGAGAGTTAGAAATGTACTGCATTTTCACTGAAAAAAGAGGCATCACAACAGAAATAAGCACATACAGAAAGTATATTCTCTGTAATGTACATAGATAAGCAGTATTAGGAGTTAATGCATTTAAAATATGTCTTGATTGCTTTTAAATATTTTGCTGTGCAACAAATGAATCATTTTCTCTTTTACAAATATGAGACATACTAAATGGTAAAGCAAACATAGAGTACAGAATAGCACTGCAATATGTGTGTTATAGCAACTCGTTTCTTTTTGTACCAAAGCTTAATGTTCATTGACACACTCCGAAAACATTCTTTAAGGTGTTTTAGGGCCAGATGAGATGTCATGTGATCTTTTGGAACAAATGTGTGCATATTAATGTGGAAAAATTAAAAGTTAATTAAAACAAGTTAATGATAAGTTAAAATGTCATCAGAAGATGTCAAATCTATTTTAAGATTGTATTCAGCAAGTTCTGCCTCTTTTGTTTCCTCCTGGACTGTTTACCTGCATGCAGACATTCTCACTCAGTGTTACTGGTCAATACTGCTTGTCTTACCAACAGAAAACAAGGGAAGAAAAAAAAACCCTAACCCAATACCCAAATTCCTTCCTTTATTAAATTCTTTTCTTTTTAATTGTTTGACCAGAAAAATCATTATAATAGACTTATTATGGTAAGGCAATTGCAGTTTTTGTTTTCTGGAGGTAGGCATTGTTCAGGTAGGCTGAAGGAAGAGGGGAGAAACTTTCCATCACATTTGGAGGTTTTTATTGGAGACACCTGTGAAGACTTTCACCTTTGAGTTGAATTGGACAAACTACAGAAAGTAGCTCAAGGCAAGACATTAGTCAAGACAAAAGATTAAGAAAAACAGTTTGTCTCACAAATGTCTCACTGAGAAGAATCTATATACATTTTTTAAACTGAACATCCCCATCGACAAACGGAAGCTTGTCCAAACTGTTCACCTGGTCCAAGTGAGTTGGCTGCTCGAGAAAGAACAGTGACCTGGCAGTGAGTCCACCACACACACTCACAAATACACGCAAACACACACGCACATGCGCGCGCACACACACAAAAAAAACCACATACAGAAAACATTAAGCACACTCTCACTGGGAAAGCTAACATTCATCCAAGAAAGTCTAGGTCACATTTTCAAGGCTAAGGTCCTGTTTACATGTAGCGTTTGATCTGGCAGAAAAGCACTGGTAGGTTGCTGAGGAGTCCTGGGATGAAACGCTTGTGCAGGGAGGAAAAAACGCTGCATGAGGGTTTCGATTGGCATTAACAACATAGCTAACTAAAGGCTAACAGAGGATTAACTACACAGCTAACAATGAGCTCATGTGTATAGTGATAAAATCAAAAAACTTACCAATGACTTTTACTCTCAGGCACATCTGCTTCATCAAAGGGCTTATCTGTGGTCTTAGTTTATGTCTGACATAATAAAGCTCAGTGTAAGCAGACAGCCAAAATAAGCTTTTCCTCCATTGTCTTGGTTACCAGAATTACAGGTGAAGAGTCCAGGTGTCAAGTTGCCTTAAAAGGAGTGAAAATGACAGTGCCTTTCTGAAAACTTCTGCGATTTTGTACTAAAAGTGCTTGGAGCAGCAGCATTAAAAATTCAGCGTGTGCTGAAAAAGATGCAGTTTTTCATGCTTGTTTGTATTCAGGAGTTGGAATGAGAGCATTTGAATTTGAACAAGCAACAACAACATTAGCAACCACATCACTATGCAACATCACATTGCCTAGCATGTTACAAAAGTATTGTCTTTTGTAATTTAGATATTAAGAACAGAGGATGATGGGCAAGTATTAAAACACTGCGGCATTAAATCTCAAACTTTCTAAATGAAACAGTTTATGCTATCTGCACTCCACAGTGTGACAGCTCACGAGAGCATGAATCTCTCTTGAGCTGCACTTCATCAAACACTCCATGCTGTCTGTTCTGTACTTCAGGGAACATTTACACAATCACACACCTGGGAGAAGAGTACTCCTAACAAGACTGATTTGTCACCTGAGACTTGCAGGAAGTTGCTGAGTAAACACTTTGCTAGTTTATATATTTGTTGCCTCTCTCTCTCTCTCTCTCTCATTTTACCCCCTTCAGTGATGCCTCCCATGCAGAGGATTGGAATTTTAAATTTCTGTTTTTGATGACATTTGTGCTAAAGGCTCTGATATAATGACTTTTTTAGTTAAATACATATGTAAATACAGACCACTGTGTCATGTCTGAATAAGCAGATTATTAACTTCATTAAATAAGACCTTCTTTTGCCATGTTTGCATACTTTTTGACAAATTTATGTAATAAGCTATGAGCTATGTGATCATACCAAAGCCTGGCTGTACTTGTGTGCTTGAATTTAGTCATAATCTTCTAATCAGTTCTATATTTTTATCCTCTTTGACTCATGTACATTTTGTTATCTGCAGTATAATAAGTCTTTCAGCAAGAAAAGCAGAGCAGAGAGTGCTCGAATTTGAGACCTCAAGAAACCTAGAACTGTGGCAGAACTGGAGCCTGGTGGTGTGAATATTGAGTTTGTTCCACCATGACACCACCCTGTGAGCCCCCAGGTGGATGCCTTGGGTTTTTCTCTCTACAGTTCAGGGTTTTCTTTCATGCCATCTGCGCCTGGCTCTAGGACATGGCATTCAAGCAGGGCACCAAGCAGGCATGGCTCCTAGTGCCCCAAAGAGGTTGGAAGCTTTCACTCTGAGTGAACAAACCTTAGGTCAGATGGCTACCACAGTAAACAGACATGGCACTAATAGCAACAACAATGAGCAAGTCAGCCTCTATGATGTGATGGAAACGCTGTTTATGTGCACCCCTGTGAGCGACACGACCGCAGTTATTTGTAAGACGACCACTGTGCCAATGCCAGCGTGCAAGCCAGAATCCTCTAAATAATGTTCAAGACTCATTTGCTAATTGTTGAATCTCAGTGTAGATAATGTGTGCTTCCTTCTGATTCTATTAGCTTCTACCTATACATAGTGTAGAATTTTTACATTCGGATATGACCGACAACCTGCAAAAAATGTCTTTTGTAGCATCAGCGAGGACTGTCCTTTTCTTAAATCCAACAGCGAGATTATTCAGCATCAGGTCTCCATCTTAGCAGATGCTTTGGAGACAGAAGCAGGATGGCCGCCAGCTACTTGTGTTCCTGCATCTAGAGCTCGACTTGAGCCCCACTAATCTGCAAGAAATCAAAGATTAGCATTTTTGATTTGACTCAAAGACTGCTGACTCAGATGTTCCCCAGCCCTCCCAGCAACTCCAGGGACAAATCTGTCTGGCACATTTCATATTTCACGCCACAAATAACATTTTTTTTTTCAGAGAATGTAGGTTGTTGCTGACATGTGCCAAAGTTGAATTGATGGGGACACCACCTATTTGATAACAGGGGCGTGACAGATGGAGGGATTGACTGCGCATTAAAAATTTCAATGTAATGAAAATCATTCTTTACAGGAAAACAATTTCAGCACTACTTCCCCATGTGGAACAAATTACCCGGCCCTCTATTTCGTTGGCAAATTAAGATTAATCACTATGTACTCTAAACATATCAGAAATTAAGACTAAAATGAATTTCCCAGTATCGCCTTGATTGGTTCAACACGCGGTTCTCTGCAGTTTTACTGCTGAGATTAAGCCTACCTATATTCCATTATTTCTCATTTCTGCTGATTTTCCAACAGCAGGTAATTACGTGTGATTCTTCCACCTTGTTCAATGGGGCCCTGGACATTTCGGAGTTGGCTGCTGAGTCAGATGGGGTGGCGCTATGCGGCTAACGGAGATCTGGGGGCACATCTCAGTGCTGCTGCCTTTAGTGTGCGTGCCAGCTGCCTGCCAGAGGCCCAGCCTCATTAGCTGAATTACAGAGATCAAACAGAGAGGCCGAGGAGCAGAAGAAAGAGAATCCGCTGTCCCTCTCCAGGAGGACGGGATGAAAGACACACACATAGTGAAGTGGGGGCAGCAAAGACATTGTATAACTGGCTCTGAGTTTAAGGGGTGGGTTCTTTGATTTCCTGTCTATTGTAAATGAAAAATGCGTAGCACTTTGATAGGCCTGCACAGGTCTGTTCACATAGCATGCTTATTGATACACCACGCTGAAGGAATATCGGTCCTATTGCATTCTTGACCAACACAAGTCATCGGCAAGCTTTTCTTAGAAAAAGTAGACAATATTTAAATAAACTTAGAAAGTGGCTCTGTGTGATTAAAAAAAAAATCTTCACTATGTTTATGAAGCTTTAAACCTTTTTTTTAGTTTTTGTTGTCAAAAACACAGTAAAGTTATAGTTTATGTACACAAAGGTTCACAAAACCATTTATGGTCATCATCAGCTTTAGCTTCTTCACCTGCTCGATTTGGATTTGACTTTTAATCTGAGGTGGTGGAATGCCACAGCAGTCACTAATTGTCTGGGGGGGGTTGTTTGTTTTGCTCGTTTGTTTGTTTCATTGGATCAAGTGTGTTGACTAGAATTATGTTTAGAAAAAATAGCGTATTGATCGCCTGGTATGGAAAGGTGTGCTATAAAACAAAGGATGTTATTTCTGATTTCGTCACACATGCATACTTTCATACCAATTGTGTGCCCCTTTACAATAGTTGCATCACACTCCTCTAAGACCAAAAGAATGAGTCCACTCTCAGAGTTTAACACAGCCCAGTGTAACAAGCAGATAATTCTTTCTGTATCCCTCAGCCTCACAGACTTCTGTCCTTTTATATTAAAAAAGGTCAAAACAGCATAGAAATAGTGTCTTATCTCCAAGCCTCACTCTATTTTTTTTATTATTATTAATAGCATAGCTGTTCTTCCACTGGTCACAAACAGTCAAGGTTAGCCAAATTATTTTAATCTTGAATCAGTTTATTGCCAGCTAAATAAAGTCTTGCTCTATTTATTTATTATTCAGTGTATCAGCTGAGAGTTTGATTAAAGGTCAACGGAGGTGCAAAGTGCAAATCAATTAATATGGCTATGCAGTGTGATTTTGAATACGCCACAGTACTTCTTAATGTGTGCTTGTTCTGCAAATCAACTTTAATTAAAGCATATATTGATTTCAGCATCATTTTACTCTTTTCCTCATTGGGATGTGCACATGGTGGTATTGCACAAAATCCTGTACTTAGAATACATATAATATACTGCATGTATGCCCCTTAGGCAATTTTGCATGCAATCCTTGAGCTAATTACCTTTGATATTTTTTTGCCCTTAGCCGACAGTAAAGAATAAGATAGAAACTCCTTAGACCCCAGAGATTCAACAGCGAAAGCTCTGTTGAAATTGGAGAGATTTTAAGTGCATGACTAGTATCTGTAGTGAGGCAGTGCAGCTTACTTGAGCAGCAGAGGGGACAGCAGTGGATTTAGAGAGGGATTTCATTAGGGTGAGATAGACGAAATGGTGGTCCAGACCTCAGGGAATGGGGTGAAAAGCCCACTGGACTGCAACACCACCAGTGAGGTTGACAGCTTTGGGTTAAAGCATCTTAACAATATGGACACCTCCCTAATTAAGTCTTCACTTGCTTTTAGAAACTTAATTGATGAGATAATTGGGTGGTGGTGAGGGTCTCTGGCTAATCACTCCTTTGGAGGATTTTTAGACATAGGAGGTGAAATTACTTTTATAATTGTAGCCATACGGGCTCTGATGGAGAGAAACTATAAAATCAATTGATGGATTGTTTGTAGGAGAATTTCTGAGCAGATCAGAGTTAAAAGTCACAGAGTGATTTCAAGTCACTTTACAGAAATTTACCATCTTGAGCATCTGATTAAAATTGTTAAATTATAAATGTGTATATTACATGATAAAGAATATATACAAAAACCATGTCTTTTTGTCACACTAGCAGCATGGTTTTATGAATGGTGATGTAAATTGTTCATTCCACCAGACTGAAGTATCACAACAACCTTGGAGAGGATTGCTGTAGATGTTGCACAGACAGTTATGATGTCCAGATGGTTAAGCTACTGACTTTGGTGATCCCCTAAGTTTTTATTTTGAGCAAAACAGCAAGTCAAAGACTTTAGTTATCATGTCATGTCTTCTGGATGGATAAACCACATTTTTTTCACTATCAGTGGATGTTTTCGGGAAGACAAACTGTAATGACTTGAGTGACACTTGATTTGGTTTTGAGTAAAAATGCTGCAATGTTGCATCAGTATCATCAGGTCAAAACTGTTTGTCCATTTTTTGGTTAATAATAAAAAACTGTTCAAGTATTAAGCAGAGTTAATTATTAATTATAAATCATCAATCAATGAATATAATATTTATTATTGATTAATAATGTCTGATTTATATATTATTAATATTATCAACAACAAAGTAAATAAGACTGTGAAAACTATTCCCACGATATGTTTCAGTATGTTAGAGTTGTTACTCTCAGCATGCAACCAAGATAATCTTAGCATTTAGCTCAAAGCACTGCCATGACTCATTACAACCTTTATCAGCACAGTGACTGAAATCTCTAGTCTCGCTTGCCTGGCAAAACATCAACGAAATAATATTACACACTGAGAAAAAAACGAAAAACAAAAACAAACAAAAAAAAAAACGTTTTAGTGAGCTACTTAAAAACAGTTTTCAAGACAAGGAGTCTTAATTTTAATGAAGATTATTATATGTTAAACACAACAGATTCAAGGTTCAAGGTAACATTATTCTGATTCAGATGAGAAGTGAACATTTATTGTCACTGAGAAAGAGAAATGCACTTAATTGCAATATCATTACTCATTTTACTCCCAAAAGGTTTTGACAATGCTTTACATCTAAGTGCCTTAGAAATTATAAGAGTTACAAGACCTGAAATCAAGAGACAGAACTTAAAGATCACTGTTCAGACCGCTGAGGAGACAGAAAATTAAAAAAACAGAGGTTCCATATGATGAAAACTGCAGTGAAACAAATTTATTTTACTGCAGAGTATATTAAAATGGTGATCTTGGTGAATAGTAAACAGTAAATACCATGCTGTGCTCATTTTGTGATGCATTAAAATCCACTGTAAATCCAAAAGAATTTCCCTAACTGGGTCACACATCAGATCTGCAAACTAAGCATACTTAGTCTGAAGCCTTTAAAAATTCTTGAGACTCCCAAACCAATCACAGTGTAGCAAAGGCAATGCATGCTTTTTATCTTTGCTAATTCATGGTTCATATAATACATGGAGAAAGATTAGATCTTTATTCATCTGCCAGCCTTTTCATCCCCTGATCCATCATGTCAGAAGTCTATTAGTACAGTGCCTTGATAAGAGAAATAGGTCACACCATGCTGACAAAAAAAAAAAAGAAAAAAAAACTTGCTGTAGCTTTGTTAAAAATATGACATGCTGCACCCAATTTAAGAATCTTTAGAAGAAATACAGTTAAAGTGAGGTTTTAGCCATCAGAGTAGGCCTTCAAATAGTCATTCTATGCCTTTTGGAGGTCTCTGCATAGTTATGCCAATAAGGATATTAAGGAAATGCAAATGCACCACCATGCTTCCTTACCTGGGGCAATGCAGCCTGTTCTGTTTCAACACAGCAACCAAAGCTGAACCGTTCACTTTACCTCATGTACAACTGCAGCCCACGACAGCCAGAGGTATGAAGCACTGAACCACTGAAGAACCAAAATATGGTTTCAATAACATGTTACCAGTGCTTATTGGTTAGTAGTAGCCACGAATTACCCCAGCATCTCTTCTATCACGGTATCAAAGAAAGAAAAAGTCTCCTCACAACTATATGTACTGACATATTATTCCTGGTGCTATAAATAAAAGATCAATGTTCTCTTTAAAAAACATTACTCATGTTTTCAAGGGGAAGAAATCACCATATTGGAAAACACAGCCTTAGTCAATGGATTTATCTTACCTCCCCTTTCATTTATGTTCTACTTCTCTATATTGCAGAGGCAGCTCAATGTGCATCATCTGTGTCTTTCCTTGCAAATAATGCAGCTTCCACACTAAAAAAACAACAAGGGTTCACCAAAGTCACTAAGCTTCACCCTCTGGGGTTCATTAATTTGTGTACAAAGTTTCATTTTAATCCACCTAATAGTTGTTGAAATATCTTAGGTTGGAGCAAAGTGGTAGACAGACAGACACACAGACAGACCGACATTGCCTTTTAAAGAGCCATGCCGATAGCAGAGAACCTTCCACCCTTTGACATAATGCCTCCCAAGGCAGAACACAAAAATTTTTATGCATTCAATATGCATTATAAATTTACATGGAGTGGGGGAGGGGGACTCAGTTAAACCTAGTCTGTGTGGGGCCTGTAAGCTATTCGAGAACAGCAGAGGGGTCACATGTCTCTATCGCTGCATGGAGCCAAATTTTTTCACCAGCCACTCATCCATATTTGCATAACCTCTTTATTTGCCATGAGAAACTTATATCAAAGGTTTCTAAGAACATTTCGCTTCAACATCTCTGTGACTATGAGAGTGCGAGAGGGGAAGAAGAAAGGCAGGCTAAAAAAAAAGGGGGGACAGTGATTGAGTGCAGACCTCTTGTTTTGTTCTTTATACCATGACAGCATTCTTTTTTGAAATTTCTGACTGCAATATATGCATAATTGGTGGATCAGTTACGCTGATTCCTCATGCACAACTTTTAAAGATCTGAAATATCATGCACTTAAATATCAAAAGGAATTTTAAATGGGTTTGTGTTTACTTGATTATTGACATTCTTGCATAATGAAATCAGAAAAAGAAAATGAGAAAACAAACAAACAAACAAAAAAACATTTCATGTTCCCTAATTATTGCATGTTTTTTTCATTGCATGCAACTGGGCTCTCTTTAGTATGGTTTTTGAGTTCTGGGAGTTCACTCTTGCCATTACTTTAGTATGTTGACTTGTATAAAATACCAGTAAGTGTGACTCTCACTGGTGGCTATGAAGACACAAGCAGCATAAATTTTCTTATCTGGAAATCTCTCCCTATGGCTCTAACTGAGTTTAGTAAATTGACTTGATTATTCAACTGAGAGATAAATCATCAACCAATAAAAACAAAAGACAATGGCACAGGGTGAGTGCTGGCTACAGGGAAAGAGAGACATCGGAAAAACATGGGTTGACTTTTTGCCTAAAGGTTCATGTGAACTAAGTCAGCTGAAAATTCTCAAATGTCAGCCGATTGCTTGCTAAAACTTGTGAGTGTGAGAGACATCTCAGCCTATAATGACCATTACATTTTTTTTTCCCATTGTGTAAATTGGAAATGGTATTATTTGCAGGAATTTTAGCTGATTACATTTTCATTTCAATTATCCACAGTATGGAGGAATTAACCTTGGTCCACCATTCATTTCTATAATCAACATGACAACCATCAAACTGCAATCAAGGAGACCCGACTTAAGCTTGCAGACTAAACTTCCATATAAAGGTCTGTGCATGTTCACTTTACAAGGTTATAATCAGTAATGACTACTAGATCCATGATAATAAAGAAAACTGCAAGGCAAATCAAGCTAAATGAACAGAGTTTAAAAAGACAGAAAAACTGAGTCCCCAATGTAAGGTAACATACAGACTCTGTTTATTTGGTATAAATAATAAGGCAATGTAATTGGTCTTTAACTTGCCAATTATGATAACCAGCCAAGCAGGCTAACTAGCCATTATGCATATGTAAGCATGCAAGTTAGCCAACTTATTTTGTTGTGTAGCTTGTTATTAGATCGCCAACACAGAGGCCTGTATCACACAAAGCAAGACTTAATGTGATTTATTTTAGCATAGGTTTATGATTTTTTATTCCTGATCTGGGGCAGTGTAAATGGGGAGGAGAGTTAATTGCTCTTGGCATCTGTTTGTTGAAATGTTTCATAGCTTAGGATATGGTTGGCAGGTTAGACAAGTATCAAAAAACCAGACTTAGATCTTTCTGAGGAATCTCCTCTAGTCCAATGTGTAAACTGATATGTCAGCTTGGCTTTGCTATTTTTCATGGGAAATTTTCCTTTAACATTAAGTAGTTAGCTGGCGAAATTGCAACGTATTTGGGTTTTTATTTTTTCCTCTTTTCCCACATTTCCCTACTCTCTTAACTGTTTGTGGAAAAACAGCAAAACAATGAGTTGAAGTTAATTATAAGGCTCGGATAAGCTGCTAAATTGCATATCAGTTTATACTTCTCAACTGGTTCATGTGAGAAACCTCAATTATTGTCACACATTGCTTTTATATTGTTATTTTAATTTGAAATAAGGTCATAATAACAAATTCAGTTATAGCTGCTCTAAAGCTTTAAAGTCAGTACTGAGTTTCTCGCTTCAATGCTAATTGCTAAGCAAACATATCAACCTCTCTAACTGAAATAAAGACAAAGATGGGAAGAAAATGTGTATGCTGTGACAGACTTCATTAATAAATGTAGGGGAAAACATAGAGAAATTAACAAGAGTAGCTGAACTACACACTTTTTCTGCTAAATCTTCCGTTGAATGTTCAAAATAAACATGTGAATTCAAGGATTAAATTCAAGGACTAGAAGAAAAAAAAGATTTAACCCAGAACCTTCTCACACGGTGCAGTTGCCTCTGAAATCCACAAGGGTCCACCAAACAAAATATTGCAACTGCATGAAGTACCATTGATCAATAAAGTGTAAAATTCTCTGAATTTAAGACTGAAAAATGAAAAAAAAAAGGCCTGGACAAGCATAGTCCCAACAGCATAAATCCAACCATCACACGGTCAGTGTTTTCCTCCCCTGTTACTCCATATTTTTCCCTATCTCCACTACAAACTTCTTACAAACAAAGCCCTACAGTCCAGATTCATCAGAGTTTAATAGATGAGATGGGATTCCATTGATCTTGAATTCTGTGAGGTCTGTCACACGCCATCTGGAAACCACAGTAGGAATCCTCCCAGAGGCCCTTGCAGCAGACAGAGCTTGAGGCTTACAGATACTCAGACTTTCATTTTATTTTTTCATAAACCTGTCAAATCACTAGTATCCTGTATTTTTTGTCTTCTCCCAGAAGACTGCAGTCCTTATATTTTAAAATACAAATGTCACATCTTCAGTCTTCCCTTCAGTGGATTTTCGACCAGGCTATGATGAATGCATCTGAGTGGTGTGAGCCATTTTGGAACAGTGGCAAACACCTCAACTGCAGGTCATGTGATACAGTCCAGAATGATGAATGCCTCCATGTAAACTATCTGGTAAAAGCCATCACACAATAAACAACTGGTGGAACCTCCATAAAGAAAGGGTCAGGACTGAAGTTTTGCCTGGGCCTTGATTCCAGCCAGACGTTCATACAGGACAGCCTCTAACTATTTGCCAGTGTTAACAGTGCCAAGGAGCTTGTCTAGACTAAAACGATAACTTGTCACTCATACGTATATAACTATATATATTAGGATATTTGATGCTAACTGGCACTATAATAATGCAGAAAAGTCATGCTTATCTTAACGGTAGGAAATTCTCAGCATTCTTGCAAAAATCACAAATGTTTAAGATATGAAAATAAAAGACATGCAAGCTCACAATGTTTTACGGAAAATGTGCCCAAAATCATTCTGTTAGTTCTTTCAAACTGAGCTCCGTTTGAATGCTTAAGCAACACACAATGTGTAGACTAGCCACAATTAAGATTTATTCTCAAATGTAAGTGTTTGTGTTTTGTGTTTCATTTTTGAAGCAATCTGTTTTGTTCATCACATATCACAGATAAATATTTCTAGACCAATTAAGAACATCTGAGGGAGCTAGGTCCGCCTCCTAAACCTCTGATATTTTTCTTCACTGAGCTTTACTTTTGGCTGAATTCGCAGTGAGCACTGGGCATATTTGTTTATTTATAGCCTCAGACTATACTCTGTATCCAAACATAATGTAAACTTCGTCTGCTGCATTAACTGAGTACATGTACATATGCTACGTTGATAGATCATTGTATAAAATCGCAAGGATTTTGTGGTGGATTGGCGATTTGTTATCTGTTTGCTAAGAGGACAAATAGCGTAGTAAAAAGTGATTGCACTGGACACCTCTTATTGAAATAAAATGGGATAACTGTCTGATTTAGAACTTGCAATAGCTGATATACTCTCTTACTCATCCGTTACATTCAGATCATTAAAATAAAAACTACATCAGTAAATTACCCATACTCAGTTATTAAAACTGAGTTTATTTATAAACATGCAATCTCTGTATAGAGTACAACGCACATTTAAAAACTATGCAATTGCAACGAACATTTGAAACATGAAGTGTACATTTTTTGATGTTCATTCAAACTTTTACTTAAACTCGATTTATGAAAGTAAGCTTTATTAGCATTCAGTACATGGGTTTCATTGGAAAAATTCAGCCCTTTTTGATGAAAAAACTGAAACAGATTAGATTTTTTTGTTGGAATACAGCAACAGCACACAAAAAAGTTTTAATATGCAATACTTGCATATTATAATACTAGAGAGCAGTGCTGTCAAGGCCTTCTCTCTCGGTGGAGCCTGACATAATGAATTGCTGTAGGAGTTCTTGCTGCGACATGAACAAAGGAGTCCGTTTTAAATATCAGACACTATTTGAAGCTTTTGCCATCCAGCAAGAAGTCCAGGCTCTCCATTCAGACCTCCATCACTTAATCTTTAATCTACTGTACTCTGTCATTGGAAATTTCTTTTCCCCACGTCCATCAAGACCTTTGCTGAGCACTTACTACTCACACAATCAATCTAATCACTTCACACAAATACAGGCATCCACCAGCAAAATGAAGAGATGTTTCTCAGTGAAAAAAGCTGACTTTTTGCTTTTTTGATTTGCTTTTTACCCTCCTTGGGATTACTATGAGCAGACACTCAGCAGCTGAAAGAGCAATAATGCAGCGTGCATGTCAAAGTGCACACAAATAAACTGATGTGCACACCATACAGACAAACTCTGTTCATCAACACAGGAGCAAAATGTTGAGGCCCTTTCCAGAGTATTGTCTTCATTGGGTAGAAAGTTTAGTATGCAATGTGTGCATGTTTTATATGGTTAAGCTGACATCATTTATCCACTAAACTATTCAAGCAGATGTCAGATGGGAAAACGCAATGTTGCTTTATGCCTGAGAACAAACAAACAAGATAAACTGAAATGTTCACCAAGGCCAACAAACACACACACAACCAAACATTTTGCTACTGTGTTTGTTCCAAATTCATGGTTCACAAAATACACCTCACAACGTTTAAGCTACACTACAAAAAACAGCCTTGTTGTGCTTAAGAAACAAGTAGCCTACAGACAGTTTTTCTGTCTGGACTTATGAAATGCTTTTTACAAGTCGCAAATAAGATTTATTCATTTGGTATCTTTTGTCTGCTGAAATTAGCGAGTTAAACAACTAAGACACGTAAGGAAAGGTCTCTGTTGACAGATATATCATTGTCATAAATATGCCTGATACTTGGCATGAACATGAAGGAGTCCGTAAAAACTGCATATGCTGAGTACCAACAGGAAAACATGTAAACATCAGTGTTGATAATCAGTGAGGTAGTTCTCAGTGAACATGAGTGGACACTAACCAAAAAACAGCTACCAAACCTGAGTCAGCTGAGAGGAGTGCAGCTTAATGAGCTAGCTAGCTAACAGAATGTAGTTGGATAGCTTACAGTTAGATTTAGTTAGCAAGTAGCTTACTTCAGGAATAAAGTAAAGCTCCTAAATCACCACAGCACTTATTCTCTGTCTTGAAACTGATCTTTTAACATTTAACAACATCTTTTTGACAAGTTCAGATTGCTGCTGCTGTACTTGAGGTCAAGACAATTAGTCATGACCAACCTGTTGACATTCCAATGACGAGTCCAGCTTGTACCACTTAGGTTGAGGTCAAGGAAAATATTAATGACACTATTATGATAGCAGCATCATTACAGATACTGTCATGACCAATGTGTCACTTTAATGAAAGGACAACTAATAAAGCTAAAGTTTATACAGTTTTCATAATAAGGCCTGCTTGGGTATGTTTCATGTGTTAAAACAGAGACAAAGCCTAGCTATGTTGTCAATAATAAACACATCTCCAACAATGTCAACTTTGCTATACAAGTGACATAGGGACTGAATGACCATGACATAAGAGATTCCTTCATGTTCCTGACAAGTATCAAGTTACTCTTACGCACACCCCTTCAAACAGAGTGTTACCAGGGTCTCTGAATAATTGTACCATGTTCTGCATGTCTTGATCTCACCACATGCTTATTTTCCCAGCGCTCCGTTTTTCATGTAGTTGACAGCATGCTGAGCCTCAGATCCTGTAAAAATGTGCGACTAATAAAGATCTTGAAGATCAAGAGCTGTGAATTTACAGTGTTTGATGACACCATTCACTGAAATGCAAATATCATTCAATGCTTTGCAAGGATTTTTTCCTTGTAAGCTCCTGAGAATGAGATGAAAATTATGTATGGTGAAATGTGTGCACAGTGCTGTGACAGAAGAAGAATAATTTATGGTAATCAGGGCTGAAAACGGCCAAAACTGGACTGTATGGAACCTTTTATTTTAGCATCCAGAGCATTATTGCATTGAAAAACTCAGTATAGCCACAGTGCTTCTATTCTTACTGTAAAAAGACTAGGGCATAACCAAGCCCAATTTTATTTTATTTTTGGATGAATTTGTTTTTTTTTGTTTTTTTTTTTTTTTGGGGGGGTGGGGTTTTGTGTTTTTTTGGTGGGTGTGGGGGGGGGGGGGGGGGGGGGGGGGGGGGGCGG
>JAQMCX010000001.1:21450901-21477048 GCA_029814765.1 Acanthurus leucopareius | reverse complement strand
TTACCAGGCTTGAAATAAACAGGAATGTGGTGTTTGCTGAAAATTCTCTTAAGTTTCTCCGAGACACCTGCAATGTAAGGAATCACAACATTCTTGCGTCTCTCTTCCCTTTCTTGCTCCGTAGCCTTTCTCTTTCTGTTCTTCAAAAGTGTGTCATTCTTCATGTGTGGCTGAGAAATAACTTGCCTTATAGACAGATTTTAATTAAGTTCTAGCCAGGTTATTACTTTTGGGTACCCCTTTCCGATGGATTAACTTGTATCATTGAAGTATCATTGTCGGGCACCTTTAAATCTCAGACATACCCACTTTTCTCTAATTCTGACTTTAAATATCTATTTTCTCAGCAGAGATAAATACAAATGTCTGTTCCCGACTGTAGACCAATTAGCTTAATGTTTTGTCAGAGTGCAAGGGACTTGAAACAAAAAAAAGAAAAATGAACATAGTAATGTTATTTTTAATATTAATAAGAAAATAAATTAAATATAAGGTGTGTTGAAAAGATCCAGTTATAGTAAATTATTCCCAGCCAAGTCCACCACCAAAAGTCAGCTTATTATAACAAGAAAGGAAACAAATAAACTCATGAATAAATGCAAATGGATATAAATATGCATATAAATAAGCCAGGCCATGTTGGTCTGATGACAAGAGGTGTTTGGATACAGAGCTTTGCTCTATTGCTGATGCGCTGTTGAGGGCAACCCTGCAGGCCTTTCAAACAGTCTCTACAACAACCCCAGCTCCCTTTTTGCAATCAAAATGCACTTAAGGCACAGTTCCTTGTTCTTTCCTCTGTTTGCATTGTGCTGGTAAAGACACCTCTGTATTTTGACAGTAGCAGGGTGCGGTGCTGAACTGTATACCGTGTCTTTCAGACTGACAGGTTTTAGTTGTATGCAGAACACACACAGCCGTCACCTGGGGAGCAGCTGGGCCTCAGAGCAGAAAAGGAAAGTTTAAGCTCATACAACAACACCTAGACAAACAAACAGGGCTACAAACACAAAGAACTGGACCTGCTAACTGTGGTAACAGCATGTAAGGTAATGGATGACAATGACCGGTGTCCTCCAACTGTTCAAGAGCCATTACAAAAGGAAATCTATATTGAGAAAACAGAGCTGAGCCTTTAAAAACACCCAAGGGCTAATGGCATTAAAAAGATAAGATTGATGTGTGAAGAAAGACTGACACACATGAAGGACACAGAAGCCAGGCCTCATCTTCAAAGACAACGAGGGCTGTCATAGCAGTGAAAATGGGAACTAACAAAATTATTTCAGAAAGTGGCTGCTAGGCTCTCAGCCAGCACTCCACCAGCAGGAAGATAAAGAGGGATGGTGTCTGCTGCTTACAACACTGTAATAACATCACTGCCTCAACATTTTTTTCCACAGTTTTTCCTCTACGCAGACTGTCAAACCAATAGACATTCAATTTGATGAAATAGTTGCTTCCTATCGCTTTTCTGGATTTCATCACGTCCAAGACCTTGATGTACACTGTCAGTCTGTGTTCAGACAGGCATCTAAGGTGACCAGGCATCCCAAGAACTTTGGAACAGTCCGGGATCGCAAGTAGATGTCCCAAAAATCCTGAATCTTGTCAGATTTTTTTCCAGAAAAAACAGAGCCTAGTAATAGCCTAATAAAACACAGTAGCTGAGTTAATAGTTTTTAGCTGAGCTAGATCAGAGTATATTCACCTAAAACAGACTGTTAATACTGTTTTGCCCTCATTGTTCTCTGTGAAGTTTGCTGCAAGTGATGTAGCCCAAAGCAATTTATGTGGACTGTGCACTGAACCAGACTCTATTTAAGAAAACCTGCCTTTTTCCATGCTTGTCAGAGAAGAATATTTTAGAGGGCAATTTGGCCTGGTATAGTTAACACACCAGTCATAATTTTGCTTTAATGATAACTTAACTCCTGGCCTTTGACCTGGTGTTCTTCACTAATCGCAGTAACAGGTGTACCAGCCTTAAAAGTGACAAAATGTCTTTTTAAATAAGCACTGATCATTTTGAAAAGTAACTATTAAATATTCCACAGCTGCACCGCAAGTCTTCATGTAAGCAAATAAATTTTAAAGTCTTAGGTATGAGAACAGAACGTGGTGTGATGGTCATTTGGATTATTGGACTCAAATTGATCATTTAGAAGTCACACCCTTAGGGCTGATGGTCTGATTAAGTATGGAATCTTTCCTGGGGTTATTATTTCAGAGTGACATTAACGGTGTCAATCAAAATCAGATGTTGATGTCGGCCCACAGAGATCAGTGCATGAATAAACAATTTAATTCTTTTACTATATTGCAAAGAAGCCTCTGTCACACAGAATGAAGAGAGCAAGACCAAGGCCATGTCAGAGCTCCTTCTTACGTAAGCCTGTCCATGTAATTGTTTTGATCTTTTGCCATTGTTGAAAGAGAGAGTTGAAACTTGTCCTGGGGGATAAATAGTATTTTAATTTCAGTTAAAATTTTGGCTTTCAATAATTATGAAAACAAGATAATAAGTATAATAAAAAACATATTACTACATTCAATTCACAACAACTGGGTTTCCATCAACTTGTTTTTGTGCACATTTTCAATTTGCGCTTAAAAACAGGTTGATGGAAACACAAACAAATTTTAAAAATCCTGAAATATTGCAAAAAGGTTTCTATACTTGAGGAGGGTGGTGGAGAAGTTGACATATTAACAAAGGGTAAATGCAAATAAGTCCAGTGGAATTTAACAAATAAATGATGATTCATTAACATAGCAGTAATGGATAGAAACACACATAATCTTTTTTTTTTTTTTTTTTTTTACCAAATTCCTGGAGATTTGAATAAAATTTGCAATACATTTTAAAGGAAACCCTGCTAATGAAGCACTCTACCAAAAAACCCAAACTCACCCAAACAAACTCACAGCAGGCTGTGACACATTTAGTTCAAATAAAACCGAGATGATGGAGAGTGAGTCTCTGGTCAACAAGAAAGGTAAAACCAATTTTGCTGTCAGGAAGGTATCACATGGTGTGTAGTTGTGCACAGTCAGCACAGGTACACAAACCTCCATACACACAAAACTCATGTTTGGAGAGCAGGCAGGGATGCTCATTACACAGTGAGGTAGTCTCAAATAAATACCAGTAAGTATAAAGAGAACTCCCACATGCAACAGCTTGCAGTGCATGTATTTGCACTCTACAGAGATGACTCTGTGTAAAATGTGTCATGTCCTCCTGTCACTGTGACACTACACTTAGGCTCACTTAGAAACACAATAAACAAGACCTTGACTGAAATAAAACGCTTCATTTTAGGCAGTTACTCACATCAAACCAGGAGGGGACGAGCCACATTTTTTAAAAGGCGCTGGGGAAACTGAATAATTTGAAGTCATTGAGGTTATTAGGGACTATCAATTTAAATCAGTTCCCATTTTCATCAGGCTTTGCGTTGAACTGTTTTGGACACAGCTATTGGCAGTGATTGCACTGCTGCCACATTGGTTCCATCCCTGTGTCAGGTTTTTGTCTCATGTATGCACATGTATGAGAAACTTTGAGAAACACCGTTAAGCAAAGGAATCAAGTTTCTCTAGCATGTAATACACTGGAAGTTTATTTTTAAAATCTGTGCCCATTAGCATTAAACCCTGCTAATTTTTTTTCAGTTTGCTGATTTTTCTACAGTATTTTTTCCTGGCTTTTAAGGTGTTTTATGTGCAAATTCAAAATGTGCAGGAAACAGATGGATAGAGATTTACATAGGAGCGGGATTTTTGATGTCTTATCGCATCATTAACTGTCAGTGTTTCCTCTCCTCTCCTTAGCTCATCTAAATAAATCATAAGACGTCTCCTGGATGACATTAGACTGAAAATGATAATGCATACACTTTAACAGTGCAGTCAAAGTAATTAAATTTGTTTTGCATTCAGACAGCAACATAGAATTCGCTTTGTAATATTTAAAAATATCCAGACCCAGCGATATCCTTTGCTCTTTTTTAGATGGGCCTCCTAATCAGATTACTTAGGCACTGTTTGCCCTGTGAACAGGTTTTGATACAGTGCAAATAATTTTAATTTCACCAGGCCAGCCTGTGAGACAGCTCCAGCCCTGCCTTGCTGATTGGTGAAGTGCTCTTTAATTGGTTTAAACTTTGCTCTTGCTGCTCAGGGATCTACACGCTTAATTTCAGCAAAAGGTCAATATCAATAAATCTGATGCTGGAGAAGGGAGGAAGGCAGAGGCATGGAAATAAAACGCTCTACACTCTTCTGGCTCTAACTGACCACTGGGAGGGGGAAGCGAGCTGACCCTGGTAACACCGCGAACCAACAGGGTGCTAAGAGAAGATTAGAATTTAAAGCTCCGTCGGCCCACCCTCTTGTCAGGTGTTTATTGCCCACGACCTCTGCAAGATGAGGTCAGATTTTCATATTATAGCAAACCAACTCCTTCGGCGCAATTGGTTGCAGTATATTCAACAACAGAATAATGAAATGTCCTGACAGGAAGAGGAGGGGCCATATCAAGTGAGGAGAGACGAGTTGGGATAGGTGGTGAGTCTTATGGGGCAAAGTAGAAGAGACTGTTCGCAGTGCAATGCAGATGCAGAGGGAAAGAGAGTGATATGAACAAAAATTTACTCTGTAGGGGCCTTTCTCATTGCATCAGTTACTTGCTCGTGTGAGCATTACAAGGCCCTACAGAGGCAGGCACGACAGGCTGCGGCACTTCGGGCCCTCAGGGGGGGGTATTCACATTCCACACTTGCCCCTCAGGATTTCACTCACCCAAATGGAGAGATGAACAGCCCCACTGATTACATGTCTAATACTTTCTACAGCTCATCACTCTCTGATGCCCAAGTGGAGTGCCCACATTTAACACACATGCACACACTCACACACTCTCTCTCTCGACTCAAACCTAAGTCGTAACTGTCAACATCCAGGCTTAGAGTTACCCTATTTACCACAAGATTATGATACCTGTCAATAGTCAAGAGGTAAAGTTGACACACACCAGAGCGTTATGCACAGCAGGGAGCAGCAAGATCCTAAAGCAGCTCAAGGACGTTTCACTCATCGCGCAAACTTTACCTTGCTCCCCCTAAATCACTCACTGCTTTCTTAAAAGTAAAACAAAAACAAAAAAAAGGTGTGTTGTATTATAACTTTAGTTTAAAATTGGTCAGACTGACTTTGCAAATTAAAAACTAATTTATTTTATTTAGAAAACAGAATTCAATTCTACCCAAAGTCAAGGTTAATGTTTCTTTTTATAAGCTAACAAAGTCAGACCATTGGTTATTAATAAAAAAAAAAAAATAAAAAAAATAATGATCTTATTTAACCAAAAGGTTCAAACATGGAGTTGTTTCGTTTCTTTGTCTCCCTCTTTCTCTCTGAAAAATAAATGTTGAAAAATGTAATTAATCAGTGAAAGACCACCCTATAACCCACACAAGTCCAGCTAGAAAACAAACTGCTCACATGGTGGAGGTTTTTGTTCACACTGCAACCTTTTTACCAGACAACAGGTTCACCTTTGATTTTTTCTCAACATGTTTGTGAATCACAGTCATTTTTCTGATAAAATGTGCCTTTTTAGATCATTGTTCCAATAATATTATGGCTTCATTCTTTTTCTCATACTGCATTATCGTCATCTGCTAGCGTTACAGGAATACACCTGCTCTTTGAATGAGCAGGTTAATCTTGATGGTCCATTGTTGAGCGTGCAGCAGATGATTTTTGACAGAAAAAAAGTGTGCGCATGGTGTAAGGCATGGTTCAAGCACATAGGGTGAGAAATACCACAGCAAAATTGGAGTGGGATACAGCAGGTGACAGAGCAGCGCTCTAAATTTTTTAAAAATCCACTCGGCTCTCCATTCAAAATCCTTCTCCTCAACCTCCTCGCTGGCTCATGCTTGGCTTACATGCCCTGAAACACACACATACATGCACACACACAAGCGCACACACTAAGCAAGGACTGTCCAGGTATGATTAAAATAAATTACCACAGCTCAAAATGTGCATTTCCTCTTTTCTGTAAGCTGATTGGTCTAGATTGTGTTGGTCAAGGCTCCAGCAAAGTCATGTGCATGCGTGCACGACAGAGCTGAAGCTGGGTAATTATTCCATTTGGTCACCATGCCTCACTGCTCATATGAACTCAGAGAAAGTCAACACAAGCCAGAGGGGAAGTACAAGAGAAAGAAAATAAAAACAAAATAAATGTCAGAATTATACAACATCAGAACACAAAGTGTGGGTTTTCCATTCAAACTGCATTTTACAAGGAGCAAAGAAAATCATCAGTTTGTTTGTTAAATCAATCCTGTAAACCAGTAGCAATTAGCTTGCAGCCCGCAGGGCAAATCTGGCCCCAAATCTTTTTGTTTATAGTCCTGGCAATCAGCAAATGTTCAATAATGTCCCCTGGCTGTGGCTGAGGAAGTTGCACATCAGCATATCAAAGATCTGTGCAGTGAACAGAAGTGGTGACACTTGATTCCTCCTAAAAGTTCATGTATGCTTCAACTGGATTTGCCTCCTGGCAAAGATGAGTAAGAACAGCTAACGTCAAAAGGTTGACAAGGAAAACAGGCAACTCAATAAAAAAAAGGCACAGATGAATTTGCAAGGAAAAAGCCGAGTACTCCACTGAAACTGATATCTGGTACAGATGATGTTTTTAATTTATCATTACATGATGAGGGAAATTCTTCATGACATAACTGTGTCCACAAGCACCCTCAGCTTAATTGATTTTAAAATATTTTGTTTTATTCTGTACAGAAACAAACAAAAACCCCTTGCATTAGATTAAAAAAATAAACTCAGCAAACATTAATCTAAATTAAATGTAAATGTAATTGTTCATAATATTTGTAAGATATTAGTGTTTAAATCAGTCAGTGCTGATTTCTAATTCTACAAAAAATAGTCTCCTGGGTGAAGCCATGTGCTGTTAAAGTACAGAGAGTCCACACATCTGATGTGAGTGCCTTCCTTTGTGGACTCTGTTGCTCTTTATGTTATGACCCCTGACTTCCTCCTGTGCTCTTGTCATTATTATTATTATGGCAACCAGAAGTAGCAACGTAACAACATAAATAAATGTCATAATACGATGATTGCACCAGAGAATGGTGCAGAGAATGACTCATTACCACAAACTGGAAAACTTACACAAAGACAAGATTTTCTATTCTAGTTTAAAAGAAAGAGCACAATCTCAAACTAATCTTGGCACTCAGGTGCATGTGGATGTGAGAAGCTACAAGTTGTAAAAACATCAATGAAGAGCTAAGAAGTAGGGCAGTATTTTACAGTAGCCTGCAAACTGCAAACCTGCAAAAAGTTTTCTTGTTTCCTAGTAGTCTTGTCAGTTTTACGTGCAAGGATATTTACCAGTTTCATTCAGTTTTGTATATGTATTGTGGATTTCTTATAGTTGGTCACTACAAATATGTTATATAATAACACAGCTATCATGGTTTTATTTACGATTGGATGACAGAATGTGGCTATCACATTGCACTTAACTGTGCCAAATTGATTTTATTCTGTCAGATCGTTAATAGCTAGTTGAATTAGCTTCTAAACTAAGATAGCATTTGCTAGTTTGCTGTAAGGTTTTGCTTTGAGGAAGCTGTGCCTGCATGACTGAGCAGTAGTTCTTTATATTTGTTGAGTGGACAAAAAAGTGTACAAAAAAATTTGAAGTGAGTGTATGTCTTTGTCCTACAAAACAAAGAGACAGAGACGAGAGAACAGTTACAATTGTTACACCTGTAAAAAGTGTTTAGCAAAACACACTAGAATCTGAACCTGAATCTGTCTGCAGTTGAATAAAATACTTGAATAATTACATGCAGTGCTCTCCTCAAAACAGACAATATGGCTGGGTAATAGCAACAAGTATATTAGCCTAAGCAGAAAGACTACTCCTTCAAATACAAAAAGTTGTAGATAACATTGCTGATATAAAACTGGCTAAAATTAACGGCTCAATGTTAAGATTCACTCAAATATCTAAGTCTAACTCTGCCTTTATCATACTGAATATTGATTTTTTAAAGGCCTCTCCTGTACGTGTTTAATACGTGTGTATACACTGATTGTGTACAAAACTACACAACTTGATCGCCATGAGCCACCATAGATGCACCATTCTACCAACCCAGCAATGTGGTGTCACTTGGAGCCAGGAAATTACCAAAGAGAGAAAAAAGGCAATAAAATGTCATTGCCCATGTGCTTTGCCAGCTTTGCCTCAGTGACTCTGATCACTTAATGCGAGCACAAGCAATGACTAGAACCAAGAGACAGCTGTGTTACATGTTTTCTACAGCTGACTGGACCTGGCCTTTACACCCATCTGCATTGCTTCTTCCAAGGTAATGACTGTAGAAGACATGGGTGCTTTCCCCTTGGTAACATGCTTGATGAGGACTTCACGAAGGCATAAAGAAAACTTGGTATGGACTGTATGCACAATGAAGTTTGTAAAATCCTTGCTCCTCCTCGTATATCATCATAATGGAACACAGAGGGGGACCAAAGTACACAGATTTCTGCTGTCAGGAAGAGAGACTTAGCATCATCTCAAGCGGTGATGATAATCCATGTTCACCTATCCCCAGCCAGGAGACGAGAATCTGTAATGACAGGCCCCAATCAACTTGAACCTCGGTAGCTAGGAGGCTAATAGCATTTCATGTCCAATTATGTTCGTTGACGCCGGTGCATCTCCCTGACATAGTCTCCTCTCTGTGATAGGCAGACTATGTTGGAAAGGGAGGAGAGAAGCCTCTGACTGGATTGACAGACTGGGTCAAAATCAGCTCTCCGGTGGGTTAAGTAATTCTGACACTGTGTCTGCCTTCCTGTGTGTGACTGAGCTGAGCCACAATATAAAGTGCATGGAATCATGAAAAATTGAAAATGATATTTCCCCTTTGAAACAAAATAGACGAGGCATCCCTTTCACCACTGGAGTCCATCTTAAAGCTTAAATGCCGAGGTGCATTTCAGACCAGGCTGAGACAAGTCAGTAGGGGTGATGCCTCTGAAAATACTTTGATAAAATGGGGGACTTGACCGGCGAGGCGTGTGATGCAAATTAAATTCCTCTAACAGAGAATCTGATTGAAGTCAGGGAGGAACTGACCAAGCTGAACACAGACCTCACAAGCTCATCATCCCAGCCTCCAGCTCCTTGGCAATGGCTTGTGGCAGTCTCTACCGCTCGTAGCTGGGCAAACACATATGTGGCAGCCTCATTTAAAAACCTTCCTCTGAGTGCTGTAATCTCATTCATGTTTCCCCAGCTGGCAACCGAAACCTCCTGCGAAAGTCAAATTTCAGTCTTTAGAGAAATTGCTTGTTGTTTCCAGTCACTGATTTTGCATGGTTTCAGTGTACACAAATATACTTGAATGAGTGTGTAGACAGTCTTGATTTGTTTTTTAGAAGGAAAGTTGGAGAAATACAGTAGTATTCATTAGGCTCAACTCAGGCATTGCTTTGTTCATAGAGAGAAAACCCCTGTGATCCTGAAACTACACAACAGTGCTGTGGTATTATTTCCCTGTTCTCTATAAAACAAACCTGAGTAAAAACAGTAGGGAATAAAAATAAAAATCAGTGGGCCTCTGCCACTAGGAGCCCTGTTTGGTAGATAATGCCCACCGCCAAGCCCCTGAGGTACATTAGCAATACTTATTTAAACAGCTGGGCTGAATATTGCCCTTTTAAATGGAATGAAATGGTCCCATTAGCGGGCCTTGCACTTTACTCCCTCCACTTATTGTTTCCCACTGCTGTAAAACTCCCTCAATGTTGAGGGAAAGTTGATTAACAGTAAGTGAAGCTGAATGGGAGGTAAGGTGGCAACAGAACAAAACAATGCAGCTGGAAGTTGGATTCAAAAATACAAAATACATTGTGGGCCTCAATATCACTTTTAAAGATCTCCGCAATTCTTTTTTTTTTTTCTCCGTTATATTTTTTCCCAAAATGTTAGATCCGGACTATTCTGACCGGACTTTATCTGTGCAAAGTCTAGAGGTGTTCTCACCTCCCTCTCCTGAAGGGGGGGATATCTGTGTACTTCTCAAAAATGTGAGATTCAAACTTAACCCAGGCAAGCTAGATTTGGCATTTCACAAACATGTAAGGCAATCGGGCAAAAAACTCTAAAACTTTAAGTGGTAGCAGACTTTTTAAGAGCAGAGATGGAGATTGCGAATGCCTCAGAGTGAAGCATGCAAAGAGCAGCAGACACTGTAGTCTGTGTAGTTTTTGGATGGAGAGCTCCAGCTCGCTCTCTTTCCACGTCAGTGAGCAGGAGGCTCTACAGAACTGGTCTTACTGCTGATGTTGAGGAATCATGGGGAGGGCAGGGAGGTTTAACGGCGCTCTTTGCATGCTTCACTCTGGAGCATTCAAAGCAGCAGAAATGCTGGACGGCAGCAGCAATAAGGCGGGGACACAACGGGCAGGCGGGACGCGCCTTCTGAAGCAGTGACCTCATCTGTTTAGAGGTGATACAGGTCAGCGGGCAAACTTCACAGCCGCCAAAGGAAAAGAGATAAAGAAAAAAGGAAAAACAATGTCATGTAGGGGACATGCTTCCTTTTATAATAGCATGACACATTCGGGAAGCGAGGTTGTGACTGGCCAGCTACACAAATGCAAATTTTCAGAGGGAAAATGCCTGTAACCCTTTTGGGGGAGAGCATTATACAGTGAAACACCAGCTCTAACAAAACATCAAAGTCAGACCCTCGTTTGGACTTTGAGTCATAGTTGAAAATTTAATGAATCAGTAAAATTAACATATGTTAGAGTCTTTAAATCCATTCAACTAATTTTATCTTTAATCTTGTGATCAGTTAATGATCATGTAGCTGCAGGATAACCAACTTCTGTTAGTGCTTACATGTCTACAATCAGTAATTGCAACACCCTCCAATGGACTCTCATTAATATTCTATTAAACAAGTAGCGAGGGGATTTCTGCTGCTGGTAGTCAGGTATGGCAGGAAAAAGATACTAACAGACAGGGTCTTTATACACTTAAGTTTTTGGTCTAGGTATCACGTCCACAGGCATTAAAGTAAAAGGATAAAAATCTAAATCTAAATGAAATAAAACCAAAATTTATTTTTAAAATAAAGTGGGAATAATTTACTGATAAATAAAATAAATCCTGGCCTTAATATAATTAAAAAATCAAATCAATATCTTCCATCATTTAAATAAGGATTTGTGGATTAATTAAAAGCAGTTTGGCCTTCTCCTTCACCTTGAATTTTATTTTTATTACTATTATCATTATTGTTGTTGTTGATATTATGTGAAAGATTATATGAGGCTGAGGTAAACAGCAAAGCTCTTTTTATGAAAAGAGCAAAAATACACAGAAATGCATTGAATTTAAATGAATTCCAGGCAACGCTATTTGAACTATAGGTTAAACAGGCTTCATATATAAGTGGATATAGAAGTGCAGATTGCTATGGCAGCTACATGTTTATAACACAAACAAATCAAGTGCATCACAATGCAATATCAACTATGAAAATAAATAGAGAGAAAAATAGAGAAAAAAAAATAATCAAAAGTGTGAGAACTATATTGGAGAAACTAAGTAGAGAAACTACTATCTTTATTTTTAATAACCAAACCCACAAAACAAGTTATGTAAGTGATCAGTTCATGGAACGATGACATCGGTCGATACATGATAAATGAATCTGGACAGCACCAGTACCCCGTTCCAAAATTGGATCAGATCGGTCCAAACTCTACTCCACTTTTGAATGTATTCATTAAAAAAATATGAAAACATAATGCAGGCAAGTCAGATATTATCCTTCCTTAAGTTTGTTACTCATCTGGTTTGGCTGGTTTAGATAAAGAATAATAAGTCTTTTGATGGTGACGTCTCGCAAAATTAGCACAATTAAACTCTGGTCAAACAGAAGGACGCACTTGATGACTAGAGAAGGTTGAGTACACCATTATCTGTTTCTGCACTTGTATTCATACATGGAAAAGGTCGTGCCTACACTGTAAGTGGGTGGGACATACTGGATGTAGCTAATTTTAGTCTGAAAATAATATGAGAGGATAAGAAGTTTCTTTATGTATTTTTTTTTTTTAAATCATTGAACCGCCTTCAAGTGGAGCTTTAGATCAATCTTGGTGTGAATGAATCAACACAACATCTTCAGAAAAACTGCTAAGAAAAATGCATGAACCAGAGTGGTCATAACCAACATACCTTTTATTCTTTTTTTTACCATTTAAAAACAGAATTAAAATAGTGCAGTTTTTTTATGGGGGATTACATAGATTTTTTTTTTTTTCATGTTCTATTGTTTATTTTTCCCCAAGATGGGCAGAAGCCATGTAGAAAGGCCCTGGTTGTTTGATTCGACCTCCTGCTGTACAATCCTGGCTCCATATTGTGGATAGAGAGACGGGAATGTAGGATTTTTTTTCCCCTTTTTTTCTCTTTGGTCCCATTTGAGGAGGATGGCTGTATTGTTGAATGACAAGGAAGTGGAAGTGTCAGTGAAAAATGAGTTCTCCCCACTTCAATATAAAACTTGGCCATTACCTCAATAGCGATTCACACTGATTGTGCACATTTGTCATTCTTTTTGACAGAACTTAAATAACATATAACCAGCTTTCAAAAACATTTTACTCAAAAACCAAAACGGCCCGTGCTTTTGTTGAGATCAGTTTTATATGTCAATATACAGTCTGATTGATTGAGGTAATAAACACCCCCTTCCCCCTTCAAGGTTAACCATTGTACAGCACGGCAAAGTTTCCTACACTGCACTACCCTCAGTGTGATTTTAGCTGCATCCCTCAGAGCTCTGCCACTTTGTGTCGGGAGGTTTGGCTGAGAAAAAGCTGTCTCCAGACGGACAGGGATGATATACAGTAGTCACTTCTCCTAGGCCCCCAGTACTCTAATCGGCTTTGAGAAGAGAGACTGATAGAGGACATCATTGTCTGTTGCTTGGTGATTCAGCCCTCAAAGCCTCAGATTCTGTGTACCAAGGCCAAGCATCTCTCTGGCCTCATGCAATCCAGCTTGTGTGAGCCTCGATCTGTTTTGTGCCCCAGGGAGCTAGCCACCGCTGGAACTCACCAAAGTTTGTGAACTCATCCCAGACCTACTTCTTTCATCTCTAGATTTGTCAATGGCTCTGCAAGATCCCAGTATAACCATCTGTGGAGAGGAACCTCTCTCATGCGTTTGTCTTCCTTCACCAAAGGTTAGCATTTATTTTGCCTCTCATTTCACCTGTCTCTAAAAAAAAAAAAAAAAATGGAGCGGTGGTATTAATGCACAATTCCTCCACAGTAAAAGGTTTGTTCTTTTTATTGAATCTTCTAGACTGCCCACACGACTCAAATTAAGCGTCTCATAAAGCTTCCACTTAAATTGCCCTCTAAAGCGTATGCAGAGGTATTGCAGTTTCTGCCATTTAAGTCTGTATCAACAATTCCCCTGGCTTTTAAAAGTTGCACTAGCTTTTAGAAATACATAGTCCAACTATAAGGAGGAAGAGAAATTACAAAGTCAAAGTCCCATTTCACCACCAGAAACAAGGGTCTGCATTCATTATTAATTTGCAATTTTACAGCATTTTGCTCATAATATCGTCTGTTATGTCACCTTGTATTTAGCATTACCAACACTAAATTTTACCATTGTGAAGTTTGCGCTTCCCCAGATTGTTTAAATGTGATTTGTGTGTTTTTTTTCCAATGATGCATGCTTTACCATTTCAGCGGGGCATCATGCTTCAATGTGGGAGAGGTTATTTTCAATGATAAAATTGTATTATAACCAGCCTTGCCTTTAAAGGATCCAAAGCACTGTCTCATTAGAAATAAAATGTAGTTGCATTCATTTCAATTTGGCACTTCAGAGACTTGAGAGATTCACCTCGTCTCATGTTTGGGCCCAAAGTAATAAGAGGGAAGTATTTGATCACTAATTCATTGTCAATATAAATGCAGAACACTCTTGTTGTTTCCTGATGTTATGTCAATGCATACAAATTCCTGCACTTTAAATGGCTCTTCAACTGCCATACAATATGTTCAGAAAATCACTCCATATCCATGCACTTTTCACTAAAACATTACTGCCCTTATTACAATAACATATTTTTAATGTAAACACGTCACGTAAGTACTTTTCAGAAGTCTGCTCACAGAGGTCTAGACGTACTTTGGACATTGTCATAGAAAAGCACTGATGTTTGACGTCCAGTTCAACACTTCAGAAGAAGAATGAGGCCAGACCATCCAGTGAATGTTACAAGTTCTCACTATAAATTGTGACTGAGTGTCTCCTACTTGTGGTTGGTTGATCCATGCATCAGTGTGGTTGTGTTTGTGTCTCTGTGTGTGGATGTGTTTTTCAGTTGCGTTGATGAAGTGAAGTCACTTGTTTCTGAAAAAGGTAGCCATGTTTTCACCTGCAAATATGCTATTTATGCATTTATTGTAATTCCGTCATTGTATTTGAGATATATTGCAGTAAAGCCAACATTAAGCATGCAAAATTTTGGTATTTCATCAATCAGTTAAGACCAGTGACGTGGTTTAACTTTACAATGTGTTTTTCATTTTGGCATAAGGACTAATGTTCAAACTTACAGTTATAAATTTAGAAATTACACTGCAATTAGAATCTCAATCTCAGACTTTGGACATTATGAAGTCAGATTTTCTGCTATCTAACTGGGATTAGGATGGAGGTTGATGGTAATATTCATCTCGTGCCTTCAGTGTTGAACCAGTATAGGACCTGTTAGCCTGTCAGCCTAAAGCAGGAGCTGGAGACTGGCTGTTAGCCTCTACTGAAGGTAAACAAATCATAACTCCAGAGTTGTCTATTTACATGTTTTGTGTTCTTATTTGGCTTGCGAACATTACCTATTGGTGAACCTACATGCAGTAATCAAATATTTTTATAAACAGTTGTCAGGTGTTTGACACCACCTCACTGTAACCTCTCAGGACAGTCACTTCTGGAGTTTCTGTGTGCAGTCACAGGGCTCCAAAACATGAGCTGGCTACCCATCAAACCACAACATCTCCCTTTCCATCTCCTCTAGTGCTAAATACAAGAGTGGTGGGTTTTTTTTTTAAAGTAAATGCATAATCAGTAATTGATCGTATTTATCAACTTACTTGCTCAGCACTGTTGTCATTGCTTACGTACACAGACCCATTTTTTACTAAACATAATGCACTTTTTGCTACTACAATCAATCATCAAGGACATTAAAATAACACTGATTTTATTACATGGATGCCTGTGTAAGTATCTCAGTGTGTAGGCCTGCATGTGTATGCGTCTGTCTTAGGAATATTTATGCCCTTCATTGTGTGTGTGTGTGTGTTTGTGGCTTTAGTGCTAGTTTGCATGGTGACTCAATTCCAGTGTTGTGGCTGAGCACGGGGCTGTCCTTGGCTGTCACTTCTCATCATTTGCCGGTCAGTGAGACATCTGAGCAGAGGGCAGCGTATGAGCAGTGAGGAGATGGAGGAGTCCTGGTGTTGAGTGACAGATTCTGACACAGAGTGAACGTTAGGACCCCTTTTGTCTTCATGGGGAACTTTGCCCTCAAGTGGTATACAAAGAGATAAAAAATAATGCTGCACATGCACAAGGCTCATCTGCACACCCCCCCCGCACAGATGCAGAGGAACATACATGAAGACGTAGAGGTATTAGAATACATACATATAAATAGGTTTGCATATATGCAGAGATATACGCAGTCACAAATACACAGGTAGACAGAAATGAATGTATTCACTATGCAACCACCCACATGAATGCACACACCGACCAACACCTACAATTCTACACACACACACACACTCGCACACACACACACACACACGCAAACAATCACACTGTTGTCTCCCTGCTATTGATATTCCTCACAGCTGTGGCCTTCATGCACTCACAAGTCATCATGGGCTGCCTTCAGCCACCACATATAATGGAACTCAGTAGCACATCATTCCTCTATCTCTCCTTTTCCACTCAGGAAGGAAAAGTCCATACACTTATTTGAGCATGCACCTGTAATGCAGTAAAAGCTACATTAAAAAAATGCAAACTGGTTTTAACCTGTGTATCAGCAAGATTCCCTTATAGCCCAATCTCTCTCCACAGAAAAACCATCAACATCATCAGTGTGCAGGCTGTAATACACAGAGGACTGTAAACAGGAAAGGCGGCGGTGCCTGTCAGATATTCAGCTGTTAGTGTAGAAGGCTGACAACAAAGTGAAAGGAGAACGTTCAGGCTTTTACATTCACTGCATGATTTTGTATAACCCTGCAGGCCTTGTGCTTGGTGCTCTTAAAATGTAATGATCCTCGATTGGTAAGCACTTATTTGCAGGAGAATTTCAATGAGACAAGGTACTTCAGGATACTTCAGACATTTAAAAAGATACAAAAAAAATATTTAGTAGCAAAAAACATGCTCCATAAACAAGCTCCAGCTTTGTTTCGCTGTTGTTGTTGTTCTTGTTTACATCCAGTTACAATCACCATCCTCTAGCAGACCAAATTATGCTGTAGTGATTCACGTTTCAGGGTTTAATTTTATTTACTCATCTTTACTAAACCACAGCATCATCTCATACCCCAGTTAGAAGCTGTGACAGTGTAGTTTGAGCTCTTGAAAAACTTCTTTATAAGTCATTTGACTTTATGTTCTGCCTTGAAATATGATTTATGAGTAATTAAGTACCAGTGGAATGAGGTAATGTCACCTTTTCCAATGTCATCTCAGTTTTCTCAAAGGTTTTCGAGAAAATCTGCCTTTAAAAATAAATCAAGGCTACAAGATAAATTTAAGTAACACTGATAAAGGTTTTGTGAGTGTTTTATTCTGCTGTCAAAGTGTCACAGATTTTTTCTTCTTCTGGCTTTAAAAAAAATTCTCTCTTTCCTTCATTTCTCTAACCTCCATCCTCATATCTCTCCTGACCATCTCTGCTGTAGGCAGACATTAATCAAATTGTGATTTATTTTACTTCAGCAAAAGGTCTTTACTCAATATTATCTTCACTTAGGTCACAGCAGAAAGGTACAGACCTCGATTTTGCACAGTTTTTCCTCAACATCAACACAAAGTCCAGAGAGTTGCTGAATTTGTTCAACTAACTTAATAATAGACAAGGGTTTGGCAGTGGTTCCATGTAGCTTGTTATCAATGAAGCTGCAGTTCTTGATTCATTTTGAGTGATAAAGCTCAAAGTGGCTACTTGACTACAGATTAAGAAGCTCATTACACGTTTTAAGAATGAGGAAAATAACATTTATGTCACTTTCATCGCTGCCAACCTTTGGCATGAACTGTGCCGTTCAGCAGACTCTCCATAGCTGAAAGCTGCTTTGATTGTACACTGTATACACTGACCATGCTATTCATGCTCTCATAAGCACTGTGGATGGAGGTTTTAATGTCTTTAGATATTTTGCATCTCAAATCCCAAAAGGCAACACACAGTGGGTATTAATCTTTTTGTCTTTTTTAGCTCTGGTTACCTGCTGAGATACTGAATTTGAGCTTTGTATGTGTGACAGAGAGAGAAAGAGATGTTGCATTGGAAAAAAAAAACAGCTAGCACATGGCATGAGAGCGTTATTTTTGAAAATTTCCAGCTGAGAGCAGTTTTATCAAAAAGAGATGCACAGTATTTATCGAAGCGGTTAAACTATCAGCCAATAATGGCAGATAATCTAAAAAATTAAAGCTGATGAATGGAGCCAATACTATCACAGCCAAACTGTGTTCATTGACTTAAGAAGTGCAACTTCAATACACGGATACAGTAGATGGTGGTGTGCACCTTTGAAGTTGGTTTGCAATCTGCCAATCAACATGGAGAAGGAGAAGAAGAAGGAGGAGAAGAAGAAAAAGAACGTGCTGTTGTGATTAATCCTGACATCAAACAGCTTCACCTGGGCTGAACCACACGGAGCAGACTAGAGAGCAAAACTTGTCTTCGCCAGTGTCGATGTTTCTCAGAGTTTCAGGGGAGACAACATGAGTACACTTTGAGATACATGTTCATCAAGAGTTCTGAGAGGAGGGAAAAAGTTGTGTTTTGTCAGATTCCATTTGGTCAGAGCTGCGTTCTATTAAATCATCTGTCTTTGCTCTCCACATACAAGCTTCTGTTACCCTCAAGTTTGCATAAATTACAGGTTATTTCTTTTTAATAAAAAAAATGGAAAATATTGGTTATTTTATTTGTAACAGCCACAAGAATTAGGTATTCATAATTAATAGTATTTGCTGTAATAAATACATGTTGTGCATCACTAACATCCAATTAAATGTGAGGTTTTGTTGTTGCCTCATTTTACCTAAATTAATATTCGAGTTTAAACAAACAATGTGTATGATGCATTTGTGGTGTTCTAGAGTACATACACTTGTATATGTCCTCTTGTGTAAATATACATACACTCATATATACATTCAGCACATACACACACATATATATGGATGCTTGTGTCCATGGTGCTTCTTTCAGCGTGTGTGTTTGCTCTTCTATATTAAAGATGCCCACCATCATGTCAGTGTGTGACTCAGGATGACAAAGCTCCTCTCACTATCTACAGCCATGCAGCTCGCCTCTGCATGGACAGAACCATGTTTTCCAGCCTCTCTGACACACAGGCAAGCGGCCTGCCTGCTAAACTACCCCTGCTTCACAAATGGAGTTCTCATTTTCAAGGGGAACGGCTGCATGGCATAACGCACTTTGTCTTGGGAATTACTTTTTCTCTGCCTGTGTGGCTCCCTGGAATGGACATGGCTGGCTGGCTCTGGGGGGAGACAGATGGAGACCGCTGGCTAGCCTGACACATGTTGAGAGGCTGTGATGAGTCAGTGACGAGGGGCGGCGGGATAGGGGCGCAAAGCACTCTGTCTATGTGATGTGTTGATGAGAGCGGGGACAATCGGAGGGTGGAGGCCTCGCTCGGCCTGAAAACTGCTGTGCTGAAACTCTAAATTGGAGCTTCACTAACCATAGTGAATGGGATTTGGACATGTTTCATCAATACTGGGGAGATGAACTGGCCTTAAAAAATATATCTTTTATAATATCGTGCTGAAAATGTTTATATTTCTGTAAATCTATCTGTAAAAATCTATGAAACAGTAGGCTTTTTCTTTTTTCGAGGATATTTTACATATTAGTACATTTTGTGGATAAGTTTTATTTTATTTGTGCAAAAATGGAACAAAGGGCCTTCAGACATGTTGGGCGGTCTGAGGCTGTACTGAGACACAACATAATTAAATTACCATGTTACCCATCTTGGTTTAGCATTTTAATAAAAGGAAAGTACAAATGGGCCTAATGGGAAAGTTATTATTCATGAAAAATATTCCAAAACTCAAAAAATTGGAAAAAAGACATTTTGATGATGGGGACAGGTAAAAAAAAAACAGAATACAATCAAGTTTTTACAGCAGTGTGTGCATGTCTTTGCCAAACTTCATCAAGAACCTTATGGGTGCACTACAAGGAAAGTCTTTACAATTTATGGACGTAGTGGGGAGGTTACTTTTAATGGATCTTAGATTACATAAATTACTATGTTAAAAATAGGACAAGGGCCTAATGTAACAAAATTAATTACCTCATCAAACTAATATAACTTATTATATTTGATAACCGTTAACTACTTTTTTTCTTAGACATGTTTTAAATTAGGTTTAAAGCTTTATCTTCTGTGAATGATGCAGTCACTTATACACCTACAGATGCTTCCTCAGTGTTTTCACTGCTAGTAAACAAACTTTACATTGTAAACTGTTCTTTTTCTGACTTTACAAGTAAAACATCCTTGAACGGTGTACTTGTCCATCAGACGACTTTGCCACTTACCTTGACATGGTCTGCTGGTTGCAGACATGGCAGACTGGGCAGGTTGGCTGGAGCAGTGCGCACTGATTTGATTGGCAGATGAGACACAGAACAAATTCAAACCAGAGAGCCACCCTTCATGGTATTGTTCCCACAATTGTCCCTATGGCTTCAGGGATGTTTTGGTGTTTTAGGTCAAGCAACTTTTTGCAGCTTTGTAGTGCCAAATTAGATTTCTAGAAATCTAAAACGTCAGCCAATCATAAGCTAAACTGATAGTGTGTATAGTAGCATAGGGAACCAACTTGTCCTTGTACACACAAACTAACAACAAACCCAAATAACAAACAGTCAAACTTTCTTTTCTTTTAAATTTTGAATTTAAATCTTGGTCTGTTTATCCAGTTTTTTTTTTCTCTTCAACTAAAAGTTTCTGTAGACTTTAACTGAAATGAATGTGGATAGATGTGAAATTTAAATTGCAAAAATAAACATATTAACATGGATTAATAGTGTTTTGTTTTGTTGTTTTTTTTGTAGACCAACAGTTAATTCTGCTGGAGATGATGCAAAACCTTCACTTCTCAGTAATTAACATACAACCCCTGAATTTGAATGTAACTTTTATCACAGAATAGATTTTTTCCACGGGAGAGCAGAGAGGCAGTTATGTTAATTTGCCTTGAAGCGAGATCATGAATTAAGTTTGAGATGCTAATATATTGATACATTGATTCATGTAATTTGCAGCTGCCTGAATCCTTACACCCGATTTGACTACTACTCTACAAATGCTAACCATAGATGGAAGTCTTCCTCTGGTGTCTCCTGCTACATTTCAGACCATTGCATTGAGAGAGGAACTTGGGCTGCCTTAGGCAATAAAACAAGAGTGGCAGTCGGCATCAGGGTCGAGCTGAATAATTCAGCCCCTGGATCACAGTGCATTTTCATATTCATATTTTCACTGGCACATTTATCTGAGCGATCCTTTCCTCCTCTGCCTGAATGCATCTTCCTCTTCAGACCCCATAAATATCTGAATCAACTAATGACTCCTCTTGAGGAATTAAAAAGGCATCATTAGCCAGCACCTGAAGGTTGGATCTGATGTGCTGAGAGGACTTTGTCGTTGCTGATTAGGAAAACCGTCTCAAGGGTTGATCTGAATCACAGCAAAGTCATATGTAATGAGGAAACCAATGGGTGTATTTAATGTTAAGTATGACCTCTTTCACTATTGTCAACACGAGGATTAAAAATGACTTACTGTAATTCTTGCAAGTTAATGTTGTCATGTTATTTAAAACTCAACGTAGAACCAGATATTGTTGTCCAGACCCATCAATGGACATTAAAAGCACAAAGTGAAAAAAAAAATGTTTTTACTTTAATGTCTTTTTTAATAGAGTGAGGGCTGTCTAGTTGGCCTCTCAGCAGCTGTCATGTGTCAGACTCTTACATTACAGATTTAGCTGTCTGAAAGTGTAAATAAGCATACTTCGGCTTCTGAGTCCATTAAGTGAACAGTGTAAAAGACAAGTATATTTCTCTTTTTTTCTCTGCGTCATTTCACAGTAGCTTTCTGGATGTTGTTTTCGTAGGTTTTTTAACAAAACAATCCATTACTGCTCTAGAGGTAATGTTTGAATCCTGAAAGAATGCAGACAATGCATGTCGCACAACAAATAAAACAGTTTTGACACAAGAAAAATGGCAGTAATTCTCAAATGCTTTCTCTTAAGTATTCTCTCTAAATCACCTGCCTCAGAGTGCTCTCTTAAATGAAGTTCTTTCGTGTGCAGGTGACAAACACATTAGTGATTTTAGTCTCCTTTTCAGGGAGGTAGACATGTCGGAGAATACATTTTATCTACTAGAGTCTCAAGCACAGCTGAAAGAAATAATTCTTGTTAAATAGACAACAGGTGTGTGAAAAGTAAGGAGGGGGGGGGAAAGAAGGGGCAATGAGGAAAATGTAGAGGCAGCAGAGATGACCCACATTGGTGCGACTCTTTATGAATTTGCAATGATGCTGCTGGGCTTGTTAGCACACGGCTGGGGAGCCAGGGGTGATGGGAAATGCACAGTTGGCTATGGCTAACCCCTTTGCAATTGTATTACACTTGTTTATAGCTCTTGGCAAAGCACACCAAAGATACTTTAGCTTCTAAGAGAAGGGCAGGGTCAAAGGAGGATGGCTACTTAGCATTTCACAAGGAGACAGAGAGGGCATCCTGAGCAAAGTGAACATGCAGGGGAAGTGAGAGAAAAAAAATGATCCAAAGATACAGACACAACCGGGCTGACTGTTAAAGTACTGATGCATGGTAATAGAACCAAACAGACCAAAAACACTATGAGATTAAACAATATTATGGATTATGTTTTTTTTTTGTTTTTTTTGTTTTTTTTCCCTAATCTTTCTGTGAATTTGAACCTTCATGTCCTATTCAGAGCACAATTTGAGAGGATTTGTAAAAATCTCCCTGGTCTGCATGACTATTGAGAATATTTATGAGTGACATTCCCTCATCCAGTTTGGAGAGCTGTGCCAGTCTGAGAGATTCCAACTGTCACAGCTAATGTAGCTGGTTGGTTAAACTATGCTTTTTGTTCAACAGAGTGGGGATGATAGTTGCAAGAAACCCTTGTCACACACACACACACACACACACACACACACAGATGATGTAACCTCAGCTTCTAACAACACTCAGACATGATTGGTTTTGTTTCGTTTATCTTTTTAATGCCGGGACCCTTTCTACTGTGTTATCTTCATGCGTACTGACTTACAGGTGTTGACAGGTTTTTCTTTCCAATGTAAAGTATGGTAATTGCTGTAAATCCTCTAAACAGCAAATAAAATATTCAACTGAAGCAAGCAATCACTTTACAACAGTCGTCAAAAATAGTGCTTACAGAGAACCAACAACAAAGCTTGCATAATGTATTTTAAATTCAGCTGCTGAATAATTTATGTCCATATACGTAGGTTGCATAACCTAATATTGAAGATATTTTGTATGACCTGCAGCTTTTTCTCTGCTATCCTTTTCCCTTTATCTTCCTGATCAAAGGTTAGATTTTGCTTTGACAAGATGTACGTCTGATGAGGTACATTTTTATACCACTTTTAACAGTGCAAGATAAAGCCATTTTTTCTTCATATTGCTAGAAATCTTTCATTTACTAGAAGTTTCCAGGAGCAAAACTGGGGAAAATAAGCCCACAGAAAGCCTAAATAAATGAATGAATGAACTAACATTTAAAATGCATTTGTACTAGCTGTCAGACTATACTGGATCAACTATTTCAGAAGTATTCAAAAATCAGCTGTTAACCTGTCAGACAATCCTTTAAGAACTGAGGAACTGTTGAAAATTGATCACACAAAGTAATCAAACAGAGATTTATTTTGGGGACTAGATGGTTGAGTGGAACACACAGTTTTTTAGTTTTTATTTCTGAGTAAGAAGCTGCTCTTACTCATGGGACATTATTACTATATTATTACATCATTAGTAGCTTATTAACAGAAGTCAGCAAGGAATTTCTACATTCTGCTTTACAGATAGACCACAAACCACATGTTTGACTTAATGTAACAGTACCATGGATTTCTAGCATAATGACAAATAGAGAAACATGTGATACATCATCCTGTGGCATTTATTGGCAGAAGAATGTTGATGCATTGAGGTTTGTCACTGCATATGGCTTTCTATCCTTAGGGCAGCTGAAGCATATATAATGGAAGCCCCAGCATACCCTGGCATGCTGGGCTCATTTTTTTCCCAAATAAATCTTTACAGCAGGACATAACCACAGTGACCCACAACAAGCATGGCTGTGATGGTGTCCGTCCCCGGGCATGTAGGACTGATGTCACTATAAACTGACGGGCCCCACTAATGTGTTTATGCTATTAAGTTGGTGCTAATGGGAGCTGAACACGTCTTTATGCTGTCACATTACAAGCTATGTAATGAAAACAGCTGATAAAAGCTATAGCTGGAGAAAGTGTCGACTTAGTTATTGTGGTATTGAAAATGTAATGACCAGCTGCAAACAATTTTTTTAATGAGCCTCCTGTTTACAGCAATTGTTCACAAGTCTTCTTGATATACTACTGCATGTGTTGAAAATAATAAACAAACAAAAAAAGCTCTATCGTTTCTACTTGAAGCTAATGGCTAGAAGCTACATTAGCTACATGACCAAACTGTTGGTGGTCTGGTTAATTTTTTTTTTCACTTTATTTTATTGCTCTAGGTAATGAGTTTCACAAAATATGACAAAATTCTTGTGAGGGCTGAAAAAACTTTAAAATTATAAAAAATATTTGATTAATCATGGTAAAAAAAAATTGGATTCTTTAGTTTACAGGTATTTTTCAGAACACAAAATTGGGACAATGTCAGACAAACTGGGGGCCCCTTGGGACCCATGGGCTTCCGGGACCCATTGACGCATTACCTACAGTTACACTGCTGATCTGCACAGAAGCTTTGTTTGCATCTCATTAAAAATATAGGTTACAGCCTTTAGTCTTCTTAGCATCTACAACGGTCTCTTTTTTTTATCAGTGTAAAGCTATGCTATCCTTTCAGAAAAAGTAGTTGTTCCACCAGTTTTTACACTCCTATACCCTGATGAATGCTCCTCAAGTATTTTTAGATTAATTTTGACATGGAAATGATCACCCCTGTTTCCTGTAACAAGTATTTTTTTTCTACAGCTTGCCTCACTTAAACTTCTCTAACTGAACAAAATCCACAATAAATTCCTGCCTTAAATATATGTCATACCTTAAATGTTTCTTTCACTTTATGAAGTGGAAGGAAATGGGCTCAGATATTTTAATGTGGCATTAGGCATTTATATTTGAATCTTGTTTGATTTCCCATGCGTACAATACAGCAACTAACTAAAATTTTTAGCAACATTGAGACACACTGCATTTCTCTCTCTCTCTCTCTCTCTCACACACACACACAAACGCACACACATGCACACACAGACTACTTCATCATGACGTACTCTACATTATAGAGGCTTATATTGATCCACATCTATTGGGTAATTTCAGCTTGAAAACATGTCTTGAATATGACACAGGGCCTTTCTTCACAATGAGACCACAGGCCCTCTCAGACCAAGACCCCCCCAGTGCAGCTGGATGCACTGACTATATTTCCACCACTGGTGAGGAAAGTAAATGAGAAATCAATCAAACACTCAAGCTTCATTTCATTGTGTAAGAGCACTGATCCATCACAGGGTGTTATGGTCTGAGACAGCCTCTGCTCCTCTGCATGCTGCAGGACTGCTGAAAGAACACACACAAACACACATAGACAAGCACACACAGGATGCAGACTGAAATATCAAAAGGTCAGTGGACAGGCAAAAGGGGAGACTGGTGTCGTTGTAAGACAGGCTGGGCCTCTGAGCTCTCTGTCCCTTAGTGTTTGTCTGTGTGAAATCAAGGACACAGCTGGAAATCATACACAGGGCATGGTGTCTGTGTTTGACCATGCATATTGTAGATGCCAGATGTGCCTCCCCAGTCCTTTGGTTGATAATCATCATTCAGTCTCAGTCATAAAGCCAAAAATTCAAATACAGAATTATGATGGCAGAGATTATATGGGAAAAATACTTAAGCCTCTTAGTCAGAGTGTATTTTTATCAGTGGGAATCATTTGACCATATATACTTAAACAAATGATGTCAGACATGAATTGACTGCAGATGATTTCTCTATGTATTCAAAAGCATGTGTGGAATTGTGTGTTTAGAAAATTACCATAAATCTTCTTCTGATTCAGTGGGACTTTCACACAATAATTGTGTCCCACAACAAGTAATATTTTATTACACCAGTCAGCTAACAAGAACATGCAACTTTCCTCTGCCTGTCCACCATTTTAGTCCTCAGTTTGAGCAGAGAGAAAGCAACACGTCACAACTACACCACAGTGCCACACAATGGCCAAGAGAGGAAAAGCATTATGGATGCAGATAAATTAAAGTGATTATTCCAAAGAGTGAAGCTTATCTTTGGGAAATATCTCAAAACACACACACACACAAACACACACACACACACACACACACACACACACACACACACACACACACACACACACACAC